>QANY01003043.1:109128-368552 GCA_003255025.1 Datisca glomerata | reverse complement strand
CGGCTCGCTGAAGAAGAAGAAGAAGAAGAAGAAGAAGAAGAATGCGGCTCGCTGAAGAAGAAGAAGAAGAAGAAGAAGAAGAAGAAGAAGAAGAATGCGACGGCTCGCTGAAGAAGAAGAAGAAGAAGAAGAAGAAGAAGAATGCGGCTCGCTGAAGAAGAAGAAGAAGAAGAAGAAGAATACGGCTCGCTGAAGAAGAAGAAGAAGACGGCTCGCTGAAGAAGAAGAAGAAGAAGAAGAAGAAGAAGAAGAAGAAGACGGCTCGCTGAAGAAGAAGAAGAAGAAGAAGAAGAAGAATAAGAAGAAGAAGAAGAAGAGGAAACAAACACGGCTTAGGCAGCAAGCTTCGTTGAAGAATAGTGAAGAAACAAGACAAGAGAAATCAAAAGATGAATATACAGGAAGCCAAAAATGGAGAAATGTGTATTGATTTGATAACTGCATTGGGAATGGTAATATATAGATTTTCTTATTTGATTTTGTGGGCTAGGGATATAGGTTTCTTATATTTGAAAAATGGGTATATATTTAGAAATGAAAATTATAAAGGGTATATATTTACATATAACCCAAGAGAGAGGGAGTTCCTACTGGTAAGTGTATGCATATTGAAGGGAAAAGGGGAGAACGAAAATGGGTTAGTTAATAATTAATGGACTTAAGTGTAAAATGAAAGGAAATGGGAGAAGGAAAATGGGCTGGAGTTGATTATATTAAAGTAATTGCACCAAATAGACAGGATTTGAAATTAACTTTAAAAATAGAAGTTTTTTTCAACTTTAGAAAAATAGACAAGTTTTTTGCCACGTCATCAATTCTTGATTAATTGAGATTTGAATAGACGATATTACCCCTGATTTTATAGATTTTCAAATCTAATTTTATTTCATTTTTTATTAATTATATCAATATTTAATTAAGAATATTAATTCTTTCCTTGTATATAGCTAATCTCGATTATAGAATATGGTAAAGTAATTGGATAATTCAATTAATTAGTTATTGTTTATATCAAAATCAAATATTTTCAGGTCAATTGATTGACCTGAAAATTTCAAGTTAATCGATGTGATGATCGATCCATTGACCCTATAATAGAATTGGGCGAATGGATTGATCATTATTCAATCAATTATATATCATTAATTGACCCAAAAGTTCTAGGTCAATCAATGGGATGATCAATTCATTCACCTCAATAATAGATTAAAATGAATGGATTGATCAGTCAATCAATGACATATCATTGATTGACTTGAAAAATTCAGGTCAACCAATAGAATGATCGATCCATTGATCCTATAATAGATTGGGAAGAATGAATTGATCAGTCAATCAATAATATATCATTGATTGTCCTGAAAATTTTGGGTCAATCAATCGATTCGCCATAGTTTATTATAGAGGCGTTTGAAATATTTTCGACTCATCTCATTGATTGACCCAAAAATATTTCAAACACTCATATAATAGATTGGGATGAATGAATTAATCCGTCAAGCAATGATATAACATTGATTGTCCCAAAAATTTTAGCACAATCAATGGGAAGATCGATCCATTGATCCTATAATAGGATTGGAATGAATGGATTGGTCAATCAATAAATGATATATCAGTGATTGACCTGAAAATTATGGATCAATCAATGGGATGATCGATCCATTCACCACAGTCTACTATAGAGGCATTTAAGAAATCTTCGACTCATCTCATTGATTGACTCGAAAATGTTTCAAACACTCATATAATATATTGAGACAAATGGATTAATCAGTGAATCAAAGATATATCACTGATTGACTTAAAAATTTGAGGTCAATCAATGGGATGATCGGTTCATTGACCCTATAATAGATTGAGAGGAATAGATTAATCAGTCAATCAATGATATATCACTAATTGACCCAAAAATTTCAGTCAATCAACAGGATGATGGATCTATTGACCCTATAATAAAGTCGGACGAATGGATTGATCAGTTGATCAATGATATATCATTTATTGATCCAAAAATTTAGGATCAGTCAATGAGATGATCAATCTATTCGCCTCGGTCTATTAAATAGGCGTTTGAAACATTTTTAACTCATCTCATTGATTGACCCGAAAATATTTCAGATACCCCTATAATAGATAGAGACGAATGAATTAATTAGTCAATCAATGATACATATATCATTGATGTCCAACATTAATTGACTTCCTATAATATATCAAATTTTAAATATTATTCTGAGCATTAGTTACTTCCTCAATTTAAGTATTTTTCATATTGATATATCAACTATATACTACTAATTTACCAACCAATCTGTCAAACACACCATAATTAGATTATAGTCATTTTGCTCTACAATTATTGACAGTTATGGAAATCTGCTACTTACTTAAAACTTTTGAAAAATTGACAATTCTTAAAACAACACCTCTAAAATTGTTTGTTTCTGTAAATTTTTCCATTATATTATGGGGCTCACGGGTTGAAAAGAAAAGTGTTGCTATGATTATATTTCTAAAACAACTTGTTTGGGGACGAAACGAGAATTTCAGAGTTATTCACTTTCATCTCATGTCTCGTCTCATCTCGCTCTCGACACAATAATTTTTCCCATCCCGTATAAAAAATCATCTTATCCACTCAATTCGAGACTTTTTTACGAGATGGAACGGGTTTTTCAGATCAGGTGCACACTCCTAATAAAAAATATTAGTTTTCTTTCTTTATTTGAACAAAATATCCTTATACTTTTCAATTTGTTGGACTCCCAAAGGATTGAAACCTTGGAACTTTATCGTCATGGTTGCTCCACTGTCCTGCTCCTCTCGTGATTTTCCTCCGTAATATTATATCCATGTCTTTGGCTCGAGGATGGCGATGTGTCTGCCATCATCTTCTTCATCGTCTCCATCATTTGTTGCACCATCCTCACTGTTGAAAATCGTTCCCAAAATCCTGCAAAATAAATAGTAATAAGTTCTGTAAATTACAAAAATGCAAAATTACTCTGTGTTCACTCTTTCCACCCCTAAGTTTTAAATGTTGGAAAAATTCAACATGTGGAGTCACGTATGTTAAATAAAATTAGTATGTGCTATATTTGAGTAAGCCTAATTAAAGTGCTCTAGTTAAAAATTTAAAATTTTAAGACTTATGGATATAATTATCATGGAATTAATGTGTAGATATCAGAAATGATAATTTAATTTGTTAAAGGGTCAAATTAAAAATATCAATATTTATTAATAAGGGTTATGGTTTCCAAATTAGACGAGCAAGAAAACTATGTTTTCTTAGAGTAGTTATATTTATTCCTTCAAGAGATAATCCTGGAGAATAACTCAAAGACTTGTGTTAATTTAAAAGATATAATCATCTAGTTTGTTATTCAATTATCCATGAAACCAGATAAATTTTCTGCAATTAAGTTATACGAATCTGTTTCTTATAGAAATTAAAATGACATATGTATTTAAGATTAGAGTTTGAAGAATTTTATAGAAATATGCAAATATGATTATTTGTGTTATATAGCATGTTTATTATATTTAATTTTAATCGAATAAGTTATATCAGAGTCTTTAATTGTTGATTTCTTTGTAGGAAATTAAAATTTAAAAATTTAGAATAAATCTGGAATTGGGTTCTATGTATCTATGAGTTTAGGGATTTTTCATTTTGGATGTTTATGATGAATGATTGATATGTAAATGTGATTTTGTTATGTATGTTGAGTTTTGATGATTTTATGTTTTAAAATCAATGGATTTAAGGAAATTAAAAAAATACAAAATGGCGTTCGAAGGCCATGAAGGAAAACTGTCGTAGGTTATTTTGGAGAAGAAGGGGACGGCCCGTATCAGGCGCTTCGCGGTACTGTACCCTGGCATGGATTATTCTCTGCTTTGCGGTATCGGTACCGTTTCAGAGCAATTATCCCCTACGTCGCGGATACCATATTAGAGCAGATTTTTTTCTGTTTCTTGCCGTACCGTAGAAAAAAGACTGGAATTTTATTTCCCTCCTTCTCGGGCACGCTACTGTAGCACTGCTATAGTGATTTAACTTTTTTTGAATTAAATTGTGTGATTCTAATTTAATTAAGGTTCTTTTGTTTCAATTAAATTCAATTATTTGGCACGCATTAATGATTAATTATGGTTATTGAACATTCCGAATAAGTTAATTGAAACAAAATCTCACCAAAGTGACATCTCTTGTATAGATTCATAAAGGTGCTTGATATTTATGTGTGTGTAAATTCATGCGAGTATTAGCCGGCCCGAAGGAATGTTAATATTTGGCCGAATTACACACACATCTGTGATGGTAAACATGTGACGATTATAAGGTTTTGCATGTGAATAATAAATCGATCCTAAGATAAATTTATTATTTGGCATGAATTATTGTCAGTATTTGATTATTACAACAAGAGTACCACTTACAGTTAATATTACTGTCCAAAGACTTAATATTAATGTTGTGCTAGGTATCTTGAAAAATGACAAATTGATTATTTGAATTTATTTAATACTATGGTTGGCTTTTGATATGAGCATATATGAATAATTCTTTTGTTCTGTTTACAGCTAATGTGACTACGGTATCTGTCAACCTTAATAACATTCTCATTTTGACTGGGACCAATTTTAAGGATTGAAAAGAGAACATGTTGATTGTTCTTGGCTGCATTGATCTGGACTTTGCACTCAGGATGAACGAACTCACCACCCCCCCCCCCTTACGGATGAAAGTGCTTCTAATGCTAGGAAGGATTTTGAGATGTAGGATCATTCAAACTGCATGAATCTGATGATCATAAAGCACGCATTCCAGAGGCATTTAGGGGTGCGGTATCTAAAGAGATAACCAATGCCAAAGAGTTCCTTACTGAGATTGAAAAGCATTTTGTAAAAAATAATAAGGCAGAAACAAGCACACTTTTGCGACGATTGATTCGCATGAACTATGAATGCAAAGAAACATAAGGGAGTACATTATGAAATGTCTAACATTGCTTCAAAACTTAAGGCGTTGAAGCTTGAACTGTCAGATGACTCGCTCGTGCATTTGGTATCGATCTCTCTTTCTGCACAATACAATCAGTTTCAAATCGGTTATAACTGTCAAAAATAGAAATGGACTCTCAATGAGCTCATTTTATGTTGTGTGCAAGAGGAAGAGAGAATGAAGCATAACCAGACTGAAAGTGGTCATTTGGCTAGCACCTCTAAGAGTAAAGACAAAAATAGAAAGAAGGATAAAGAAGCTGCTAAGCGTCTAGCAGAAAAGAAACAGTGTAAGGACAATGACGGTTGTTTCTTTTGTGGAAAGCCTGGACAAGTAAAGAAGGATTGTGCCAAATATCACGATTGGCGTGTAAAGAAAGGTATGTCTCTTGCTTTGGTCTGTTTTAAGGTAAATTTGGCTTCTATACCTAGAAACACTTGGTGGTTAGATTTTGATACATCTACTCACATAAGTGTTTTTATGTAGGGTTACCTGAGCTATCGAAATCCAACTGATGCTAAAAGATATATCTATGTAAGAGATGAAGAATCGGTAGAAGTAGAGGCTATTAGGCATTTTAAGTTGTCATTGAAAATTGGACAGTTTTTTTTATCCATGGCCAGCCTTTCCATGATAGCTTTTTTTAAATAATTCGGCTATTATATGACAGGGATTCCCCGTCAACTAACTGGGTAGATGACAATCGCATCCCAGTCATCCCCATTTGTAGTAGTGGGGGGTAGCACATGGTAGACATAATAATAACTGAAATAAAATACATCATTCAATATAATTGAAATAAATATCAAAAAATTTAGAAAGTAAAGGTGATGCATGAATGTAACATATCAAGCACATAAACTTAACAATTACTAATCCACGGTAAAACAACCTAACAATTAATGTGTTGCCTTAGGGTTAGTCAGATTAATTTTAAACTGTCTACGAGACATTATGTTCCTTATTAATTAAAACTTAAAATATCATATATTTCTCTTTTAACAATAAGGTATCGCATATTTGGTCAAGTCACAATTATCCACTTAAAGCTTAATTGTAACTTTATGAGTGTAACCCATTATTTCAGATTCCATGACTTGATTTGGAATATGTCACCTTAGGGTTGGTTAAGTCTAAACTATATCATTTAGTCCTATCTTCTTAAGAAGTTCAATCTTGATATTGATACAGTTCAAAACCTTCCTTAAGGGGATGAAAACAAAGTCATCTTGATGCCATATGTATCTCACGGTGTTATACTAATAATGAAGACTATATATTACATTGACATGTCAACCTTCTCTCACTTACTATTTTATAATTGATGTGTTTCTATTTTAACTAATCAATTAATTTCAAATTAATTATTAGTTAAAATAACTCTATGAATGTAAAACTAATTATTAATCCAATCTAATTGGTTTAAGTTCATTTAACCTTCTAAAGAGCCTAAGTCAAAATTAGAAGAACTTAGAAGAACTAATTAATTACATTCATCAAACTTTAACAAAACATTTTTAATAAAGTTGGTTATCCTAAAGGTTACTATGGCCTTTAGTGTGATGTGATTATCAAGTTTAACAAATTAAAACTTAGCAATTTGCATGCAATTGATTTCTCAAAACAATTCATATAAACACAGTAAGAGAGTCATAATCAATCATGTTTCTACTTATGAGATGCATGATTAAATTAAAATTGTATAGGATTTCATGTATGACATGTGATCGACTAATACATGATCATGTTATAAATCATATCAATAAATATTTATTTAAACAATAAAATTACCAAATGATGAATCGAGTGATTATTGAGTATTTCTAAATTACAACCTTTGAAAAATAGAAATAATTACAAAATGGACTTCAAGAATACATATTTCCAAAATAGCTCATGCTCCACTAGAGTTCGATTTTCATAATCTTCAAGCTTTGATCAAAACCTTTTTAATTAGGAAAAGTTTTTTTCCTGATAAATAGTCTCATTAATTATACTTTTAAAATTAATTAAATTTGATAGTCAAAATATTATTTGATGACTCATCAAACTTGGGTCAAACTCAATCACTTAATTAATTTTAATTAAAAAAAAAGTGGATAATTATCCTTTTAAAATTCAAAAGATAAAATATAAGATTAGGGTTATCGCGAAACATCACAGAGATAAGGCATCAAGGTATCATGCATTCTTTGTCTTCTCGTGTACGAAATTTTTACAACATAATATTCAAAATAAAAATTACTAAAATTTCTATGCCCCAAAAACGTTCTTACACAAGATCTAAAGAAAATAAAGAATAAAATCTAAACCCAAAAGTCACTATACAATTAACGAATCATCATTAAACCATTCATTCAAAAAACATAATAATCCATTCATTCACATATACCGAAATATATAATGAATAATGCAAGAACACTCATACAATATTTAATGTATACATATATAAAGGCGCTATGATACCAATTGTTAGAATCGGCGGCGTCGCACGGCGAAGGCGTGGTGGTTTTTAAAATTTAATTTATTGATAAAATGAAAAAAATTGCGACGTCATGGTTTCCAAAAAAAACTTTTAAACCTTTTAATGAAAAAAAATTCTCATTGGAAACATTATATATCCATACATTAAATCAAAAATATACAAAGATAAAATTATACCTCCCGTAGTGTATCAAACATCCATGCAAACAACGAACTTGTAATCCCACGAACAATAGACGGCGAGATCCACACCAAGATCTTTCAAGCCAATCCACAAATACACTAGGACATGTGTGAGCGCGTAGAATAAATCAAACACACTTTTCTATTTTTAAATATACTCAATACAAGAAATCTAGAGATTTGGAGAAGGGCTATTGTGAGACAAAACTCTGAGAGAGAATAATAGAACTCATAAAGCTTCATTTAACAATTAATCGATCAGATTGTTCAGTTAGCTTAGGATAGCTTGTGATTGCTCTCTGAGGCCAATAGAACATTGTCAATATGTATCTTCTAGGTTAAAGGACACTTCAATTTTGGATGTAAATAATAAATTATTTATTTAATGTGTCATTGTAGTGGGATCATATACAATTATTAGTTCAACACCATAGTGCCACACGACACTACAATGTAAATCAGCGGTACCTCACGTCATTGTTGATTCACGGCACCAGTGTAGTGTCGTGTGGCACTACAGTGTGTCATGTGTACTGTAGTGTCAAGTGGCACTACGGTAACTCATGTCAGTCTCTGATTCAAAAATCAGAGACTCACATGTGACAGTCTAATATGCCACGTTGCAATTATCTTATAATTTATTATTTATATTAATCAGATAAATATCTAGATATTATTTAATTCAAAATTAAATTATCGAATCTCCCAATCAATTATCTTATCTTTTATTTAATAGATTAAATAAACCAAACCAAATCATTATCTCATAATGATTAATATTATTTAATTTCATAAATCAAATATTCTATCTCATTGATCGATCAACATTAAATTAATCGATATTATTATTTACTTGTAATTTCATAAAATTACAATAAATAATATTATTAATTATTTTATTACATATAATTATCTCATAATTATAACTTGCCCGAGAAATTTAATTCCTTATGCAAGCTAGTCATTTTCTCATGTCTTGAAATATTCACAACCTAGACTATGTAGTACAGAGGTGACTCGGGGGGGGGGGGGCCNGGGGGGGACCATTGACGATAATTCTAAGCTCCAATAAATCAGATTATTAATTAAACTCTTTGATTAATTCTATTACTACTCAACTATAAATATGAAATTGCACTTTTAGTAATTACATAATATATTTACAGAGTATTCTCATGTAGTCCATTGATATAATCACTTCATGTAGTTATGTCCTCCAATTATTGGTTCGTTGATTAGAACTGATCAAAATTACCGTATTACCCTTCTAATTACCACTTGATCTTTAAATACCATTAATTAACTAGTGAACGATCAATTTATAATCGTATTATAAATTTCAGCTCAATAGCCATTCAGATCCAGAATTAATACTTAAGAGAACCAATATATAATCCATTAGGAAAGCCTAGATTCAAATCTTGTAAAATCATGTTCACAGCCATTCATATCACTGAATTTCCAAAATAAAAGTCACTAGTTTATGTTATAAACAAACATTAACGAGTATATCGAAAGATCCAGTAGATATGCATAGGTCTTCTCCTTTGACATTCTTCTCCTATTGGTCTCACTGCTTATTCATACGCTGATTGGGCTGGAAATCGTGATGATTCTACCTCTATCTCTGCCTATGTGATATTCATTAGGTCTAACCCAGTCTCTTGGTGCTCTCAGAAACAACGCATTGTTGCTTGTTCTTTTACCGAAGCTAAATACTGATATGTGCTTCTACTACCGCTAAATCTCTTGGCTTCAAAGTTTACTGCTTGAACTCGATATCAAGCTTCCTCAATCTGCTTGTCTTCTCTGCAACACCTTGGTGCTACTTATTTATGTGTTAATCTAGTGTTCCACTCTCGCGTGAAGCACATCGCGAAAAGGTTTCTTCAGGTTCTCTTCAAGTTTCACATGTCTCTACACTTGATCAACTCGCTGATATTCTTGCCAAACCACTTGCTAAATCACGGTCCCACCTTCTCCGGTCCAAAATTGGTGTTTTCGATGGAGGCCACATCTTGCGGGGGCATATTTAAGGAAATTAAATCTCCATAATATTCTGATTTATGAAGCTCTTTCCTTGTTGCTAAGGAACCTCTTTTTTGGACCAAGTTGGAAACCATGCTGAAATTATACCGGATTGGAAGGTTGTGTGGAGAATTAAGATATCAGAGATGGGAAGTAGGAGTTTGATGGAAAAATAAGAAATGTGATATATCGTTCATAGATTTATGAATGCTGACAACGAAGAGGGGATGGTAATGAAGAAAGTGGTTAGAGAAGTAGGGGGTGTCTGCGACAGAGCAGTAAGAAATAGGGGTTCATTTGATTGTAATATGGATGAATTTATTTTGAAAACTAGTTTGTAAAATCTATGTTCTTACAAGTTGGTTATAATTCTCGAATACATGATAAAACTTAAAAAAATGTAGAATCATGTTGAAAGCTTCAAATATGTTATTGTATGCATATAAGAGGAAAGCCTCCAAGGGGAGGAAGAAGTAGACTCAGAGGTCACGTTATTCGAGCTCAGACTCAAACTATCAAGTACAATCGTTATTTAGAGAGTAACCATCAAGAGACGCCCAAGAAGTCACAGAGTGTTGTCTATCTCGTCAAGTTAGATGAACAATCACATCTAATTTTTATGATTGATGGTGATTCCACTTTTAAACTATTTTTCAGTCTATCATAATATCTAAAGTGTGAGTCGAGATTAATCTGATATCTTGATTCTCATTTTCAAAAGATTAGAAAAAGTTTTCGAAAACTTGTAGTATTTTTCAAAACCACAAGTGAGAGAACTCTTACATGATGGGAATAACGTAAAAAATCTATCATTATTATTATTATTTAACTGTTGTGAATGTAATTATTTATATTGCCTTGTTCGACTTAGTAGAAGTAGCGGATTGTCATTAGAGGTGTCAGCAAATACGGCCTGCCGGGCCAAACGACACACCCGTCCGGGCACAAAATTTAGCATGCCGGGCTCAGCCCGGCACTCATCCCCAAGCCTATAATGGGTCTAAGATATTTTTTATAGCCTGGCACGCCAGACATGGCCGTGTATTCATGAAAGTCATATGGCGCCGCGTTGAGCCGTCCCGTTCGGCCTTCCAACTGTCATCGATGCACCTGGACACTAAATTTATTTAGAACATCATTACTGTTACCTGGCAAGCTTTCTGCCATTGAGATTACACTACTCCATCACTGTGCTTTTGAACATGATTAAAATTACAGTCATCATTTCTCTAATCAACACCATCAATTAATTCCACCAATTGATCCGCAATTTTGAACACACTTTTTGTATTTATCCTAGTAATTTTCATGAAAATAATCATCTTGCTACCTTCATTCTGAAATAGATTTGTTGAATAGGAGATGTGTTTTTCTCTTAGATTTGAACCATTGATCTTGTTTAGTCGGTGGTCCATATATGCCTTTTCTTTAAAAAAAAACAAAAATTTATGGGAAAAATATGCGAGCTGATCCGAAACACTAAAACCAAAAGCAGTTCCAGATCAAACATACAAGATCCTCTCTTGTTTACCCAGATCAAACGCATAACAACAGAAGAGGATGCAAATCCCCTTCCCAGCTATTAAGCCTAAACCCAGGAATAACTTTCCTCTTTTATAAGAGAATCACATAAAAGACTTGAAGAGACGATAAACATCTCTCGAAAACCAAAATTTCAAAAAAAATTGTTGATTAGATCAAAGAAATGAAAAGGAAGAAGAAAATACTGCTGTCACGAACAAGTACTCAAAATTTTCTTCTGAAACAGCCAATGAGCATCCCAGTTTGTACCCAACTGCACCACTAGAGAGTATTTGTTAAACTGCATGCATATGAATGTTTGGACCTAGCAACTTTGTTTCCAAGAAACATCTGCAAAGAGATTGCCAGATCATATGAGAAGGAAATATCATTTCTTATATTAGTGATTTCACTTCTAAGGGAATTTTTAAGTATACAATTAAAGACTCTTAAGAAGAGTTTAAATGGTCTTGAGTCTTACCCTATGCATCTTCACAAATCTTTATCACCACCGAGCTGTGCCTTTGTTGCAGCCTTTTCAGCTTCTTCGAGAACAAAACTTTTAAGAGATTCAACATCCCTTGGCCCTGATCAATAGCTAAGTGTCATGCATCTAGAGAATGAGCCATCTTTACTCTTCATCATTTTCATAAAACATACCCATTTAATTAACTCATTTTATGGATCAGTCATTGACTCAAAACAACTACAAAAGAGTGTCAGCACATCCTCAGTAACATATTGATCTTTTACACAACTAGCACATGAACTGGTCAATGCGTTTGAACCAAGCCAATAAGCACCGGCTTCCGTTTTTTACCTTGTCTACTCAGTTTCATTTGTTCTTCATATAGGAACCATAAATATAAGATTTCATTTTCTGTAGGCAATTGTATGAATCTGTAGATTCCCTATGCAGTTAAATGGCACAAAGTGGCGCAAATATAATGAGATAAGGCCTGATCATATTGTCACTTTAATTACTTTAAAAATTCAGATAAAACAGATTTATATATACAAAACATATTCATGGTGAATCAGTGATATAGAGTCCTAGACACACTGATGAGAAAATAAATCAATTTGTGGTGCAGGTAGGGCTGGTTGAGTTACCTTGATATTTTGAAACTTCTTCACCTTCATAAAATAGCTTAAATGTCGGATATGAATGAATATCAACTTTAGAACATACTGGTTTACTGGAACCACAATCAACTTCACCAATCTCTATTTCATCCTCACCTTCCATTGCCTTCCCTACGTCCTCCCAAAGTGACCCCAAATTCTTACTAAAACCCCGTTATTAGTGTTCCAAGTGAGTTAATTATGTGCAAAGTAAAATTCAAGATCTGACAAAAAGTTTCTGATAAGAATAATTACCAATGCTTGCACCAAGGAACACAAAATTTCACAAACCATGCAGTATCTTTCTCCTTCACCTGCAAAACAAAAAACTTATTAAGTCATGAACAAGTGCCTACCTCCCAAAAGTTACTATTTTTTCCTGGCTCTATACGTTAGTGAGGGAACTACGATCCAATGTTCTCTTTTTCACTATCATTGATTTCACATAGCGAAATCACTTAATGTGGGCAGGTAGTGGAAAAATTCACTGACGAAAATGATGAAGCTACAAAGAAGAAGGAATTTTGGCGTCGACCAAGTACATTCTGACAAAAAAAACCTAAAAATGGTAAAAGCAAAAATAAGATGTTCCTATTGTTAAAAGAATTGCACCGTTTATGATAGTATAAATAAGCTCAATGAATTAAGTTTTCCTCGACAGCAGGAGTTGTTCCAAATTCATCACTTCCAAGCCTCTATACTACCCGAATCCGTAATAACAAAGGCAGCCAATATTCCAACAAATTCGAATTATAGCCAAATTAAAAACTGCAACCTAGCTATATGCTAATAAACAATCAGATCTTCAAATAAGTTAGGAAAATTGAGGGGTCAGGAAAATAAATTAGGGTTTCTGGAGGTAGTTACCTTGTCCGAGAAGGTATCAGCCGTTAGGGCTATAACATCAGCTCGAACATGAGTTATTAAGCTAGCAAAGAGTAGAAGTGAAGAGAAAATAAAAGAAAAATGGATTTTCATTGTTGAATTTCAGGTCCGAAGCTTTGCTTTAGAGAAATTATGGAGATCTTCAGCTTGCACACTCCGAGAACAGTAACCGAAGAGACGAAAATTAATCGAATATTATTATTATATAAACAAACTAGTTTCGGCAACGTGCTTTGCACATGACGTCTTTAGCTGTTTTCCTTTTCCAAGACTACCAGTTTGATTATTTAAGTAGAAAGGTTGAAACAGTAAAATCCAAAAGATAAAAATTGGGGAAAAAATTTAGAAAAAATTATACTTTACACATCAAACTATTCTTATTAAACACTTTAAACTCTAAACTATAAAATGTTACACTTTAAACCCTCAACTATCTAAATCTAACAAAAAAACCCATAACCCTAACTATGTTAACTTACCGTGTCAATTTATCAAAACGACATCGTTTCGGGATCATATGAAACAATGTCGTTTTATACTTTCTCCTTAACCCTCAATTA
The DNA here is from genome assembly GCA_003255025.1 of Datisca glomerata. NCBI lineage: Eukaryota > Viridiplantae > Streptophyta > Magnoliopsida > Cucurbitales > Datiscaceae > Datisca > Datisca glomerata. The sequence continues at coordinate 354,752 of QANY01003043.1, read as the reverse complement.
CTCCTTCCTTCTTCGATTAATTTCTCCCTTCCGATTACTTTTCCCCCACCTTCCCTCTTTGATTCGCAGAGAAGAGGAGGGTTTCCTCTCAGTCAGCTCAACCAGGAATCAAGTAACTTCTCCTCCATTTCTACTCTTCCCCTTCCCCTTTTTGTCTCAGTCAGCAAGTCCGAGAAACCCTTCCATGCGATTTCATAGAAACTTTTGAAGAATGAAGCTTGATTTTCTACGATGCTTGATTTTCTGTGATGCTTTATTTTCTATAGTGATTTTTCGAAGAAGTATGCTTACTAGTCTGCAGTGATTTTCAATTGATTTTTCCTCTGTGAGTTTCTTGGATGCTTGCTGATTTTTCCTTTGAGTTTTTCCTCTGTGAGTTTCTTGGATGCTTGCTGATTTTTCCTTTGAGTTTTTCCTTTGTGAGTTTCTTGGATGCTTGCTATTCTACAGTAACTAACATATTTAAACGTTGATTTTTCCTCTGTGAGTTTCTTATATGCTTGCTAAATTTTCCTTTGAGTTTTTCCTCTATGAGTTTTTCCTCTATAAGTTTTTAAATTAGAATTATATTTTTTTTCAGAAATGAGTAATATAACATTCTCATTGGCATTGCATCATGGTGGTAAGTTCATGTGTACTAATGGAACCACCATATATGAAGGAGGTGATGTTAATTATGTCGATAACTGTGATAGAATTGAAATGTCAGTGCATGAGATAAGATCTGTGTTGAATGAATTATGTGTTGAAGATTGGTCAAAGTTGCATTACGTGAAGCCAGGGGAGGATTTTGAGAAGGGATTACAACTATTATGTGGAGACATCGATATATTAGATATGATTAACTCAATCACTCCGATTAGAGTTATTCATATTTATGTCGAGCATCTTCCATTGTCTGAAGAGGACAAAAATGAGGATGAATCTAGTGATGAACACATAGCAGCTGCAGTAGGTGACTTGGTGGATTCTAACAATGAGGTGGAAAATGACAATGCACTTTCTTATGTGAATGTTGACGAGTTTGAATCGGAATTATGAAGTCTTTATGTGGTAAGAAATGAGGTTATGCGTGAGGAAGGTGATGGATGTTTTGATAATACTAATGAAGATTTGAATTTCAGTGAGAACGACATTGAATTTCACTCTGATTATGTATCTTCTGATGAGTTAAACTCAATATACAGGTCTGATGAAGAGAGAAATCCAAAATGGTCTGAATATAGGGTTGACTCAGATGATTCTCCATTTTTTTCTAGGGATGGTGTATAGTTCTCACTTACACTTAAAAAGGGTGCTTGCCGATTATGCGGTGAAAAATGGTTTTGACCTGAAATTCAAAAAGTGTGAAGCGAAAAGACTAACAGTTGTTTGTCAAGCAGGTTGTGAATGGAGACTGCATGTTCATTAATGCAAGATGAACTATCATTCCAAATTAAGACCTTGAAGAATTTGCACACATGTTATCGGAAGAATGAAAATAGGTATACCAAGTCGCGTTGGTTAGCCAAACACTATTTTGAGAGGTTTAAAAGTCAACCAAAATGGGCATTGACAGGTATCATTGATGAGGTAAGGAAGAATTTTAATGATAATATTATCAAGAGTCAAGCCTATAAAGCACGAAAGATGTCATTACAGAAGATTGAGGGCAAGTATAGCGAATAATACTATCGATTAAGAGATTACGGTGAGGAGATCTTGAGGTCGAATCCTGGTAATAGCTTTGGCATAAGTGTTGATAGGTGTCCACCATAGAACAAACCAATATCCAAAATATTGTACATGTGTTTACATGCATGCAAACATGCACTTTTAAGTGGATGCAAACCTATTATTGGTCTTGATGGTTGCCACCTAAAAGGCATTTGGCAAGGCCACTTACTTTCTGCCACTGGAATTAATGGTAATGATGGCATCTTGCCTATTGCGATTGCTATAGTTGAAAGAGACTCCAAGGACTCATGGACTTGGTTTCTAGAATTATTGTTGGCAGACATTGGTCATGTTCAGCCACATGGTTGGACTTTTATATCTGACCAACAAAAGGTTAGTTCAAATAGTTTGACTTTTGCATTACATTACGTACAAAGTATGTTTACAAAGATTTATGTCTTACGTTTTATATTATGTTACATGGTTTGGATATTGCACTCAAAACTAATGTGCCTGACGCTGATAGCAGGTACTGTGTACGACACATGTTAGTTGATTTTCAACAAAAATTTAAGTGTAAGGTGTACAAAGATGCTCTTTGGGTTGCAGCTAAAGCCACAACAAATGTTGCTAAAGACATTGATATGATTGCACATAATTATTTGGAGATTTCTGAATAACAATGTTGGGCTAGGCATATTTTCAAGATGTGGCAAAAGTGTGATATGTTATTAAACAATTTGAGTGAAATGTTCAATGCATATATCATGCAAGCAAGGGAAAAATGAGAAGTTTGAGGTAGATATGGTTTGTAAAGAGAGAACCGGAAGAATATGTGCATTGCTATTATAAGAAGGAAGCATTCTTGCATACATACTCTCATTTCATTCAGCCTATAACTGGAATAGACATGTGGCCTTCGTCCAATACGGAGGTCATTGCACATCCTCACATGAAAAGGCCTCCCGGAAAGCCAAAGAAAAAACGAGTTCAGGATGCTAATGAACCACGAAATCCATTTAGGACTTCCAAACAGCATGTGGTCATGAAATTTCATCGATATGGAGGTGCATGCCATGATATCAGAACGTGTAAAGGGCCAGTGAAGGAAAAGAGAAACAACATTCAAGTGAGTGGGTAAACATCTAGTTCATCAGCTTCATTACTTGTACGTATTACTGAAACTATAAGTATTTTGTTAATTTTTTATTGTGACTGAAATATGTTGCTAACATTGTGATATGAAACAGTATAGGAGAAATAGAAGCACTTTTATGGGATTTAGGGTTGAAGGTGATACAAATGTACACAGGTGAAATATTTGCTTTGATACAAACTGTACACTTAAAAGCATATATTCTCTTTTCATACTATACTTATTTTTTAATCTTTTGGGTCTTGTAGGAATCTCGAGCTGGACAAGATGGAGGTGATAAGTAGATGTGGTACATGAGTAGATATGAGTATTGGTACATGCATAGATATGAGTAGATATGAGTATTGGTACATGAGTAGATATGAGTATTGGTACATGAGTAGATATGAGTAGATGAACATGTTAGCCCTTTTTTGTATGCAATACTGGACTTCACTTGAAGTATTGTAGGTGTTTTGGTGTGTATTTTGAGGTATTTTGGTTTGTATTTTGAAAATCTACTATGGGTATTCTCTTTCTTGAGGTATTTTGTGTTTTGCATGTGTGAGTATCCTCTTTATGAATGAGAAATGTGCAGGAACATTAATGTAAGCACTTGTTTTGGTGACAACTTGCACAATGTCAAGTTAAACTACAATATAGATATAGGCTACTGGTACTTTTGTTCAGGTCTACTATCCAGCAAACTCTACTTGTAAATTCATAACAGAGTATTATTAACTATGCTTGTGACAAATCTAGTCTATCTAGATGGTGAATCAGTGGATTAAAAAATAACTTAAATTCAATGTTTTTTCTTTTCATGTTATACTTGTTACTAATCTATATATCCTTGTTGCTGCCTGAAAAAAGAGTCAAAATAATGCCCCACATATTACAAAGGTGGCTTAAGCTAAAATATATGGCTATTCACTATCCACTTACAGATTATTCAATTTGTTATTCGTACAAAAATATGGAAAGCCAATTTCTAGTACTGCCAATTTCCACTTGCACATACTTTCAATTTGCTATCCACTTATAAATTGAACCAAATAATGAAAAATCAAAATTTAAAGAGAATGTGGTGGAACAAATCTTGAATGGTAATTGTCCAAGTTCAATTATATGATCTTAATCATAAAATGACTTGCACAACATAGAGCTAGTCAAAATACAAAACTATAATGGCCCATGTTGCACACAATAAGGCAATCTAGTAAACTTTCTCCCTTTTGTACAATCTTGCATTCTTCCTTTCAATGGCCTCCAATTTTTCTTTCAACTCGTCAATTACACATTCGTACTTAATGGCGAATCAAACCATTCAAAGATTCCACATCCCGAATTAGTTTGCTATAAAATTGCAAAAAATATTATAATTAGAGACCAAAATCATATGTAATGAAATGACTTACAGTAAAATCAGACTAAAAGTCAGGCAGACCTAGCTCAAGTTACATGGGTACTCGAAATTAGACTAAAAGGTAGACTAAAAATCAAAACCAAATCAGTGAATAACATGCAGAATAAGAATCACATATAAGAATCAGATAGCTATCAACAAATCAGAATAAATCAGAGAAAAAATAGCAGAGAAAATAGAAGCAGTTCATACGAAATAGTAGAGAGGAACTCGAATCAAAATAAGAATCTCGGAGAGCAGTTCATACATACAAAATCGCAGATCACACGAAAACCAGGTATAAGCAGAAATCAAAATCTCGGAGAGCAGTTCTTCAAAATCTTGGAGAGCAGTTCTTGGAAATCATAGAGGGGGAGAAACTTCTTCAAAATCGCAGAAAAGATATAGCATAAGGGGCAAAGTAGAAATCGAGGAGAAATTACCTCAAACTAGACTTGAACGAAACCATCTTTCTTCAAAATCGCAGAAAAGAAGTAGCGGATGGGTTTCTCTTTGCGAAATCCTTAATCGAGTGCTTCGTAGGTCACTGCAGAGAAGAACTTCAAAATCGTAGAAAAGAAATAGCGGAAGGGCTCCGTAGGCACATAAAACCCTCATTCTCTTCTATGAGTTCTGTGAATTAAAGAGGGACGGGGTTAGGGATTTAGAATAAGGGGAAAAGAAGGAATCGAGGAAGGGATTTGGGTTTGGTTTTCGTTTAGGGGCTGTTTCAGTATTTTATTTCACATACACAAAACGGTGTTGTTCATATGGTCTGAAACGACGTCGTTTTGATTAATTTAAACGGTAAGTTGACATAGCAACGATGTTGTTCAAATGATCTAAAACAACGTCATTTTGATTAATTTAAACGGTAAGTTGACAGAGTTAGGGTTAGGGTTTTTCGTGAGATTTAGATAGTTGAGGGTTTAGAGTGTAACGTTTTATAGTTTTAAGGTTTAAAATGTTTAATAAGGATAGTTGAGGTGTAAAAGTGTAATTTCCCCAAAAGTTTATTCAGTGATTAAAATTGGGTTAATTACTCCAATAACCCTTGACTTTTTTGACAAATACTAAATAACATCCTAATCTTTAAAATTTTACACAAAGGTCATATTTACTAAATGATAAAAGTAATGAAAGATATGAAAGTGGTAAAGGGTAAGGTAAAAGAAGGAAATGATAGAAGAAGGAAAGGAAAACATTCTTTCTCTTAAATGTGTTTACTACCTGTTTGTAATCGGAATCAGAAATGAGTTGTAATTCTCTTTAGTCTGTTTACCTACTATCGACAATCGAAATCAAACATGTACAATACCAGTTTAGCCAAGATGAACTTTTTTACATTTTGTGATTTATTTTTTTATATTTCTATGAACCTATTTACTTTATTACAAACTTATGTTTAATTTTAATTTATAGATAATTTGATTTAATTATCCAAAATAAATATTTTGAATTATAAAAAATTTAATCTTTAATTATTTTTTAAATCAATAATAACAATATAACATTGCATCATCATAAAAATATTTGTATCTCATCAATTACCTTAAATATGTCACAATATATAGTAAAACATTATCTCAAATTACAACTAAATAAAATAACAAATAGGTCCAGTGCATAACACAAATATTTGTCATCTTCATTCCTATAAATACTCCCGGAATTCGTCGTTCTTACAGTAAAATGTATGTTTTGGACGAAAAAGAATGGCATCAAACATACACAATTCGACACAAAATACTTCCATATTTATAAAGTCTAGCATCATGAACAAAAGATATTAATAGGCGAGTTCTTGGAAACCCGTTTAATATTCCCCTTGCTAGGATACTACCAATCTAAACTGGTTTTAAACAACTAAAAAGATATCGCAGGCCATGCTCAAATAAAAGTTGAACATACTCATTCTCTCCCATGCATCCATCGTAAAGAAGACTCTCAAGATATAATGTTTCGTTGCCAAAATGTTCATGACACAAAACATGTCTATTCCCATTAGGCCCTCTATACTAACAAGCTCATCCTTCAGTCTCGCTTGCAACCCAGCCACCTCTTTCTCATTTGATAGCACATTAATTAGCCCATCAATTTTTGGAGCAATTGATGGAACCGACTCCGTAATGATACTGAAATTACTATTCATATCATCCAATTCAGCTTTTCCTTTACGAGCATTCTTTGTAAAGGTACAATTACTATCTGCATAACAATATGGACAATGCGAAAACAATACGAAACAATCATCGAAAGCAATATGAACAACAGCGAAAAAAATATAGATAGAAACTAACTTGAAGCCCAAAAAATAATTCTTCTTCAAATGCAAGCCCTAAAACAACTACCCTACCATGAATTGATCATAAGACATAATCCCAAATAACGCCCAAATTAAAAACTTTAAGAAACTTCCATAACCTCCAAAGTAGGAACGTAACAAATCCAAACGAAGTTTTGAGTTTTGCTTTGTATATACTTTTCCCTAAATCCAGAACTATTAAACTTAGAAAATCTACCAAAAAATTCAGAAGATTAAATCCACAACATACCAAAAAAGCCCAGAAAATCTGCCAAAAAATTAAACCCAGAAATCAAAACAATTTTGAAAAGAAAATACTTGGTTTGAGCGAGTTGACGAGGCAATCGGAGTCATCGGAGATGAAGTAGTAGTGGTGGTTCACTATTGTAAAGAGAGAAAAAGATAGAGAAAATGAAAGGTTCATTTTATTAGTAAGGAGAAGAGTAATGGAGTGATAAGAATAAGTGGACTCCACATAAAATAAGGTAAAGTTGTAACAACCCAAAAAAATTAATTTAAACAAATTCAAATTAATTTTGAGAATTTGAAACGTCAAATAACAACGAATTCCAAACATAAATGTCTTAAGAAAAGTTAGATAAACCTTAACAAATTAATATAATTTCTTATTATTTTCTCAAAATAAAGACTTGGACTCAGTCTCATGACAGAGACTCTAGACTTCATCTGTATCGAAAGCATCTTCTTCATCAGAAAATTTTAAAATAAAACAGAGTGAGTATAAAAAATATGCTTAGTAAGTAAAACCATACATACACAACTTCAAACAAAGACATATACATGCATTGCACGCCAAATATCATACTGAGTTTTACATACATACTTTCCATACATTTAGATCGTTCATAACTTATCTTACAAAGTTCACTTGCCAACATCCATTAGACCTGCCACCACACCCTAAGCAGAACAAAGATTACCCGTCGGTAAGTTGTTAGTTTCCAATTTTCAAAGTACGTACAAGTGACATTTCACACGAGTACTATTTTGTACCTTCGAAAAGGTGGAACTAGTTTCACTAATGCCTTCCCACATAACTAACAAGAATATATTCAGAGACACTCTCCCGAAGGATGAGTGACACAAACAAAGATTTGGCGGGTACGTGGTTCTAACGGCACAATCTTTTTACATTCTATGATCATACAAAAGTCTTTCATATCTTATTTGTATTTCTTTACAAAAATTTAGAATCACATAAAACATCATCATCCATAGTACATTATAACAGCACAACAAATATATCATAGAAACATTATTAAAACAATGAAGTGAGTTCATAGTGAGATCCATGTTTTCTACAAACACAACAAAACAAATAAACCATCACATATGTAAGATTTCACTTGTCTGATCGCCCAATAAATAGATATGAAAGTTAAATTCCTGAAACAATAGAATTATATACATTCAGTTCACAACGATAACTCAAAACCCAAAAGTAATGCTAAGCGCTCACTCGATAAACAAAAATGACAAAACTCAAACTAGAGTTTCTTAAAAATTCTAAAATTCATGCGGGATGACCCTGAGTATATTAGGGTTTCTCAAATAAAATTACATGAAAATCCGATGTCGTTTGAGTATGAAAACATGAAAATCAAATCGTTACAAAAAACTATTTTTCTCTAAGTAAACAGTAAGGTTCAAAAATACGTTCCAGTAGGAAAATCTAATAAAAAATTTCTGTAACTTTACAGAGCTACTATGAATATATATAGAATAATGCTGTAAAATTTTTAGATCAAACCGAGTATATCTCATTATTGAAATAAATCCTAAACTTAGATTCTGAATTTTGATCTAATTTTTTACAGTATGTGCGTCAACATGTCAAGAACCTAGCTAAAAATTTCAGATTCAAACTCCTACATTTGTATCACAAAACATGAAGCCGAAATCACAGTGTCCAGAAAAATCTAAAAATTCCAGTTTTCGTGAAAAGTCGTATTTTATGGAAAACGTTTCTCCCTTATTGAAAACGATTCAAGAGACTTATGTGAAAATAAAAAAATGTTAAAACTCATAATTTTTACAAATCTAAGAAATAAAATGTGAGAATCTAAATGAAATTATCATGTTCAAGGCAAAACGAAGGTAGTAAAGGTTTATACCGAAAATGCGATATTTTATCCAAAACTCGATTGATCGAAACTTCTCCCTTCAAGAAAATTGGTTTCTAAAAAATATGAGAGTGGAGGAGATTTTTGTGCTCTTGAGAGAGAGAAGATTATGGGAAAACTAGGGCAAAAATAACCACAACAATTTTTAAATATCAAGCAACATATTAGATTTAGATAAGAAAAAAGGATAACAATAATTACTTTTAAAATCAAATCTTTAAATTTGAAAATCAATTTGAAGAAGATAAAATTAACTAAGTTAAAAAAATATTAAAGCAAGGATAATTTTCGGTCAACATTGTCGATGCAAAAATTATGCCTGCATCGACTGTCAAGGAGGCCGCCATGTGTCACTCGACGATTCATCCAGGGGTCTACAAAAATCAAGAACAATCATGAAAGCAGTAGAAAACCAGGGTGGTGTCCCACCTAATGTACTCCGACGATCAAGTCAATAGAGTGTTTAAAGAATATTAGCAATATGGAGAATTACTTACTATTTAATAGGGACCATCTTATATTTATAATGATTTTCTATATTAGTCAAATGTCCAGGTTTAGTGTATCTTCTTCCTTATTCTGATAAGGAATGGAGATATTCATGGTAAATATTTTCTAATCAGAATATTTTGGTTAACATCTTATCGTCTTTAACAATCATTGAGATTGCTTGGTAGATTTGATGTGTGACTATCATTTCTCTGTATGACTGATTATTTTATCTCACTTGTAACAGGAAAATGATATCGGCTATCTCGAGTAGTCATGATCCTAGGTATGAGATTATCCCATCATCTGTGTGACCTCGATAGTGTAAGTGTAGGTGGGGTCATGTCCATCGATCTGATCGTGGAGGGTGTCTCAGTCATCATGGTGACATCGGTCATGGAGGAGTCAACGGTTTGGACTTAATAAGGGCCATACCCGAAAAAATAGTATTGGGCCTTGTTTAGAAATATTATTGAGTGAGTTTTAAACTGTGTGTTTTTTCTCCCCTACAATTTACCCCAAATTCTTGAGTCTAGAGTATAGTGATAGAGTCGGGAAGTATGTTGTGGAAGAAGCCATGAGCTTTTACCTACAACTCTATCTTTGCACTTCATAGAGTGTTAAGCATATGCTGGCATTGAGATTGTCAAACAGTAGAGTTTGTGTCCAAATAACTAAGTATTTGTTGCTGGTTCATGATGGCATCTCAGAGCATCTTGTGTCTGAGATGAGCTTTCTTCATATTTATCAATTGACTCTTGGTAAAAATGTTGTCATCTTGATCAATATTAGATTTCTTCATGTGATGACGTGTGTGACCATGTCAGACCTAAAGTTCTATGGTTCAGGTTTGTGCAAGTTACTCCGAGTAATTATCGAGATTGAATCCCTATGATTTTCATTTGGCAGTCAGGCGACTTGAGTTAGATCAGTGATCATAACAACAAAACTTTTACACTTTCGCCTGAATGCATCGTGAGAACTTGGTGTAAGGATTGAACTCCTTTGATCTGATGTAGGGGATAAACTATCAGTCTGTGTAGATTGCTTCATTATGAGGTTGACTTGACATTGTGACGTTATTGGGTCTTCTTAAGAATAGGATTTTTTTTAAATCCTGCGTTGCATTCTCGTGTTGATCTATATTTGACCATGTATCTGGTACATTACTTTGGCATCTCATGTCGTGTCGCAGATAATGGAGTTATTACACTCAATGGCGTGCTTCCCGAGGGTTCTTCTAACTATCCAACGTTACAACTTTAGAAACTAAGTTGTGGCTAGGAACTGAAGGTTTTGATGCTTTTGTTGTTGACTCTTTCTTGTAACTCAATGTATGAGTTTATCAGTCTCTCCAAGTCACGTAGTGATTCGACTGTCTAAGTCGTCTGTTGCTTTGTCTAAAATTTATAGTGATTTTGTAGTGTAGTTTGGCACAACAAGTGTCTTTGAGCTAGCTCTAAAGAAAATCGAGCGGTTCTTCTCTCGGAGAACAAATGACTTTTGAGTATCTATAGAGTGATTCCCCCATCATGGTGCCTTGAGTTTGACTATATTCTTGAGTTATTAAAGGTCCTTGGTCTTGTTGATATTCTTCATTTGAAATGAATTGCTTGTTCTGTTGAGCTTGTCATTGTATCTTTCTGTGCTTATGTGTTTGCTCATGCAATTCATCAATGCTTTCGCTTTCTAGCGAAAAGTTTTGGAGCCATCTTTACCTCGCTTGCTCAAATCGTGTTTGACGAGACCTTGATGGTGAGGTCCTTTGGAGTCTTCTTCAATAGAGTACCAAGATCTTTTGTGATTTGTTAGATTTTGACTAATCTTGATGCTATAGTCATCAGTGTGACTTGGGTATCATTTTCATAATTATGATTACGGGTACCATAATTATCTTGGTAACTTCGGGTATATTAACCATCTGTGTGACGTAGAGTAATATAGTCATCTGAGTGACTTAGGGTATTTAGTCATATGTGTGATTGGAGGTCTCATAGTTATCTAAGTGACGATCATAGTCATTTGTGTGACTTCAGATCTCATAGTCATCTGAGTGACGGTCGTAGTCATCTGTGTAACTTCAGGTATCATGGAAGACTACCATGGTTCTTACGCCATGTGGAAGGTCATTTCTCCTATTCATCTTAGGCAAGTTATGAGGTATTGGTGACTGTGACCATTATCAAAGTACTTCATCCCACCATCTCGTGTACTGGGGTGCCACGAAATATTTACATGGTCTTTTGCCCTAGGTAGGGTCTTTTGCCTTAGGTAGGGTCTTTTGCCCTAGGTAGGGTTTTTTTTCCAATCATCTTGTGTGATAAGGATGCCTCGTTAGGCCGTCACCTTGGATGAGGTCTTTTTGCCCTTCATAGGGTTTTTTTTTCAGATCATCTTATGTGATAAGGATGCCTCGTTAGGCCGTCACCTTGGGTGAGGTCTTTCGTTTGAGGGTTCTTTGACCTCAGGTGCCACGGGATACTTCCTTAGTCCTTTTGCCCTATGTAGGGTTTCTCTCCGAATCATCCTTAGTGATCAGGAGGCCTCGTTAGGCCGCCGCCTTGGTTGAGGTCTTTCATCTAAGCATCTTGTGTGGCTGGGTGTCACGAGATTCTTTCGTAGTACTTTTACCATATGTAGGGTCTTTTCTTCTAGTCATCTCTGGTGAGAAGGAGGCCGCGACGGTCATGACTTTTATTGAGGTTATTCATCCAAGCATCTCGTGTGCTCGGGATAGCTGCTCTATGAAGCATTATTTGAATTCGTCCTTCAATTTTAGAACTTTTCTATGATTAGCCCACATCCTTCTGTCTAGCTTGAGAATCTCTGTTGACATGCGAGCAAAGCTTCTTATTTGGCTTCATTATTTGATGTCCTGAATGCGAAGTGCATCGCCTTTTCAGTTATGGTCTTCTCTGATGTTTTGAGTATCAGTCTGGCTTTACTTCCACATGCGTTTGCAGAGCCATCCACGTTGAGCTCCCCCTCCATGTCTGAAGGTTCTTTCCCCGTGCCTCTATCCATTGTGTCATCTTGCATGACATATTCTGTACGGTTCGAGTCCTCTTTCTCTTGGGGTGGTGTCATCTCTACCATAAAGTCAGTGAGTGCTTGAGCCTTGATTGTGGTCCGAGGATCGTATCTTATGTCAAACTCTCTGAACACTGCCATCGTCTTCCGCATGTACTCTTGGAATATTTTGTAGACTAATCGTTGATAGGCGGTTCGTGCGTACTTCAATCTGAACAATATAACTTTGTAGCACTAATTCCTCATCTCAAAGAAAACTGATATCTTCTCTTTGTCTCAGTAAAGCATGGGTATCTGATTGTACCCAAAGAAAGCATTCATGAGACAAAGCATCGTGCCCCGTTGTAGTGTCCATCAATTGATTAATTTTTGGACTAGGGAAGTTGTCCTTTGGCCATGCCTTATTTGGGTCATTGAACCCTATACAGGACTTCCACTTTTCATTATTCATCTTTTCCTTTACCGTGTTGGCCAAGCAGTCTGGGTAGTGGACCACTTAGGTCTCAATAATTATGTTTGCTCTCTCGCGGGAGTGTCTGTGTAATCTATAACTTCTCGGGTCTTGCTTGATGTCTCACATGAGCATTTGCATAATTTGTGACCTCTCGTGTCTTGATAATTATGTCTGCTCTCTTATAGGAGCATTTTCATAATTTATTATTTCTCGGATCTTGATAATCATGTTTGATATCTTCTAGAGCATTGGTGTAATCTTTGACTTCTATGGTCTTGATAATTATGCTCACTCTCTCGTGGGAGCATTGGCATAATTTGTGGTCTATTGGTTCTTAATAATCATGCTTGCTCTCTCGTGGGAGCGATTTGCATCATATGTGACCTCTCAAATCTTGATAATTATGTTTACTCTCTTGTGGAAGCATTTGCATATTTTATGACCTCCCAGGTCTTGATAATTATGTTCAGGAGAGGGAGCGTTTGATTTCGTGACCTCTCCAGTTTTGATAATTATGTTTGCTCTCTTGTGAGAGCGTTTTAACTGCACTTGTATATTCCTAGGGAATTTACATTGTATTTCTATTTTTAACTTCTTATCCCTTATCAGGTGGGCCTTAGCGATTTATAGACCTTATTTTGAGGCGTCGTAGCAATATAATTCAGAGATTTTGGGACTTTTTATTATGTCCTAAGATCTCGTTGCTTGTAATAAGCTCATGCTTAATATCATACTGAATTAAGTGCTCTAAAAATATTTTTGAAAAAGAATAGTAAATTTGAGCATAAAAAATAAATAACATACTTCAAAAATTTAATAGAGATCATCGATGTTACTCTTGATTTTAAGATAATAAAATCCAAAATAATGCAGGATATGATATTTGTGGTCTACATCCGAATCTTGAAATTTGCTCTTATCCAATATGCTAAATAATATTTATTGTATTATTTTTCTCAAAATATTTATGGAGATCATCGACGTGACTCGTGATTTTGAGAGAATAACAAATTTAGTATGATGTTGATAGGAGATGTGTGATCCGCGTCCTGATCTTAAAGCTCACTCATGTCTGAGATATTAAAGGAGATTTACGTTACCAGACGTCCAATTGTTAAAAAATATGTCTATATCGTGTGTTGATGGGTCTGCCACATGTTGCTCCGTGATTCATTTAAAAATTTGTAAATATCAAGAACGATCATGAAAACAGTAGACAAGGTGTTGGGGTGGTGCCTCACCTAATACACTCTGACGATCAAGTTAGTAGAGTGTTTAAAGAATATTAGCAATATGGAGAATTACTTACTGTTTAAGGGGATCATCATATAATTATAATGATTTTCTGTTTCGGTCAAACATCCAGGTTCAATGTATTTTATTCCTTATTTTGATAAGGAATAGAGATATTCATGAAGAATATTCTATATTAGAATATTTTGGTTATCATCTTATCATTTTAACAATCATTGCAATTGGCTCGTAGAGTTGATGTATGCCTATCTTTTCTCTGTATAACTGATTATTATATCTTATTGTGACAGGAAAATGATATCAGCTATCTCGAGTAGTCACAATCTTAAGTATGAGATTACTTCGTCATCCGTGTGACCTCGGTAGTGTAAGTGTTGGTAGGGTCGTGTCCATCAATCTAGTCGTGGAGGGTGCCTCAGTCAACATGGTGACTTCGGTCACGGAGGAGTCCTCGGTTTGAACTTCATATGAGACCTACCTGAGAAAAGAGTATTGAGCATTGTTCAAAAATATTATTGAGTGGGGTTTTAACCCGTGTGTTTTTTCTCCCCCTGCAAACATTGTTTCAAATCTAAAATTTTAAACTTTCAAAATAAAAAAAGGTAAATATTGAAAGTCAAAAAGCCCAAACAAAATAGAAGTCAAAATAGTCAAAGATTTACATAATTTTCCCCTAACCGATTGATCATGGCCGGCGACATAAGAGGGAGAGAGAAAAAACAATCAAAAAAATCCAGCGATAAAAACTACAATCATAAAAATCAATCAACAAAAAGAAAATTCTCAAACATGCTACAACTCTTATATCACAAAATACATTTAATCATATGCACATAACATAAAAAAATGTAACGCTTGCATCAAATTAAAGTAGAATACTTGTGAGAGGAAAAATAAACAAAATGTCTATAACCTTAAGATAAACCGAACAATAGGGGTGTAACATCTTCCCCTCCTTATAAAATTTTCATCGCTGAAAATTGCTAGAGTAAATTCTTAGAAAAGTTAAGGATATAAGGCTTGAATTTCTTCTTCTCGTTCCCAAGTGGCTTCTTCCACTTGATGATTTTTCCAAAGTACCTTGATCAGGAGGATCTCCTTAGTGCGAAACACTTGCGTCTTTTAATCAAAATTTTGAATCGAATTTTGTCGTAAGATAGATCTTCTCAAAATTGGAGTGGCTCACAAATCACGATGTGTGACGGGTTTGGATTGTACTTTGTAACATAGACACATGAAATACATCATGTAGTCCTGTCAAAGCTGGGGGCAGTGGTACCCGATATGCAACAACTCCAATACGCTCCAAAATCTCAAAAGGTCCAATGAAACAAGTACTAGCTTACCTTTCTTCCAAAACCTCGTAACTCCCTTGACTGGAGAAAACTTGATAAACATCATGCCTCAAACTGTAAATTCCATGTTTTTCCTACGTTCATCCGCATAACTCTTTTGGAGACTCTGAGCAGTTTGGATCATTTTCCAAATTTTGTCAATGTCTCCATTAGCTTGCTAAACCATTTCTGGACCAAGCAACTTCTTGTCACCAATTTCTTCCCAATAAATTGGAGATCGACACTTTCTCCCATATAATGCTTCAAAGGGCGCCATCCCAATTGTTGCTTGATAACTATTATTATATAAAAACTCAATCAATGGCAACTTGTCACTCTAGTTTCCTTGAAAATCTAACACACATACACGTAGCATATCCTTCACTGTTTTGGATGGTTTTCTCTGTCTGTCCATCCGTCTTAGGGTGAAAAGCCGTGCTAAAATTCAGTTGGGTACCTAAGACCTCTTTAAGACTTCGCCAAAATCTGGAAGTAAACTTTGAATTACGGTATGATACTTTTGATACAGGTACCACATGGAGTCTAACAATCTCTTAAATGTCTAACTTTTCCCAATCTTCCACTGAGAATGTCCCTTGTCCTGGTAGAAAATAAGCAGACTTAGTCAAACGGTTGACTATAATCCAAATGGCATCAAAACTTGTTGTAGTCTTTGGTAAAACTACTACAAAATCCATCGATTTATGCTTCCATTTTCTGTTTGAGATCTCTAAAGGTTGTAAGAGACCGGAAGGACGTTGGGGTTCAGCCTTAACTTGTTGACAAGTCAGACATTTCTCCATAAACTTTGAGCTCTCTCTTGGGCTCCTTGGAGCTCTTTCTTGCGCTCTTTGTGAGTTCTCTCATGGACTCCTCAACGGAGCGAGGGTTTGAGATCTCGTGCCGCTGTTGCCAGAGCACGCGGGGGTGTGAAAGGCTTCTACCGGCGTCCATTTTTGGAGGGAATGTCTTCAAAATACTGAAGATCCTCATATGATTACTTTTACAGGTTCCTTGGAGTATGAAATTACGTCTTTTCTAGTATATCAAAGTTTCAAAGTTTGGTAATGGAGGTGGTCTCCAGCGCCAGCGCGTGCAGCGCGTGAGACCGATTCCGGTGATTGTTGTCTCCCAGTGATGGCTTAAATCACCATGAATCTCTGTCTGAACATATCTGTGGGCTTACTTTCGCCTGAATCTTTATCATGCGTTGTAGATATGAGATTCCATTTTCAAATCAAAATAGGTGGGTTCCTCACGACTCCTTTGCTGAGTGCGATGGCCATGGTAGATGCGGATGTTGTTCTCCGGAGAACATCCGTTGTCCTGAAGGGCATCTTGGCCAAGGAATGGAGTCGCAGGCGGTGCTCTGTGACGGTCACGACTCTTGTCGTATCCACGCATTTTTTAGTGGGTTAGCACTGTTTTCACTAAAATGAAACTTGTCATTGCCTGGCTGCTTCTTGTAATTGATGACGATTGGGCAGTGGCTTAAAACTTTGGTGGCAACATCGTGGCTCTTAGTAACGACAAACAATTTATGATGACTGTGACCATGATAATTCTCCAAATTTCTTTTCGATCCTATTGTTAATCTCCTTCATGATTTTTTCTCATTCTTAGATCGTTGCACCATTGTTGTGACGATCGTGGTGGTGGAATTTTATGATCAATTTTGAAAAAGGGAGATCTACGTTCCCACAGACGGTACCAAACTGTTGATGCAAAAAATATGCCTGCATCGAGTGTTGATGGGCCTGCCACGTGTTGCTCCGTGATTTATCTAGGGGTCTGCAAATATCAAGAACGATCGTGAAAACAGTAGACAGGGCATCAGGGTGATGCCCCACCTAATGCACTCTGACGATCAAGTTAGTAGAGTGTTTAAAGAATATTAGCAATATGGAGAATCACTTACTGTTTAATGCGGATCATCATATAATTATAATGATTTTCTGTATCGGTCAAACATCCAGGTTCAGTATATTTTCTTCCTTATTCTGATAAGGAATGGAGATATTCATGAAGAATATTCTCTGATTAGGATACTTTGGTTACCATCTTATCATTTTAACAATCATTGCGATTGCCTCATAGAGTTTATGTGTGCCTATCTTTTCTCAGTATGACTGATTATTATATCTTATTGTGATAGGAAAATGATATCATCTATTTCGAGTAGCCACGATCCTAGGTATGAGATTACATCATCATCCGTGTGACCTCGGTAGTGTAAGTGTTGATAGGGTCGTGTCCATCAATCTAGTCGTGGAGGGTGCCTCAGTCAACATGGTGACTTCGGTCACGGAGGAGTCCTCGGTTTGGACTTATTATTGTCTCTACCTGAGAAAAGAGTATTGAGCCTTGTTCAAAAATATTATTAAGTGGGTTTTAACCCGTGTGTTTTTTCTCCCCTGCAAACATGGTTTCAAATCTAAAATTTTAAACTCTCAAAATAAAAAAGGTAAATATTGAAAGTCAAAAATCCCAAACAAAATATAAGTCAAAATTTAGTCAAAGATTTACATAATTTTCCCCTAAGTGATTGATCATGGCCGGCGACATAAGAGGGAGAGAGAAAAAACAATCAAAAAAATCCGGCAATAAAAACTATAATCATAAAAAATCAATCAACAAAAAGGAAATTCTCAAGCATACTACAACTCTTATATCACAAAATTCATTTAATCATATGCACATAACATAAAAAAATGTAACGCTTGCATCAAATTAAAGTAGAATACGTGTGAGAGGAAAAATAAACAAAATATCTCTAACCTTAAGATAAACCGAACAGTAGGGGTGTAACATCTTCCCCTCCTTATAAAATTTTCATCGCTGAAAATTGCTAGAGTAAATTCTTAGAAAAGTTAAGGATATAAGGCTTGAATTTCTTCTTCTCGTTCCCAAGTGGCTTCTTCCACTTGATGATTTTTCCAAAGTACCTTGACCAAGAGGATCTCCTTAGTGCGAAACACTTGCGTCTTTCAATCAAAATTTTGAATCGAATTTTGTCGTAAGATAGATCTTCTCGAAATTGGAGTGGCTCACAAATCACGATGTGTGACGGGTTTGGATTTTACTTTGTAACATAGACACATGAAATACATCATGTAGTCCTGTCAAAGCTGGGGGTAGTGGTACCCGATATGCAACAACTCCAATACGCTCCAAAATCTCAAAAGGTCCAATGAAATAAAGACTAAGCTTAGCTTTCTTCCCAAACCTCGTAACTCCCTTGACTGGAGCAAACTTGATAAACATCATGCCTCAAACTGTAAATTCCATGTCTTTCCTACGTTTATCCGCATAACACTTCTAGCGACTCTGAGCAGTTTGGATCATTTTCCAAATTTTGCCAGTGTCACCATTAGCTTGTTGAACCATTTCCAGACCAAGCAACTTCCTATCACCAATTTCTTCCCAATAAATTGGAGATCGACACTTTCTCTCATATAATGCTTCAAAGAGCGCCATCCTAATTGTTGCTTAATAACTATTATTATATAAAACTCAATCAGGGGCAACTTGTCGCTCTAGTTTCCTTGAAAATCTAACACGCATACCCGTAGTATATCCTTCACTGTTTTGGGTGATTTTCTCTGTCTATCCATCCGTCTTAGGGTGAAAAGTCGTGCTAAAATTCAGTTGGGTACCTAAGGCCTCTTGAAGACTTTGCTAAAATCTGGAAGTAAACTTTGAATCACGGTCTGATACTTTTGATACAGGTGCCCCATGGAGTCTAAAAATATCCTTACTGTATAACTTTGCCCAATCCTCCACTGAGAATGTCCCTCGTCCTGGTAGAAAATGAGCAGACTTAGTCAAACGGTCGACTATAATCCAAATGGCATCAAAATTTGTTATAGTCTTTGGTAAACCCACTACAAAATTCATTGATATATGCTCCCATTTTCCTTTTGGGATTTGTAAAGGTTGCAAGAGACTGAAAAGACGTTGGCATTTAGCCTTAACTTGTTGACAAGTTAGACATTTCTCCATAAACTTTGCCACATCTCCCTTCATATAGTTCCACCAAAAATGCTTGTGTAGGTCATGATACATTTTCTTACTACCCGGGTGAATCGAATAGGGAGTACAGTGGACTTCTACAAGAATATCTCTTTTTAACTCCTCATTAAGAGGTACAACAACTCTGTTATTGAACTCAAGTATTCCATCTCGAGGCAACAAGAAACCTTTCTTTGTGGTGCTCCCAATCTCTAATGTAATCTTTATTAAGAATGGGTCCTCATTTTGTGCGTCACGTATCCTATCATGTAGTGTAGGTCACACAGTTAGTTGAGCCAACATAGCTGAAGTAATTTGAACCAAAAATTCCAACCCTAAACTATCTAAATCCTCCTAGATTAATTACTGAGTGGAAAAGTGAGTTGCTAGAGATCCTGGTTTTCTACTTAATGCATTTGCTACCACGTTTGCCTTTCCATGGTGATAGTTAATCACCCAGTCATAATCCTTAACCAACTCCAGCCATCTACGCTACCTCATATTAAGCTCCTTGTACGTGAAAAGGTACTTCAAACTCTTATGATCGTTGTAGATCTCAATCTTCATTCCATAAAGGTAATGACGTAAATTTTTGGGGCAAAAACTATCGCTACGAGTTATAAATCATGAGTTAGGTAGTTCTGTTCATAACTCTTCAGTTGGCGAGACGCATAAGCAATAACATTTCCATGTTGCATCAACACACAGCCCAAACCCACTCGTGAGGCGTCACTATATTAAAAAACCATCATTCTCAGAGGGCACAGTAAGGGCTGAGCCAAAACCAATCTTTGCTTAAGTTCTTGAAAACTCTTTTCGTATTCCTCTGACCACAGATAACGTGGATTCTTCCACGTCAACTTGGTCTATGGTGTATAAATCTTAGAGAATTCCTCCACGAATCTCTGGTAATAGACTGCTAATCCTAAGAAACTCCTAATTTCCTTAACACTTGTAGGGCGGTTCTAATTCATTATTGCTTCTACTTTTCTCGAATCCACTGCTATACCCTCTTTTGAAACTACATGTCCCAAAAAAAGCAATCTTAGATAACCAAAACTCATACTTACTAAACTTGGCATACAGTCTCTTGTCTTTTGACATCTAAAGTATAGTTTTGAGTTGTTTCTCATGTTCTCCCTCAGATTTAGAGTAGATAAGGATGTCATCTATGAAAACAATGACAATCTGATCAAAGAAATCATGAAAAACCGGATTCATTAAATCCATGAATGTGGTAGGGGCATTGGTTAAACCTAAAGGCATGACAAAAAATGTAACGCGTACGAAAAGCAGTATTCGGTATATCCTTCTTCTTAATTCTTAGTTGATGGTATCCAGATTGTAAGTCAATCTTTGAGAAAATTTAAGCACCTTGAAGTTGATCAAACAAATCTTCTATTCGGGGTAAGGGTACTAATTTTTAATGGTAACTTTGTTCAACTCCCTATAGTCGATACAAAACCTCATAAATCCATCTTTCTTCTTTACAAAGAGAATAGGTGCACCCCAGTGTGAGACACTGGGGCGAATAAATCCATTGTCCAATAATTCTTACAGTTTTTCCTTAAGCGGGTGCCATGCGGTAAGGGGCCTTAGATAGATGGGTTGTTTCGGGAATCAACTCGATGTTGAAATCTAGTTCCCTAACAGGTGGTACGCCTGAAAATGTCTATGAAAAAACTTACGAGAAATCCTTAACCACCTTGATATCACCCAACTCTAATTCTGGCTTCTGTTTGTTCAACACACTAGCCAAACATCCCCAACAACCATGCTGATCAAACGTATGGCTTGTTAAAGAGAGATGATCTGAGGTCGCGCGTGCAAACACGATCCCTTAAATTTGAAGCTTGATTTATTCAGATGATTAAACATTACCTTTCGTTCACGACAAAAGCTATTGGTGTAGTTGGAAGCTAGCCAATCCATTCCAGAAATAACATTGAAGTCATGCATACTTAAAAGAATAAGAGTGGCCTCCAACACTCTATCTGCCTTCACTATAGAACAAGACTTGGTTGCCTTGTCTGTATATCGAATACCACCTGAAGGGGTGGACACAAAAAGCTCAACCTCAAGAGGTTCTATCTTTGCATTCAACTTCCAAGAGAAGTTAGCAGAAATAAAGGAATTCATAGAGTCGGAATCAAACAACCCAAATGATGTAACTCCATGAATGAGAAGTGTACCTAACACCACATTCAATGCATCTTCCAAATCAGCCTTGGTCATGGCTAAACCTTCCCTTTTGCCTTGGGTCCGTTCCCGATTCTTTGACCGTTAGGCTTGTCCTTCATCTCAGGGAAATCCTCCCAAAATGCCCAATTTCACCATGACAAAAACATGCTCTTAAAGCCTTAACTAGAACTACTTATTTTAAGGCAAAGAATAAAAAAAATCCATATTACATACTCTAATCATACGTCTATGATTCGGGTCCAATAACATCATTCTTGTAACTCTCGTAGGAATGCCGAGAAATTGGACTCCGCATCAGAAATTTCACCGTCACTATTAGTCGATCCAAAGTCGCTTGAAACATTCATAGCTAAGACAATCACACAACTCATTCAGTGATCTCATAACAATAATTCAATACCACATCCTTTACACAAACATCTAAAAATCTTAAATTCTCGCACGGATTCTTAAAATTCAATTTTTTTTCACAAAATCATTTCGTCAAAAGACAAAATTTTCATAAAAATTTTAGTTAATGCTTTTGTCTATAGAATCATATTTGCTCTGAGACCAACTATAACAACCTGAAAATTTATCCAAAATTTTTAGATAATTTATACAAAACAAACTCGCAGAAGCTCGGTCAATTTTTTTACTACTCAAACTAAAAAAATTATTTTAAACAAAGTCAAATTCATTTTGAGAATTTGAAACGTTAAATAACAATGAATTCCAAACATAAACTTCTTAAGAAAAGTTAAATAAACCATAACAAATTAATATAATTTCTTATTGTTTTCCCAAAAGAAAGATTTGGACTTAGTCTCGTGTCAAAGACTCTAAACTTCAACTATATCGAAAGTATCTTCTTCATCTGAAAATTTTAAAATAAAACAGTGTGAGTGTAAAAAATATACTCAGTAAGTAAAACCATACATACACAACTTCATATAAAGACATACACATACATTGCACGTCAGAATATTTTACTGAGTTTTACGTACATACTTTCCATACACTCAGATCGTTCATAACTTATCTTACATAGTTCACTGACCAACTTTTATTAGAACTTGCTACCACACGCAGAGCAGAACAGAGATTACCCTTTGGTAAACTATTAGTTTGCAAGGTACGTACATATCTTATTTGTATTTCTTTACATTCTATGATCATACAAAAGTCTTTCATATCTTATTTGTATTTCTTTATCGAAATTCAGAATCACATAAAACATCATCATCCATAGTACATTATAATAGCACAATGAATACATCATAGAAACACTAATCAAAACAATGAAGTGAAGATCAGAGTGAAATCCACATTTTCTACAAACACAGCAAAACAAACAAATGGTCACATATATAAGATTTCAGTTACCTGATCTCCAGCTAAAAAAATATGAAAGTTAAACTCCCGAAACAATAGAACTATATGCATTCAGTACACAACAATAACTCAAAAATGAAAAGTAACACTAAGCGTTGACTCGGGAAACAAAAATGACAAAGTCAAACTAGGTTTTGTTAAAAATTATAAAATTCATGCAGGATGACCCTGAGTATACTAGGGGTTTTCAAATAAAATTTCGTAAAAATCCGATGTCGCTTGAGTATGAAAACATGAAAATCAAATCGTCAAGAAAAACTGTTTTTCTCTAAGTAAACAGTAAGGTTTGAAAATACGCTGCAGTATGAAAATCTCATCAAAAAATTCTGAAACTTTATGAAGTTACTAGGTATATATCTACAATGATGCTATAAATTTTTTTTATATCAAACGGAGTTGATCTCAGTATTGAAATAAACCCTAAAATTTAATCTCAAAAACTGTTTTTCTTTGAACAAATCAGAAGATTTCCAAAATTATTTAAAAGTACAGAAATCTTATTTTGATATAATATTTTTACAGTATGTGCGTCAACATGTCAAGAACCTACAATAAAAATTTCAGATTTAAAATCCTACATTTATTTTTCAAAATGTGAAGTCGAATTCACACTATCCAGAAAAATCTGAAAATTTCAGTTTTTATGAAAAATCGTATTTTATCGAAAACGTTTCTCCCTTATTAAAAACGATTCAAGAGACTTATGTGAAGATAAGAAAAATGTTAAAACTCATAATTTTTTACAGGTCTAAGAAATAAAACGTGAGAATCTACATAAAATTATTATGTTGAAAGCAAAACAAACGTAGTAAGGGTTTATACAAAAAACGTGATACTTTATCCAAAACACAATCGATCAAAACTTCTCCCTTCAAGCGATTTGGTTTCTAAAAAATATGAGGGAGGAGGAAATTTTCGTGCTCTTGAGAGAGAGAAGATTATGAAAAAACTAGGGCAAAAATAATCACAACAATATTTTCAATATCAAGCAACATATTAGATTTAGATTAGATAAAAGGATAACAATAATAACTTGTAAAATCAGATCTTTAAATTTGAAAATCAATTTGAAGGAGATAAAACTAACATAATTTCAAATCTAAAATTGCAAACTTTGAAAATAAGAAAAGATAAAAATTGGAAGTGAAAAAGACCAAACAAAATAGAAGTCAAAATTAAGTCAAAGATTTATATAATGACCAAAATGCTCCCAACTTTAAGATAAGCCAAACAATAGGGGTGTAACAAAAGGGTAAAGACTATTAATACCTAAACAAGGGTAATAATTTACCTCCAAAATCAGAAATAGTTTTACAGTTTGAGTGAGTCCCACAAATAGTTTTACAGGGTTCAGCCATCCTCGACGGAGCTGGGGCTATTTTCATTTATGAATCTGTGAGTTTTGAAGCTCCTAAGACTTTGTTTAGCTCCGAAGACAAATTGCTTGATTTGCCATGAAATGGATGGGTTTAACCTAAGCTTTCATGGTTTTCCATAAAAATTGATGGGTTTTATTGTTGTAAGTGAAATTTGTTAGATTCTTAATCCAACGTTGGATTATATTTGAATAATTATATGTTGTAAACTGTCAAATAAGATTAAGCCCAATTAAAGCGATTTGTTAAGATTTGAGTAATTTGGGGGCTTTAGTGTATCTGATAGGGTATGAGCCTTTGATTTGTAGAGATTTAAGAATAATTTTTATTTATATGATGTGCTAAAATGGAAATATCAAAAGATAATAGAGATGTTATCTATATAGTGGTTATGATCCACATATCACAAGATTAAGGGAAATCATATATTCTCTATAATATCTCATCGTTAGAGAGGAAATAGAAGAAAATGAGTCACTCTTAGAGAATCGTGTAGATTTGAAAAGTCAACTACTTGGCTCTAGAAAGAGATCTATCATCATGTATTAAGGTACGCTTCCGCTTAATTCAGTATTTGATTCTTGGTGTTCACAACATGAGTTCTTGATATTTTAAGAAATGATTTATACCGATAAAGGATTTTTCTTTCACAAGTGATATTAGAGCATTTTCATGTTGATTATCGAGAATCAGATTTATGTTTAAATCCATGATTATAGGTGTTTATATGAATATATATTGGTGTTCTTGAATTTAATAAATCTAAATTTTGATATTATTAGATTTAAGAACAATTTTGATATAGGATTTGAGTTTTTTTTTTAACTTCAGATTTGGGACTCCTGCCGATGGTCGTGACCGCCGCGCCGGAAAGGAGAGCCGACCATCACGCCGGAAAGGAGAGCTGCTGCCAGACGGCCACGGCAGTAGGAAATGGCATCCTTGGCCACCACTTACCTTAGGGGGACGAATCCCCTAGGGTTATAATAGTCACAGGCCTTTAGGGGCTTCTGCCTAAAGCCATTAAGGAAAGGGGTGTGGGCTTCTGCCCACAGCTATCAAGATAACGGCAGCCCACAGCAACTAAATTTTATTTTTTTAAAAAATTACAATCATCAGCCATCGTAAAAACATATTTTTTAAAATCGATTTTTCAGCCTTCAATAAAAAAAAGTTTTTTATGGATTATTTTATTAACCTAATTTAAGGTTGAGATTAATTTTACGGATCAAATAATTAATTTAATTTTAAGGATCGTAAAATAATTTTTTATCAATTAATTTAAGGATTTATTACGGTATAATTTTAAATTCGAACATTGGAATGTTATATATATTTTAAGATGAATTAACTGAACCAACATGTTGCTAAAGTAACATCTCTTGTGAAATTTAATTTTATCATAAAATATAAACGGTTATATGTATTTAACTTATGTGAATATTAACGAGGCCAAATGAAGGTAAATATTTGATAGAATTACTTGTGCATATATGGTAATAAACGCGTGATGATTATTCTGTTTTACATGTGAGCAACAAATCAGCCTGAAAAAAGATTTCTTGTTCAATATGTTATCATCATCAGTAGTTTGATTACTACACAAAGACATCACTTATAAGTTAATACTTTGGACAAAGTCAAATATTAATGGAGTGTCTGATGGTCTTAAGATGAAGTTTATCTTTGATTGAATTTATTATTATTTTAGGATTTATGTGAGCTTATAGGTTGGTTAGTGGTTCTCTGTCAAGCTATTACTCCTGCTAATATTACTGTCAGTATCAATTTAATTTAAGTACTAAATGACTCAAACTTTAAGTCCTAGAAAGAGAACCTCTTGATAGTTTTTGGAATCATGTACATCAACCTTATGTTAAGTACTAATTCTCCTTCACCTTTTATGGATAAAAGTACCTCTGATAATAAGTGGGGTATGAAAAATTGGGAGAAACCAAATCGCATGTGTATGACGATCATGAAGGCCATTCCAGATGCATTTAGGGGCATTATATATGAAAAGATCACTATGGCTAACGAAAAAAATGTCTCATCTTGCTTTAAGGTTGAAAACACTTAAATTTGAACTCTCTAAGGACTTGCTTGTGCATCTGATTTTGATATCCATTCAAGAACAGTTCAGTCATATTAAGATGAGCTATAACTGTCAGTGAAAGAGACTTGATCTCTAAATGAGTTTATTTCACATTGTGTTCAGGAAGAAGAAATATTGAACAAGATAAGATAAATAGTGCTTACCTGGCCTTAACCTCTAAGGATAAAGGAAAGGGAAAGAAAATGAAAAATGATAAGGAAGCTGCAGATACAGCACCACACAAGAAACAACAAAAGAAACCGGTTGACTCAGAAGGTATTAGTTGTTACTTTTGCGGAACTGAGGTTAATTTAAGTTTGGTTCCTATACAAACGTGGTGGATAGATTTTGATGTGACAACTTATATCAGTGTGTCTATGCAGGATTACGTAACTTGCTAAAAGCCAAGTGATGTTAAAAGATACATCTATGTGGGCAACTGCAAGACAGTTGAAGTTGAGGTAATAGGAAAAGTTATATTATTTTAAAGATTTGATTTTATTTGGATCTTGATGAAACTTTTATTGTACTATTTTTTAGACAGAATTTGATTTCTGTTTCTGTTTTGACAAAGCTGGTCATATTTGTTCATTTGGAGATGGAAAACTTTGGTTTATTTTGTAATTCAAATTTGGTTGGTTCTTTATCACATTATAATAATATTTATTTACTTGATATAATTGTTTAATTTATTTAATCTCTACAATTCAGTACATGAGGTACTAAAAGAA
This sequence comes from Datisca glomerata, assembly GCA_003255025.1. NCBI lineage: Eukaryota > Viridiplantae > Streptophyta > Magnoliopsida > Cucurbitales > Datiscaceae > Datisca > Datisca glomerata. The sequence goes on along the minus strand of QANY01003043.1, from coordinate 327,757 downwards.
AATTAACCAGTGAGAATTTGGCAGCGTTATAGCACAAGAGATTAGTTCATATCTCTAGACGGAGAATAAAGAGACTCGTGTTAGACGAAATTCTCGATCCCTTACATTTTATAGACTTTGATGTTTGCTTTTATCATATAAAGGATAAACAAACCAATAAAAGGAGATTTGAAACCAACAAGACTCAGGACGTTTTAAAACTTATACATACAGATTTTGTGGGCCATTCCCTTCGGTTTCTTGGAATAGTCAACATATTTTATAACGTTCATAGACGATTTATCTAGATATGACTGTATATATCTCATTCAAGAAAAGTTATAGTCGCTGGATGTGTTAAAAAATTTTAAGGCTGAAGTTAAGAACCAACATAACAAGAGAATCAAAATCGTCATATCTGACCGTGATAATGAGTACTAAAACAAATATGATGGTTCAGGTGAACAACGTTCATGACAATTTGTTAAGAAAATAATTCATGATTATTGTTTGTTCCTAATTAATGAATTATTTTGGAATTAAACATGATAATGGTGACTAATAATTCATCTGAATGTTTTTTGTGGACAGAGCCTTACTCTCCCCACAAGTTCTCTCTATCCACAAACTCTCTCTCGGTAAAAATAGCCAAGACCTTCCTTTATACCAATTTATATTTTTGAAAGCAATAATTAAACTATTTCAACATATATGAGTAGGAGGACCCAAAAAATACCACTTCGCAACCTAAATCCCCGGAGATTAAACCGACTTCAACTGAAATCCCCAGACTGAAAAATGCCAAAACCAAACCAAAGAAAAAAAATCACAAAAATATGTTGGAAGAGGTTGGAAGACTGAAAAACCAAGAAACTAGACCAAACGAAAGAGAAACCCAAAAGAGAAAAGAAAGAAGGAAAAAAATCTCAGAGAGAAAATCAAACGAGATGGAAGAGAGAGAAGCGCCAAGAGAAAGGAGAGACATAGAACAGAACGTAGAGGAGAGGGAGACAATAAAATAAATAAAAAGATGTAAGTTTATTATGTTTCCTTATTGAACCATTTAGAACCGTTTAGAGCTCGTTTGACAGTCAGGACAGTATTGTACTAAATATGTTAAATTATACTATATTGTATTATATATATCAGACTGTAATGTACTAGATTAAATTATATTATCTAGTGTTTGGTGTTGTATTAGATAAAAAACTATATAACTTGTACGACGTTTGACAAATCATAGCACTGAATTATTGTAAAACTATTTATCATAATTTGATTTACACAAGTCTGTTCAGAACTCATTAACATGTTATTTGACATTTTCAACTATAAAATAAATATTTATTCATCCAATCAATAATAATAATGGTCCATAAGATCTATACTTGTATGGAAGATAACTTAGATAATAGCTGCAATGGTTCATGTACACTTGTCTTTTGACAAATTTTAAGTAATTGGAAACAAATGATTTTGATGTATCTCACCGCCTGTTAAGATTTCTATCATGGAATGCTCATTCCCATTTAAGTATCAATGCTCTCTCATTTTTTGTCTCTATCTCTATCTCTCTCTATACAAATTATAGAAATGTGAAAGCCGTTTCAAAAAACTCATCTCGTTACTAGCAAGCTTTAGGCATAAGCTCAACTGGAAACCAGTAGTATGTTTATAGAATAGGTAGTATTACAACTTGAAAACATACGCACACATTTTGAGCTAGAATTTCCCTGTAAAAAATTCTCAATTATATAGAAACAGTAACCCATATGACTGGCTTCAGCCTCATTATGGCATACAGAAACAATCCTTGTGCACCCACACCATCAATACTCAACTTTCAATTAAGAGACTGGTGGAATGAATCACAGCTAAAACTCTCACATACAACTAAACTTATATATAATGAAAGTGGTTGTTTAAATAAAATAATAAAATTGCTTAAAACAAATAAAATAATGCTTGAAGAAATGTTTGTTTCAATGAGAAAGCAAACCTTGAGAGAGAAGCATGTGGTGGCATTTCATCTTTGGACTGTTTGGGTTGCCTCAACCTCTCCTCCTGCGCAACCTTCTTAATATAAAACTCCATCATTGCTAGAGGGTCAGCAACTGTTGATGCTCTAGATTTCCCTAAAATTGAAAATTCATATACTTAATATAAATTTCAAAAACCATCATCAAATAGAAATGTGCAAGTGACATATGGCACGTATAGAGTGAGAATTAGCAACCCCATTTACTTAAACAACTCATATGAGGATTAGACTTTAGTTAGGGAAACACTCCAGGTCAAGTTTTTTGTTTGAAACAGATCTTGGACTAAATCAAATATACGGGTTTTTTAATCCTAGATCAAAATGATCGTTCATAATAAAAAAAAACCAACCAAACCTCTCATATTGGGTTTATACCGTCTGTGGTTTTTGAACACCTTTATTTATCACGTGATCTTGCTTCAGTCTATTTTTCAAATAGTAGTCAAAGTAGGGGTGTTCTTCAAATGAAGATAACCAGAGGGCATTACTGTTAGATAGTAAAAGTGAGGGTGTTATTTTATGTAAGTTCAAAAAGGGGGTCGATGTAATTAGTCCTTAAAAACTATCTTATCTATCTATCTATGATATATGTAAATTGGGTTAACAAAGAAGAAATATTTTGGACAAAAATTACCCTCATTATCATGAAATTTTTAAGTTGATAAATCTTTTGGTATTCTCTATTAGAATCACATTTCCATTTTCAGTATTGAGAATATATGAGTGTTGAAAAATTAAGAACTAAATACATTTAAATAGAGAAATTCTGTCAACAAATTATATAAGTAAATAATTTGATACTAAAATTATCATTTCAAATCCTTTTTTTACATCTTTTAAAGGGAATAAAACTCAACAGTAAAATAACAACAAGAAAACTAATTAAAATGAGTCAATAAACACTCGATGACAACCATTAAAAAGAGTCACATTAAATCAAATACGATAATCAAACAAAGCAGAGGCCCAGCTTCCCCAAATGATAAACAATTGCAGCAGAGGCCAACTTTGTTCGGCGATCAGTAATCAACTTCCTTCCCGCCTAACCTCTTCATCTTCCCCAAGCTTTCTAGTCTACACTCATTTGCACATCAAAGCATAAACTTGTTGTTTTATTTTTTTTAAAGGGGATCATTTGGGCTAAAATCACAAATTAATAGACCTGAAGTACATGGCTGACATAAGGATAATTTCCGTTGATATAAGGAAGAAACATTAGCAGCAAAGGAAATATATTGTTTGACTTTCAACATTGTTTAGCAAAGGAAATCCAATATTGCATAAAAAATCATGGAATACAACTAGAGTCTAACTTTCTAGGCATAAATTACACCGGTCGATAATATCTTCAATTTACACTGTTTAAATGATTGATCATTTATCTTTTATAGTTCAACTGATATTCTCATAGATATTGTTTTCTGGCCGCTCACTTCGAAATAAAACTTGTTCAACATGACGATATTGTTTAATACTTAGAGGTAATAAACGACTCATATTGTTAAACACTTAAAAGATAAAAGAACTGAAAAAATCAATCTCATAATTCTTCATACCTGACTTGGAGGAAATACGAAGATTGATCAATTATGGTGAATGGATATTGCATACTTAAGAGTTTGATGGTGATATCCAACCTGATGGAAATGAGGCATTGATATATAATTGTGGTCAAATGGAGTGCTCGACATGGAGTTACTCTGTTTATCAAGCACGGTTAAATTTCTAACTCTAAACATGCTAATATAAAATCAGTTAACAATAATAAGAAAACACAAAAAGAAACCTGGAGTTGGAAATTTGAGCTCCTTTCTATGTTGTTAGCTAAAGTTGAAGCTTTTGAACAATTCAAAATTGATGGAGTTTCTGGTATTGCCTACAAAATGAAGTGACACATTACCAAACAGAATACCCTAGTGGAAGAAAGAAAATGAAAACCGACTAACCTTGATGCGTGTCCATCGGTTTCAAATTTCTAGCTTTCTTGGCATTTTTATGAAGCTGACTTTTGATTCTAGCATTTGTCAATCCTTTCATTCTGATGCATGGCGGATCCAATACGTGTATTGAACTTGTTTCACAAAATTGATCATTAATTTTTTCTTCATAAATGTCATCATCTGATTCAACTCCTTTCTCAGCAAGAGCTTTCTCCGTCTTCTTACTCCTTAACACACTTTCAATGCTTCTCAAACCAAGGTCTAATGTATCTTCAGCCATTTTAGTTGTTTCATCAGTTAATGAACCTTTCAAGCAAAATGAATGGCTTTGTGCATTATTTTGCTCATCTGTAAACTGATTGTTCTTGTTGTCTTTTCGAAAACAGTTCCACTACTCATTCCCAGCCATCTTTGGCACGTTTTCTCAATTGCATCAGCCATTGCTTGGCATTGATTGGTGAAAATTGATTTTGGTCGTTGACTTCTCATTGCTTGTAAAAATGACTTAAACAACCAAACAAAAGACTCAGTTTTTTCATCTAATAGAAAGACACAGCCAAATAAATTATTTTACCTATGATGGTTCACTCCAACAAAAGGTGCACAAATCAAATTGTATTTGTTGGTCCTATATGTTGTGCAAAAACAACCACATCACCAAAATGGTTGTAGTCTAGCTTTGATCTACCATCCCTCCAAAAGAAGTTAGTCATGTAATTTTTAGAATCCACTTGCACAGTATAAAAGAATGATGGTTCCTCAACTTGCATTCTTTTAAAGTGATTTATGACACTTTTTGCATCTCCTGCTTGAAGTGTAATTTTCCTTTTATCTCGTAGAAAATTATTACAATCCGACTTCAAAAATCCTACATTATGTGCACCTCCTACTTGTTCAACTATGTAGGAGAATAAATTACTCGGTTTATGCCAGCATTGTCCATTGTTTGGATCACCCTTGCACGAGCTTCGTCTACATGTCTTTGTGATCAAAACTTATCTTGTTGACTTTTCATTGCAAGTTCATGATTATGGTCAGGAATAAATTGAGAAACAATCCACTCACAATTTTCAATAACAAATAAAATCATTGCAGGACAGCCAATTCTTGTTTCCAAACGATTTACCTTTCTCATCCGAGAAGGATCGTTCGAGTTTCGGTAACCTTGTTTTGAGCATACAAAAACTCTTGCTCTTATAGTCTCATCCGCCAGTCTTTGGTATTTGTCTCTTCGAACACTAAAATCTGTAACTTTTGCATATTCATTATAAAATTTGAATGCTTCATCCTCATTTGGAAAAATCATTCCAGTCTTTGGTATAAGCTCACTTATCTTGCTTGTTACAAAATTCACATGCTCTGTCTCCTCTTCATACTGGGACTAATTCGAGTCTAAGACATCATTAGTCGAATTATATGTACTGTCTTTGTTATTCTCACCTACACAAAATAGAATACATGGAATTATTATATAATACAAAATAAAAATCAATCAACCATTTTAGAAAATACTAGGCGACGTGATCTGAGAAAATTATTTGAGGAAATCAATTCACTTAATTTTCTTTTTCATCTTCTCAATCATAGAAGCGTACTACTTTAACATTCAAAGTTTCTAAACCATTTTTGAAAGCTTTTGAAAACATCTCTTCCCTTCCCTAATAATTTCTCATCAACCAGCCATTCATTATACAAGCCAAAAGGAAGAATAAGGATCTACGACGATAAGAATCAAAATGCTAGATTTTTAATCAACAGAATAGCGGAATCATCTCATTTAAGAAAATCAGTCCACTAAGTTGTGATTTCAGCCCAGATTAACTTACATAATTCAGTTTTCTCTTGATTAGCCATATGCTTCAACTCTACTAATTTGTGATTTTTAGCGCAGCTGATCCTTAAGTCTTATATAAAAAAACTAGCTAGAAGGCTTGGGGAAGATGAAGAGGTTAGGCGGGAAGGAATAACATAGGTGAGGCGGGAAGGAAATAACATTACATATTATTTTATAAGTTTTCTAAGTAAGGCAACAAACAGAGTTATAATAACAGTTAGTGGATGGGAGATGGATGGCGACTTGAAAAAAAAATTACACATAACATTCAATTATATGGTGGAGTACCCAACTACTCAGTACTCTAGGGAAGTATTAGAAAATTTTCCCCTAAAGAGAAAAATGTAGAGAAAAACATCATCAATTTAAAATATAACATGGTAATGACAAAGTTAAGGTGATAGGCAAATTGGAAATTTCTAACTACACAATGACAAAAGGATACAGACCATTCTGGCTTAGTCCATGATACAAAACCTTGCCAGATTGTTTATCTTGAATAAGAAAGAAATTGGCATTAAACAAAAATTGGCGATTATTGGAGAGGCAACATTGATAAACAGACAAAAAATTCCTAGAGATAGTTGGAACTCCAAGAATATTTTCAAGATTGAAAGTATGACTGGAAGTAGTAAGAGAACAAGGACCTGTATGAGTTATAGAGAGATCATGTCCATTACCAATAGCTACTGCATCCTCTCCATTATATTGAGCACTGATTTGAAGATTATTAAGATCTGATGTAAGATGAGCATTACATCCTAAATCTGACAGCCAAACTCCAGAATTTGCCCTAAAATTCTATGATACATTTGCTGCCATAGCAGCCAATTGACTGGGTGGATGACGACCTTGAAAAGAATAATTCATCCTGTTCGAGTAATCCAAAGCATCATGCCCAAATTTATTACAAATTTGGCATGTAACACGATGAAGACTGCTTGAATTCCCAGAATTTTCAGAACCTGGTACACTGTGAGAAGAAAGGGAACTACTTGATCCATTTGCAGGTGCATTAAGTTGTGAGAATAAGAAGAAGATCTTCCCCTTCCAGAGTTTCTGCCAAAATTTGAATTTCTGTTGCCTCTATTATTAAAGAATCTTCCTCTTTCACAATTATTGTTACCACGGTTCTGAGTAGAAACAAACATAGCAGCTAGAGGAAATTAGGCATCAATAGATTGATGTTGTTTAGAATTTGAGGCTTCTTCAATTTTAAGCAGAGCATGTAATTCTTCTGGAGAAATAGGATTTGATCTAGTGCGAATTGAAGTCTTAAAGGCATTAAACTCACTTGGAAGTCCATTTACAGTATAAAGAAGTAATCTTCTTCCTCAATTACAACTGAAACAACAACTAACCTATCAGTTATAGCTTTAATTCGTTGAATATACGCATCAATTGATTCAGTAGGTTTCTTACAGGTCTTTTGAAGTTCAGATTTGAGACTCAGAATATTAGACCTAGACAAGGAAGCAAACCTTCGCTCAATGGAGAACCATAATTCGCGAGAAGATTGACAGCCAACCACGTACGACAGAGGTGTTGGAGATAAAATAGCATTAATCAGAGTCATTGACGTTTGATCTGAGTATTCCAGAAGATGAAACCTGGAGAAATTTGAGAGGTAGCTTCGCCTTTTTCATTCTGCAAGAATTTGCTAGGGCACGGAATTGAACCATCAATGAACCCAAACAGAGAGTGAGCTCGAAGAATTGACAAGATTTGGTACTTCCAAAGTACGAAATTTGTTGAATCTAAGCGTATTGAAAAAAAATTACAGATATTCGTGGGCAGAAATCGAGGCGAATGTGAGCTTGAAGAAGAGTTCGAAGAAAGAGACACAAAGGTTCCTTGCGATGAAGATGAAGATCACATCGGAGCTGAAGTTTGAGAATCGGCCATAGTTTGATGTTAGTCGGTCAGCTCTGATATCATAACAAAGTTTGAGAGAAAATTGAATTTCTTTCATTAATTAAACCAGAACTGAAAACGACAGTTAAATACAAACCTAAGCTAACAAATTAACTAACAACCAAGAATAACAACTTAGCAAAGAAAATCTCACACAGTTCAAGTGATATAATATGAACCACTAATAATAAGACAGTTTAATAAATAAGTCTAACTAAAATATAATTAGTTAGCTAATACACGATGTCTTTAATTTGTAGTAACAATAAACTTTTGACATTCTCATGTCTTCTTCATAAACTTTTGGTATCTCCTATTGGCATTAATTTTTCGTATTAATTAATTTAATTATTATTTAACTTAAGTTTTAACTCATTACTTTTCAATTTACTATTTTGTTATTAGTTGATGCTATTTTCTATAAATCTAAAAGGATAAGTATAGAAAGCAAAAAGCAAAACTTCGTCTCGCATGTCCTTCTCTCATGTTTTGGTTAAGATTTTTTATTCTTTAAGAACTTGTAGATAACTGAATTAATTATGTATTATTAATACATTCATATGTGGATTAAAATTACTGCAAAATAAAATACGAAGTTGTCAAAAACTTATGTGTAACTTTGGGTAGTAACTGCATTATTAATAAGAGACCTATATTTACCAATTTAAAGCAGAAAGAAGGCCACCGAATTAACGTAATTAAAAATATGAAAAGGTGGTGAATTTCAAAAGTCTTTTCATTTAAAACTGTACCAAAAGCTTAAATAACTTATGCCATCCATATAAAACATATATTTCAAAAATTAATTATAATTAGTAAATTGAATGTTTTATGCTAATTAGCCTACTTAAATCTATTTCATTTTATTTATATATAAAATATTAATTATTAAGATAATGGATGACACATGGCAAAAGGTTGATATGAACATTTGGCATAATGAGGGTTGTCCATATCCAACCTTATATATAATAATATATATTTAATATATTAAAATTGAGATAAGAAGATAAATCATTTTTGGATAATTTTATCGACTCTTTATTTTACAATGTCAAATTTACTGTTAAGTCTATTAATAGTGCATAATTAATTGTTAATTTTTCTTTTTTTTTTATTTCTCAAAATGATGTATATATTGAGCAAACTTTTTTTTATCATTAAGTTATTTATCGTTAAGAGTAAAACATATTTTTAGTTCATCTATCACATAAAGATTAAGAAATATATAGAGTATACATATATGTTTTTCTAGCATAATTAATTTAATTGAAGACATTTTAGTGAGTAAAACGTATGAATATTATAAAATTTATAATTACAATTTTTTAATTTTATTTACTAATAAATATGTTTTACTCAATTTTATTTATTTATATGAATAAGTAATATATAAGAAACATAAAACAATAAAAGCGCATATTCACATACACCGCACCTATAATCTAACTAGTATATATAAGATTACCATGAAAGTTATTTAAGATAATCATTATAATTTTATGAAGTTGCCTATAAAATATTAGATAACTTATTTGGCAATTTTTTACTCGGCACGCGTATTATTTAAGAGGGACGCACTCAAAAAGTTATTTAAGATCACTCCAAAAAGTTATCAACTTAATGAAAGTTATTTAAGAAGAGAATATTAATAAAGCAATATAATTATCGAAGATGAACATCGTAACTCATGATAAATATTAAATACTCTTAATTGCTAACTAGTCTAAATATGTAAATTTTCCTATTTATTTTTAGGATAAATATCATTAACTCCCGATATTTTGACTTAAAATCAATTTACCTAATGCTCTCTCAACTTTATCTATCCATTAAATAACTCTCCTAACCCGAAAAATTGATGTAAACATCATTTAAATGACTAGGTGTCATGCACGTAACCACTATTATTCCTAACATACCCCTTATTGGTTATGAAAGCCTCTTCCCCTGTGCTTTGACTCAAAATTACTTTACCCCCTAAATTTTAACTATTTTACTATATTTGATTGCAACGAAATCTTTCAGAATTGGATTTCGAGTTAGCAACTTCTATTTTTTTCGTTCCTTTCTTCTTCTTTTCTTCGTTTTGGATCTGAAAATGGAAGAGTTGCGTGAATCAAAAATCCAAAGGAGGTTCATGGAAAAGGGTAAAGATGCCCGAGTAACGGTTGTTTTGGTATGTACTAGTTGTTTTTTGTTGGTCCATAAACTTTCTCCATCCATTAAATAACCGTCTAGCCTTAGAAATCAGTGTAAACATCGTTTGAATGGTCATGTGTCGTGTACGTGATCTAATTTATTCCCAATATACCCCATATGTTTTGTTGCTTGTTTTCATGTAAACAAGGTTTTGTAACTAGTTGTAGGCCATTAATTTGTTTGGATGGTTGTCATCTTAAGGGGGCACAAGATAAGGTCTTGCAAGGAGCATTGCATAATTCTCATTCAATTGTCTGACTTTCTCTACCTTCACAGTTCTCATGTTTTTTACTGGTCCATCATACCATTCAAAATATCTGTAATTGAATCCTTCATACCATCAAACACAACCAAAGAATCTTATATTTGAACTTTCATGTATCGCAGATGTCCTTAATGAGGCTCTTAAACTGCAATACAAAACATTCTTAACCCTCAAGAAATTGAAACAATGCTTGACAAAGTGGTCATTTCTAAAAATAAATTGTAAAAAGTTAGTTAATAATTCAGTTAAAAACTTGCCCAATTTATTCATGAAGGAGGAAAAATAAGATGATTCATGAAAAAACCTGTTAGAAAAAATTCACACAACTGAAACTTGAGGAGATGAAATCGAGTCATAACTGAAACTTGAGGAGATGAAATCATGGCCTGCTGAGTCTTATATTGTTGAACTAATTTTTAACAAATCAATAAAGATGGAGAAGAAATTATAGCTAATTCGAAAAAAAATACGTGGGTGTGGGTTTCATTATAAGGTTTAGGACAAAGGTGAAATTGAAAAAAAAAATTGAACATGTGCCATGCATGTGCAGAGTTAAGTGAGATTGGTCAGGGGGTTTATTGTTGGGAATAGCGTCCTCAAAGCATGTGTTTAAAATTTTTAATATGAAATTAATGGAATACATTTTCCTTAAAATTGTTCATTTAAATCATTGCTGAATAATTTTTACATAAATATCTGAAAATTTCATATTCATTAATAAGACTATGATCTTGTATAAGTACGAGAGGATTAAGATCATAGATAATGTATAAAACTATTTGCAATATATTAAAATATGAAATTTTTAATGAATGGTTGCTAGTACTGTTCACTAAGTATTTTGAATCATAGATTGACATGGACTACTATAGTGCCATGTGGCTCACTATAGTGCCTCACGACACTACAGTGGTGTCGTGAGGCACAATGTGTAATACCCATGTAGTTTATAAAGGTTATTTTTGTAATTCAAACCCTCACTCACACATATGCACTCACTTACACATTAAGCCAACCCAATTTGTTTCCCTCACACGTGTTCTCTCTCCTTCATCTTCCCCAAATCTCTCCTTGCTTTTATCTCTAGCTTACCCATGTAACTCCCCCTCTTTCCTCCATCTTTGCAGGAAACATAACCGTTTCCTTAGTGTATAACTCCCATCTAATCTAATGCTTTTTAAATCCCCCTTGTTCTCCACTGTTTTCTTCACGAATCCTCCCATATAACTGCTTTCCTATCTATTTTACAGTTTTTCTTCCCCATTGAAGCCTCTCCGTTCTTCACCTTCTTCTTCGTTTCAACTTGGGCAGCCCTCTAACATTGATCTTTGGTAAGCAATTTCTTATTTCCTTTATTTTCTTTCTCCTATTTTCTTTCTCGTTTCTTCTTCTTCTCTCTCTCTGAAATTTTTGTTCTTCATTTCCAGCAATTTACATTCTTTTGGCATCATCATCGTATCGCCGTCTGCAAGCTTCAATTGGGTAATTTCATGTTCTCCTTTCTTTTCTCCCTGTTCTATCTCTCTCTCCCCTTCTTTGTTCTGTCTCTCTATATCCCCCTCTCTGTGCGTCTATCTCCCTATTCTTCGTCTCCTTCCCCATCTCTGTTCTGTCTCTCTATATCCCCCCTCTCTGTGCGTCTCTCTCTCTCCCCCTATTCTTCGTCTCCTTCCCCCTCTCTGTTCTGTCTCTCTCCCCCCCTCTCTGTTCTGTCTCTCTCCCTCCCCCCTCTCTGTGCGTCTCTCTCTCTCTCCCTCTTCTTAGTTTCCGTCCCCCTATCTATTCTGTCTCTCTCTCCTTCTTCTTTCCCCCCCTCTGTTGCGTCTCTCTCCCTCTTCTTCGTCTCCCTTTTCTGTTTCCCCCCTCTCTTGAACCGGACCAGTTCATTCAGGCCGGGCCGAACTGGTTCAGTTAGATCAGAGCAGGCCGAACCACGCTCGGTCAGACCAGAGCAGTTCCACCTGACCAGACCAGACAAGAATAAAACAGTAGAACCGAACCAATACAGACCACCCGAACCTTGTTGAACCGTTTTAAACCATTTGATAATTTACACCCGATGTAGTTTCCACCTGTTCCCAACCTCGCTTAGTTAATTAAATAATTGTAGATATTATATGAATTTGTTATGATATGGGATCCTTGAATTTCAGGTCATTAGTTGCTGAATTTAATTCGTAACGAATCCAAGTAAATGGATTTATATAATAATTCGGTCCATGTGTTATAAGTGTAGAATATATAATGTAAAATTGTTTTATTATTTTTTTATGTTCAATCTTATGATCAAGTGTTTTATTTGTTTTCCTTATTATGATGAAATTATTTACCATGTTATGTATGATTATATTTTAAGTTATACATGTATGAGTTATACTACTTATGTTCATGAACAAGTTATATGTTTACTCATGTATATGTGATAACGTGAAATATGAATATTAATTCAAGTAAAAAGTGATAAGTAAACAAGAAGTAGACTTAGTCATATCCCTTGGTTATCAAGTAACCAGATTGTTCACGTCATGTTATCAAGTTATGCAGTTGGGTGTCATCATGTTCATGTTAGCATCTTTGAGTTTCAGATAACCTTAAGTGACATCAAGTTTCAGGACACCCAATCTGTCACGTTCACGTTCATGTTACAAGTTCAAGTTGTGAAACAGTTGTGGTTAGGTTGTTAATTGAGGGCTATGTCTAGTCGGGTTATGATCAAGCAAGTATAAGTATTGGCTTGCATAAGTACAAGTTTAAGTTATATGTTAATCATGAAATCGATGTGTTGTTACAAGTATTTTATGTGACCTGTGAACGTCTGAAATAAATTTGCATGAGTTGTATGTTTACATTTATGTCATGTGAAACTCATTAGTATGTGAATTTACTTACTGAGTATTTTTAATACTCACCCCCCATAGATGATTGTGTTGCAGATGATGGTGAGCAGCAGGAGTGAGGGACTGCCATAGCAAGCATGATTATGATTTCTAAGTTTAATTATGACTTCAGTTATTTCAGATATTTATGAATATTCATGTTTAATCTTTCATGTCATGTGGATTTTCGTGCTTAACTTTATTACAGTTTAATGAATCATTTATTCCAGTTTAATGAGCTAATATCATTTTAAAATAATTTTATGCTTCCGCTATTTAACTTTAAAATTAGGGCAAAATTAGGATTTTCAATTTGTGGATTTTCTCAAATTAGGGTTTTAATTGAATTGGAAAATTTTTGAATTGTGAAATTTCAAGCATGTTTAACCCTCGGGAATCGGGGCGTTACACTATGACTTTTCACGGCACACTGCAGTGCCGTGTGACACTGTAGTCTTGCTCAATTACAGTGAGTCCCACTGCAATGGCATATTTGTAATTAATTTATTATTTTATGTAAATCTCTTAAAAATCTGATGAGCCTTGACCTAGAATATATATATTTATATTATTCTATTGGCCATAGTATTGCAACTATAATCAGTGTGGAACTGTGTGATTAAAGGTTAATCGAAAAGCTCTGTGAGATTTCCTAATTTTCTCTTAGAGTTTTGTTTCACAATAGTCATTCTCCAAATCACTAGATCTCATGTGTTGAGTACATCTAGAGATAAAAAAGTATCTTTTTTTTTATTTTACGTGCCAACACACATTCTAGTTGTTTGAGGAATGACTTGAAATATTTTGGTGTGGATCTCGTAGTCCGTTGTTCGTGGGATTGCAAATTCGTTATTTTCAAGGATGCTTGATAAGACTACAAAAGATAGAACTCTTATCTTTGTATGTCTTAGATTTATATACACACGCACACACACACACACATAATGGATCCAATGAGAAAAATGTTTTTCGTTTAAAAGTTTTTTTTTGAAAACCGTGGCATCGCAATTGTTTTTGTTTTCAATAAATAAAGTTTTACCTTTTTTAAAGCCACGCCTCCGCCGCGCGCAACCGCCAATTCTAATAATTAGTATCAGAACGGTCTTTATATATGTATACATTAAATACTGTGTGGATGTTCTTGCATTATTTATTCTATATTTCGATATGTATGAATGAATTGATGGTTATGGTTTTTAAATGTATGGTTTAATGATGAATCGTTAATTGTCTGGTGACTTTTAGGTTCAGGCTTTGCTCTTATTTTTCCTTAGATCTTGTGTAAGCCGTTTTTATAGGAATTTTTGTATTTTTGTATTTTGAATATTAAGTTGTAAAAATTCCGTACGTGAGAAGACGAAGAATGCACGAGACGAACGAGAAGAAGAAAAAGGAAAAAGGAACTCCTAGAGTTCCAATGCCGGCACCGGTAAAGTGGTTGCCGACACTAGTGCCGCCGACTTTACAAATTAAAAGGGCTTTGATCAAAACTTGAGGACTATGAAGATGGACCTTTGGACTTATGTATAATTATTTTTATTTTTTAAAGGTTGTACTTTAAAAATATCCAATAGTCACTCAGTTGATCGCATGTTTATTTAATTGGTATTGATTTGATTGATAATATGACCATATATTAGTCGATCGCATGCGTTACATGAAACCCCATACAGTTTTATCTAATCATGGATCTCATTAGTAGAAACATGATTGAATAGGACTCTCCTAATTTGTTTACATCAACTGTTTTACGAAATCAATTGCATGTAAACTGCTATATTTTAATTAGTTAAGCTTAGTAATCACACCACTCTAAAAGCCATAATAACATTTAGGATAATTAACTTTATTAAAAGAGTTTTATTAAAGTTTGATGAATGAATTGATTAGTTATTCTAAGTTCACATAATTTTGATTTAGGCACTTTAGAAGGTTAAGTGACTTAGGCCAATAAGATTGGATTAATAATTAATTTTACATTCATAAGATTATTTTGACTAGTAATTAATTTAGAATTAATTGATTAGTTAAATAGAAACACATTAACTATAAAATAGTGCGTGAGAGAAGGTTGACATGTCAATGTAACCTATGGTCTCCACTATTAGTACAACACCATGAGATACAAATAGAGCCTCGATATGACTTTGTTTTCATCCCTCTAAAGATGGTTTTGAACTATATCAATATTAAGGTTGAACTTTTTAAGAAGATAGGACTAAGTGATATAGTTTAGACTTGACTGACCCGAATGTGACATATTCTAAATCAAGTCATGGAATCCAAAATAATGGGTTACATTCACAAAATCACAATTAAGTTTTGAGTGGATAATTGTCACTTGGCCAAATAAGCGATATTTTATTATTAAAAGAGAAAATTTGAGATATTTTAAGTTTTAATAAATATAGATGAGAATGTCTCATAGACAGTTTAAAATTAATGTGACCGACTCTAAGGCGGCACATTAATGGTTAGGCTATCTTATCGTGGATTAGTAATTGTTAACTTTATGTGTTTGATATGTTGCATTTATGCATCACATTTACTTTCTGAATTTCTTGATATTTATTACAATTATATTGAATGATGTATGTTTTATTTTTCAATTATTAATATATCTACCATGCGCAACCCTATCACTGTTTTACTTGTACTTGAAAAACTTAGTGGTGATAATTTCATAAGATAATTTGAATTTGATGCTTATTTGTGAGAATCACGAATTTGTTCTTACTGAGGAATGTCATGAGGAGTCCGCTGTCAACGCTCCTAAGAATCTTAGGAACAAGTTTGATGCTTGGATTCAGTCCAACAACAAAGCTAAGTGCTACATGCTTGTCAGCATGAATGATGTTTTAAGAACAAAGCATGAAAGCGTGGGAACTTCCTATGAGATTATGGAATCTTTACAGGCAATGTTTGGGCAACAATCTGATGAAAATCATCACGAGGCTACTAGGAGCTACATGACTACTAAGATGAAGAAAGGTACTTTTGTTCGAGAACAAGTTTTGAGCATGATCAACATAATGCATAGGCAGAAGTACATGGGGCTACCATTGATGAATGAACTCAATTCAGCACTATACTTGAGTCGTTCACACCTGTTTTTTCTATGTGCACTACCAACTATGTTATGAAAAAGTTATAATTCAACATGACCTAGTTTTTGAATGAACTGCAGACTTTTGAGTCGCTCAACAAGAGTATGACCAAAGAGGGGAGGCCAATGTTGCTAAGTAAAAGCCTTCTTCCACTGTTGGTAAGGTCAAGAGTAAGAACAAGAAAGGTAAGAGAGCCAAGACATTAACCAAAGTAAAAAAGAACAAGAACGACAACAAGCCCAATGGATTACTTGAATGTTTTTTCGTTTAGACATTTTATCCAGAAAAACCCATTACATTTCTATTTGTTTCAATTTCTTGAATAATTAAAGCATAAACTCTAGAAATGAAAGTTTTTTGTACATTGATAATGGATGATTACTTGATGATTTTTTGTACTTATTTAATTTGTGCACTTCTTGTACTTAAGTGATTTGTGACTTGTAAATATGGATGGAAATTACTTGAATTATGATAATTTGAGTATGGATAACTTGGATCAAAGAGAATGAAGGAGAAGAAAAGAAGTGGAAAGATGATCTCATAAATATAAAGGTGCAACCTATAGGAGAGCATGCTACCAAATTTATTAGCTTTATAGGAGGTGCAACACATTCAGTAATTCTAATATCTTACACTGATTGAGACCATATTCCAAAAGAGCTGAATGAGAAGATCTCTGAACGTATTGAGATATTTGTTTTCTTTATTAATTACTTTAGTGTCGATGTAATATGTGTTAAAACCAGGACACCAGAAAGACATAATATTTCCTACTGGTGAAATATTTCATGACTTTAAATCTCGCCTCGATCGCGTTTATATTTTTCCTTTATTCAGATGAAACCAATACTTTTAGGAATCCACTTGAGAACCATAACTGCATCGAGCAAAAGTATTGGGACGAGTTTGTGATATCTCATCTTACTCTAGAATTTTGATAATATTCTTTACTTTATGTGTTAGTTTAATGTTCATTTTAACTATAAATTTATACATAGTTTTATAAATTTTTCAGCTGCAACAACTAATAGAACATTAACAGAAGAAACTAACAAATAATAAATATAATCAGAAATTGTCTCATAAAGGATATGTCAAATTGGAGGAAGAGTTGGTAAGGATTATTAAATTCTTTAGAATTTAATATTCATTCCAAATAACTATGTATGTGCTATTAACCTTTATTGTTGTATATGACAGTAAAACAGAAAAATGTACCGATGAACTAATAGATTGGATAACATTATGAAAGTCTGCCCGTATAAAGAAAAAAGAAAGCTTTAAAAAAAGTCAAAAAGATTGTAAGTATATTTCATTGATGTCAAATTAGTTATAACCATTTGCTAAATGATATATAGTAAAATATATTTTTCCACTGCCTCTCTCTCCTATAAAAGCCTTTCCCACCCTCTGAAAAAACCTATAACTAGTCCCAAGAAAAACAAATTCCCAATTCCTGCTCCTCTTGTCTCGAAGGTTCTCTCTCTTCAATTTGTCTCTATTCATATCTTGTACCTTTACCTCTTACCCTCTTCCTCTTCTCCCCCTTCTCCACATACTTATCAAATTAGAAACTCATTTATCAAACCTCTACTAAAACTCCATCATCATTTAAACCTCTTATTGCTCGGCTAATTCCTCCTATCCCATTTTCTTCCAACATAGCACTTCTCTCTGCAATTGCAGGAAGACCCACTACGCAATTTTCAAACTTTGGTTGAAATAATTGTCTGTTGCAGTCGGAAGCGGTCCGTCACGATCGATACATCGCGGTAGCGGCCTCAAGAGACGTGAATTAACCTGTGTCTGTTGTATTGGAGTGTAACTAAAGATTGGTCACAATAAAGCTTTTGCGATGACATACAGATCGTGGCAAAAAACTCACACCAACAAAGCGACAAGTCATCACTTATCCTATAGCAACAACCTTTAGTTTTACCTACAAAGCCTTCAGCGACTAACCTACACGTCGTTGCTATTGATATTGGGCGACAAATTAAAATGGGAAACTTTTATTACGCCGGTAAGAAATTTCTCACATCCATGTTGGGTAATTGTGGTTCTTAGATTGTATTTATAGTAATTTGGGTCACACGAAATCCAATAAGTAATAAGTTTATTTGTTTATTTTTTTTGTTCATTAAATAATTTTTTTAATCAAATACATATTAGGATTAATCAAATATGTACTGGGGTTCACCAAATACTTATTGGGATTCATCAAATACGTAGTGGAGTTCACCAATTACGTAGTGAGATTTATCAAATACGTACAAAATAATAATTCTTGGAGGGGTTCACCAAATACGTAATGGGGTTCACCAATTATGTAGTGGAGTTCATCAAATACGTACAAATTAATAATTCTTGGATGGTTCACCAAATTCGTAGTGGTGTTTATCAATTACGAACTAGGGTTCACCAATTACGTAGTGCAGTTCACCAAATATGTACAAATGAATAATTCTTAGAGGAGTTTACCAAATACATACAAATGAATAATTCTTAGAGGGGTTCATCAAATATGTACTGGTGTTCACCAATTACATAATGGGTTTCACCAATTACGTACTGAGATTCACCAATTACGTAGTGGAGCTCAGCAAATACGTACAAATTAATAAGTCTTGGAGGGATTCACCAAATACGTAGTCGGATTCACCAACTATGTAATGGGATTCACCAATTATATAGTGAGGTTCACCAAATACATACAAATTAATAATTCCTGGAGGGGTTCACCAAATACGTACTAGGGTTCACCAATTACGTACTGAGATTCACAAAATACATACAAAATAATAATTCTTGGAGGGGTTCACCAGATACGAACTGGGGTTCATCAATTACGTACTGAGGTTCACGAATTACGTATTGAAGTTCACCAATTACGTAAAAATTAATAATTCTTAGAGGGGTTCACAAAATACGTACTGGGGTTCACCAATTACGTACTGGTGTTCACCAATTATATAGTGGAGTTAACCAAATACGTACAAAATAATAATTCTTGGAGGGATTAACCAAATACGTACTGGAGTTCACCAATTACGTACTAGGGTTCACCAAATACGTGCAAATTAATAATTCTTGGAGGGGTTAACCAAATACGTACTGGGGTTCACCAATTACGTACCAGGGTTCACCAAATACGTGCAAATTAATAATTTTTGGATGAGTTCACCAAATACGTATTGGGGTTCACCAAATACGTACTGACGTTCACCAATTATGTATTGGGGTTCACTAAATACGTATAAATTATTAATTTGTAGAGGGGTTCACCAAATACATATTGGGGTTCACCAAATATGTATTGGAGTTCACGAAATACGTATTGGGGTTCACCAAATATGAACTTGGGTTCAACAAATATGTACAAAGATATCTAAATATGTATTTGGTGAACTCATTTACATATTTGGTGAATCTTAGTACGTATTTAGTGAAAAAAATGAATTTTAAAATTTTGGTGAACCCTTGAAGAATTTGTTGTACCCCGTTACGTATTTGGTGAACACCTAAAATCTAATTGCAATACCTAATAGACGAATCACCTATTTTTACCCCCCAAATGCTATCCTTAAGGTGCTAATCGCATCTCAAAGCGAAGCGCTAGTTTTATGCCAGTCACCCTCCCAATCGCCATTTATATGGCTCTAATAACCATTCTTCACAATCATTGATACAAATAAAAAAAATTCGTTATTTCAATGCAAACATTCATGATACTTACTTATTATGTGAAATTAGATTGGATTAATTAAGGATTTTCAAAATAATTGAATACTTAATCATAAAATCAATAAAAGTTGTAATTGATAATGTTGTTGTGCTTTGGTGACAAGTATCGAGTGAGACGGATTTTCACCAAATATAATTATATGTCGTGATTTTATGATGGTCGGTAAATCCTATTTATCAGTTTGACGAATACTTATACCTTTAAGGTCGAATTCTACTGTTAAATGGAGCATATCCGCTAAAAAGTTTAAAATTAAATATTAAAATTTGATATTTAACCTTTTCTTTTATAATAATAACCCCATATGTTTTTGGAAAATAACCCTTTATATTTTATTTAATTTATAACCCTATAAATTTAATTTTCAAATCTAACTTTCAAAATTAACCCCAACATTTAAAAGCCCCTTCCCCCTTATTCTTAAAAAATCAATACCCATCCTTCCCTCTCTTACTCAAACCTTATTCTCCTTCTTCTTCATCTCCACCTTCATCTCTCGTCATAGCCCGAAATCCATCAAAATCGATGGCACCATACGGCTCTTTCGAAATGCTCGAACTTGGTTGCGTTGTTACACTCAATGTTCCATTTGTAACTTTATGATTTCCTCTAGCCATTATTGGTGAAAAATACAATATTAGAATAATACGGGGTTTGGGGTCGCGGGTTGGAGGGATTTGGCTAGGGTTTGGCACGGATTTGGCTAGGGTTTCCCTATGATGGGGAAACCCTATCATCATAGGATGCCGGAAAAGATTTTAGATGACTGGGAATCCTCGTTATCATAGGATGTTGTAAAAGCCTTTAGATTATGGGGATCCCCCGTCACTAAAAGTCTAGTTTCTTCATAAAACAATTGTCATGGAAAGGAAAAGCAATATATTCAATACTAGAGGCACTACTTGAACATCAAAGAAACACATAAGATTAATTAATGAAGAAAGAGATGATCTAAACAAATAATGGCACAATAATATAGGAAAATAAAATCTAAAAATATTGCAAAAGGAACATGAGAGATAGAGATAGAGATAGATAGAGAGAGAGAGAGAGAGAAAGGATGGAATTTTTCTAGAGCAACAACAGTGCACAGAAATAACCATCAGACATGAAAAAGACATAACATGTACACGCCTATATGAGAAAAGTTAGAACATTAGTAAGTAGAGTGTTGTTGCAGTATACCTTTTCTCAATTAAATTAATAATCACTTTTCGTTATTAGGTTTTAATCATGACAAAACTGCAGGTTAACTGTGCTTAATATTGTTCTGTGGATGCAGTTAAAACCAAGTTGGAACCATTTCTCATGGACACTTCTAATGACTCTGATATCTTTTTTTAGGTAAAACAAATGCCTGAGTCCAATTGACAACATATGCTCACTCAAAATGATTCACCAATAAATCTTCAATATGAAGTATATATCCATGAGTCCTCACATTATTTTAGCTGATAACACACAATTGATCTTAATTTGAATCCTCTTGAAACTATCTTAAACATTGAGTCCAACCAAATAGTTATGAATTTGAATGACCATAAATGCCCACAATCACCAAAAAAGGAAATCACTGGTAATTAATTCCTTAGAAATGTAGCCATCATACTATCTTATTGATATCTCTAAGAGTGAGCGAAATAAAACTTGTATGATGTAGTACACGTAGAAGAAGTGGAATATGAGAGAGAAATGGAAAAATAGGGAGAATTAGACAGAAATAGGAGAAAATGAGGGATATGAGGATTCATAGAGTGAATAAGAGCTCAAAAAGGGAGGAGAATACTCAATACCAACCCTAAGCACATATTTTTAGGCACTAAAATATCTTAACTCTAATATTAAAAAAACCCTCATTCAATAGGAAATTACATAAAATGACTAATTCACCTTAATCAGTAAGGAAATAAAGTACCAAAATATTCTTTAGATACTCTAATCCTAAATTCCATAACAATGGTTATTCTATTCATACTTTCATCATTGCAATGCTATTCCAAAATGGGAAAATAAAGCTAATGCCATGAGTTGCAAAGAAGCTTGTTGAGCTTACGACTTCTTAGCCAATAAAATAGATAAGTACCTTGAAGCTTCTGATTGACAAAACCATGGAGAGCATGACATTTTGATTCAATCACAAGAGATGATTGGCTTCTCTTCTTTAAGAACTCCTCATTTTCATTGACTAAAATACTGTAAGTGAGTGGTTCATCCATCTCAAAGTCGTCATAAAATGAAAATTTTCTGAATTGTGTTTTCTTTTATCTTTTATAATCTACAGTAACAATCAGAAGAAACCCAATATTGAGAGAAGTTATGTTACGGTAATCCAAGCAGTATCTAGTAGAAAAATCCAATCATATTCACATAAAAGACAACCAATAAGATGCAAATGGAACATATAAGCATGAAAATCGTATGCAAGAAACAGGAAATAATCTTTATCAGCTCAAGCAGGTTTTGAAATTCATGTGTCCAATTGCATTGACATGAAAATTGCTCTTTTCTACAACATAATTATCACAAAACTCATCACTAATTAGGGTGTCATATCTTTTGAAATTCCCAATATCGATCACCTAGTAGATCGAACAAAAAGAAAGATCATCCAGTAGATTAAACCTGGACACTTAAAATGGTACTGGTAGAACTAGAAACCTATAACAAGTAGAAGCTATCTATTAAAGTAACAAGTGAAGAGGAGAGGACACTGCATGAAGCTAAGTTTTAAGCTAAAACGGTGACTACCCTCGATACAACAACCGACTTCTTGTTGCCTGCAAAACACCTGACTCTTTATTATCCTTTTTATCAAATGTATATTTCCTTAATGTTTCAAGTTTGTTTCATCTTCTTCTTTTCTTTCTTTTTATTTTTGGGGTATTGGGGTAGGGGAGAGTGAATTATTTTTACATTTTTGACATATGTAAGTGAGAAGAGACATAAATGCCACTTGTCTAGCCATCCACATTCTCAACGGATGAAAGCAGAGTTAGGTGAAAAAACATTACAAGTTAAGTAATATCATCCATTGATTATTCACGGAGTACAAAGAGAAGATTTCAAAACCAATAATCACTTCTTTGAGTAAAAGAAGAAGGAGAAGAAGAGGAGCATGGCAAAGCAGTGCACGTGAGCTACAATACCAATAATCCAATTGTCAAAACCTCATTTTGATGATTATTTTCAATGCTCACAGTTTAGAATCCTAAAATTACAAATCTAGAATATTTATATATGATCTAATGCATTTCTAAGATGGATCAGACAAAAATTGAAATGCATAATGATGTTGTATAACAGGATACATATAATAAGATTAACTAGAAACTATTTTTCAGAAAATTAGAAACTCTTAACAAAAAGGCTCATATTTTCTTGTTAGATAAATCTTAAAAGATTACTAATTCAAGAGTAATTGAGACAACATTGGCATGAATAGCCTAGTTCTCTTTTTCGTGACCTAACCTGAATTTCAGCACATATAATATCACATTGAATTGAAGGTACAAAGTATTGAACACATGAACATGCTAAATTTTCAAGAAAATGCAGAAAATCAACATATATTGCAATTTTATAATCTAATACACAACCCCATGTTATAGAAGCTGGCTAGAATCTTCAATAAAATGAGCATCTATCCACTTAAGGAGAACAAGTCAATCGACTTCATTCCAAAAGCTAGAGCAAGAATGGAACTGGATAAATAAGCTGACCAAGCCTGAGGGGAAGAACCTGATCGATTGAACTTCTTCCACATCTTCTTCTCTTCATCGAGTTGAAACACACACACACACACACACACACATACAGAGAGAGAGAGAGAGAGAGAGAGAGAGAGAGAAGTGAGAGAGACGAGAAGAGACGCGAGAGAAGAACCCTATGTTCTCTGACTTGATCGCCTCTTTCTCTACCCAGAGCCGAGGGGAAGAACCGACCTCTTGAATTTCTTCCTCATCTGCTTCTCTTCATCGAGTTAAAACACAGAGAGAGGGAGCGAGAGGAGAGAAGAGGTGAGAGAGAGTGAGAAGAAGAGGTGAGAGAGAGAACCCTAGGTTCTTTGACTCGATCACCTGTTTCTCTATTCCTAGATCTAAAAAGTGAAAGATGGAAAGATAGAGAATAAAGGTTAGCATAAAATGTGGCAATTTTGTCATTATTGAATATTTTTAGTATAATGTAATGGCAACTTAGTTTTCCACTATCATAATAGGTAAAATTATTATGACGGATTAAGTAAAACATATCATTTTAGCTTAAGTCAATTTTTTTACACTCCAAAACCATTTTTTAGATGACAGGTTTAAGAGAGCTGTCATAGAAGCAATACTCTACTGTCATCTAAACCTAATTTTGTAGTAGTGAGATCTGTAAATTTCTCGAGTGTGTAGCGTGTCAGTAACTTATGTTTAAAGGCAGGCCTTCTCGGATGACTAGGACAGGGTTGTTCCGCTCCGTTTTCAATGGCATGGCTTTCATTTTCCTTTAAATAATTGAGTTTAATTTCCTTCGTCATACTATTCCACTTTAAAGCTAGATCCTTTCATGTCTGCATATCACAAACGCACTTAAATTACATCAAAATTTATCATATCCATGTTATAATGTACTGTTTGTTTAAACATACTTACTTCATGATCACTAATCTTTTCACCTGCCATCCTCATTTTAGCACATTCTTTCACACTATTTTAGTTTTAAACAACCACTTTAACATTGCAATGATTTATATGAAAATATATTGGCATTAAATTGATGATCTCA
Source organism: Datisca glomerata (assembly GCA_003255025.1). Taxonomy (NCBI): domain Eukaryota; kingdom Viridiplantae; phylum Streptophyta; class Magnoliopsida; order Cucurbitales; family Datiscaceae; genus Datisca; species Datisca glomerata. The sequence continues at coordinate 303,084 of QANY01003043.1, read as the reverse complement.
TTAATTACTTACAAGTATACAAAGAAACCCATTTATGCCTTCTTCACGTTGACATTTGTGTTAGCCATCTGAAATATATGTTACTATGTCTTCTTATCATGATTATCCCTGATACTAATTTATAATGGATTGGACATCATCTAGTAAGAATGCTAAAATGGCATACCAATGTTATGTTCTTGTATACATCTTCTTCTATTATGTTATTAATCATCTTTATGCAATGACTATTTCAAATAACGAATTAATGACATGTATCAACAATCTTAATAGATAAACATGATGTGTATAGAATTTAAAGCATGAATGAAACTTAGTTGATTTAGTTGGATCATGCTCTTCTCCAAGTTTTTTCACAATTTATCATGTTAAAAGAATTATATTAGTAAATTTTCACCGTGTATGTAAGCAAGTTAAAAACTCTTTAAATATCAAAATCTCTATAATCATATAAACAAGGACGTTGATCATGTAGCTCTCTCTAAAGTAGGACTTTTTCTTTTATTTGATTGCTTGAAGGATAACATGTACAATAGTATTATAGGAAAATGATAACATGTACATTATGTATTCATCTAATAAAAAACATATATCTAAAAATATTATTGTTTCTATGAAAGTAGAGTGACCTCAAGTAATATCTACTTCAACTATAATATTTTGCATAGAAAGATGAAAAAATGAAAAACATGAGAAACTAGTCTACAAACATATCAAATTCCATTTTATTAAGTAAAACCAATTCAAGTTAATGATATTGAGAAATAATAAATTCTGATACGAGTTCAAAATCCAGAAGGAAATGACTAGCAACTTTGCAAATGCCGATTGATGACCAATAATCAAGAGGTTTCACTTGAAAAAAAGTAAGGAGGAGCTTTTATAGTTGAATGAAATCAAAATACAAAACAAAAAGTAGCACAGAGCAGATCATCATATTACATTGTCATAAACTGAAAGATAAGAATTAACTTTCATGTAAGTAACTCATATCTAACTTAAAAATAACTGATCAGCACAAAGTCGACTCTTTCAATCTAACTCAGAAAATAACTCAGAAATAACTCACATCTAATCAGCACAAAGTAGACTCATTATCTTTTTTCAATCTAACTCAGAAATAACTCACATCTAATCAACACAAAAAATAAATTGGACAGCTTTTCTATTTCATCACATAAATCTACATAAGGAGCTTTCAAACAAAACTTGTTATTTGTGGAAAAGAAAATAGAGATAATAGTAAATAAAGTAACATGGGATAGGAGACGAGGGAGATCTTGTAAAACAGGACACCAACCATTAGACTTATCAATACACACTACTTCACATAACCTTACAATGTTTTTCACCATGTAAACATCAAATCATTGTAATGGGAAAGATACGATGAATATAAAATTTCTCTGAATATAAAGTTTATTTCTCCTCCTCATAAGCTGAGATACGATGAATAATCAATTTTTTTTGACAAATAACAAAAACAACGTATCATCATAACATTTTATTTTCCATCATTGTTTATTTTCTAGGTTCAGTCGCATAGGAGAATATAGTATAGCATTACTAAAAACTATATGGCACAAAAAAATATCAGGTCAATGTTATTACGGAAAGGCCAAGGTTATTGAGGTTGGAACGCAAAATAGAATTTGGAAGTCCAAACATATGCATAATACTTGAAACTGAAGCTTTAGAATGCTCTGAGAAGTTTTTTGATATAGGAAGATAAAATCTACATATAGAGTTTCTCTTGAGAAAATGGAATGCAACAGAACAAAGTGAACAATAGTAAGACCTGGTATTGCCATCTCACATACACTGTGGATGCTGCATTAGATTTGATGCTATTTGTGCATGGCATCTCGACAAAATGCCCACTCAAACGTGCATAACCTAGATATCTACAGGCATTCAAGAGAGTCATGTTTGACGTACTCTGAAGGGAAGTTCAAAAAGAGCAGTCTAAAAGTGAAATGTGAGACCCTATAAACCAACCATAATCAACAAGCATTAAGAAGCATCTTTATCAAGAACAAAATCTCATATTAAAACCAAAGCAAACTAAAAATTTGATTTTAGATCATTAAGAACAATCACAAAATTCCCAAGATTGAGGAAAGATAAGAACATTAGTTTAGTCTAAACACTTTCAACCATAATCAACATACATTAAAAAACATCTTCATCAAACTTCAGTCAACAAAGCATAAATTAATTATTTAGGGTTTGACTTTCTCTACTTTCCATGTGATCCTTTCTTCCCTCATCAGTCATCAAACAAACAAAATAAAACTCAGAAAAAGTAAACACTAGGAAATAATAAAATCCCCAGAAATAACCATTGCCAGAAACAAGTTATATATTTGTTTTGCTCCCACAAATTCAGAAAAACTAACAAAAGACAGAGCTCAACTTTGTATCAACAGAAAGTGCAACACTGGAAATTCACTAGTCTCAAAGACAATAGGGAAGAATTGGAAAAAACTCTAGAATTCGTTCCAAGCAAGCTTTAATCGAATGTCAAACAATCTAACAGTAAAACCCTAGAAACCAGTACAAAACATTCAAAACAGTCAAATGTTTATAAATAATAAACATTCTACACGCTTGCAGCATATCTATTTGGATTTTTATGCTGCTAAAATTCCTTCATTTGCCAATTGTTCTTTTACCAAGTTTGAGGAATTCACTTGACTGATTAGTGAGACTTGAACACATTAGCTGATGCAAATTAGTTAAGGAATGAGAAATTTGAATCTTCTTACTCTATGCTATGAATTTCAAATTACGATATAAAATAATAGCATATCTTATATAAGGACGGTAACATCATGTACCAATTCTCTTCTTATTGAGCCTGTGAAGCATTTCTTCAATCCCTAGAAAGGGTTCCTTTCATTTTACCATTATTGAATTTGAAGAAATAACAGTTGAAAATTTAAAGCTTTTTGTAATTCTCACATTGTCTTTTGTGTTGCTATGACGTTCTGTGGTAAACTACATATTCAGGAATCAATTGCATAAATTATTCAAAGACAAACAAAAGCATTGACAAAGAAATGAATGTCAGTTAAGGATACCAGGAGTGGCATCACAACGAGAATGAGAGAGATCTAGGAGGAGGAGAAATTACCTTCGACAAAAAGAGCTGAGAGCAGGAAAATCCCAGTAGTTGAAAATTGCGTGCCCTAGGTGACGCAAAAACTCTTCGACAACAGAAAGAGCTAGATGATGGAGAGAGAGAGAGACCTAAATGATGGAGAGAGGTGGACGACGGACTGGACGATGGCGGAGACAGAGCACCACAACGAAGAGAGAGAGAGAGAGAGCCTGAGATTGGTGAAGAAGAACAAATCGTACTTGCTTTTGTCGTTCACGATGGATGTTGGGGGAGAAATCGCGCTTGTAGATTTTGGGTGCCCTAAGTTTTGGTTGTAGTCGAAGAAGGGGAAAGAGAAAGTGGAGAGGTGAAGGAGGAGATGTCAACTTATTCTACCGATTTCTAAAGAAAATAAAATTAAACACTATTTAATGGGTGGGATTAATCTAGCCATATCCTATGGCTAGGATTAATCTCAGCATCAATGCTGGGAAGAAAATTCCAAGCATTGAAAAGGGACCCATTAAAATGTCATCCTTACAAACTTTTAGCGATGATATGGAGTTTTGTCACCAATATTATTAGTGAAAACTTGTAGATTTGTAACTAAAACCTTATTTTTTTTAGAATATTTTGTAAAAATATTACATTTTAATTTTTTTATATAGCTAATAGAAAATTCATATATCATCATAATATGTCTCTCACACAATTCTAATAAATTCATATATTGATCATTAAAATATACAATGAAACAAAGTTGTTCATTATAAAATATCACCGATATATTTTAAAGATAGTTCAAAAGATAGTACAAAAAATAGTTCAGTAGTATCTAAAAGATAGTATCCAAAGTTAACTTCCTACTCTTCAATGAGAAATTACAACCTAGGGCAACAAAAATGCTTACTGAGATATTAGAAAAAGACTTGGGCTTCCTATTCTTCAATGAGAAATTAACATTGGTTTATATAAGTAGATAATGTGCAAGTTACATGAATTTGAGATATGTAAGTTCATTGGCTAAATTGAAATTTTTAAAATTTTAGAGATTAAATTGACAAAAGCCTTAAACTTCAAGGCCTAAAATGCATTTTCTCCTAGATGAATTTGTCGCGTCGAATTAATGTCGATTATAGCATTGAAAAATCATTCATCTATAAGATTGGGCATTCATTTTTCCTTTTTACATCAAGTTAGTCCTATGATTACATACATATTTTTAATTTTATTAGTAAATTTTTACATGTGTTGCTCGTGCTGGACTCAATAAGGAAAATGTGAAATTATTATAAATTAAAAATTTATTTTAAAACTTTGATATCGTCCATGCACAACACAACATGTATCTCAAATGTATGTGAGGTATTGCAAATGTAGAAGTACTTATGTGTCTCAAATATTTTACATTATCTCAAATGTGTTGTAGTAATCTAAAAAATAGTCTTAGTACGACACCACAACGGGTACCAAAGAAGGAGCAAAATTTATATTTAACAACACAACATCTCACTGTCAAATGCATTTACATATGTCGATTGACCTTTGTTGAAAAATATCAAGTTATTTGGAGTTATATACCTTTTAGAAATTACTTTGGAATGATATACCCCTTTCTTAAAATAAGAATTCTACATCCTAATCCCACTAAATTTAATTACTTTACTAAATAATTACTAAATTACCATTCAATTCCAATGATAGTCTTTTAGTTTAGTCTAATCAATGTCATTTAATCTACATTCTTCGATGCTCTACCACCAGAACATCATCACCACTTCATTTTCTCCACCATCATCGAGCTTATCATTCCTCCTCTATTTCCCTTTTCTCTATTTTTTTTCATGATTTAAGCCTCTTTGATGCTCACACTTGATGCTTCTTTCTATTTGAATCATGCAAGTACTAATATTTGACCACAAGAAGCCTTCAAATAGAGATGAGACTACGTTCAATAGTCAAGCTGTAGAACCATATTTATTGATGAATGAAAGTTTTGGTATTGAACACACATGTTTAAAATTTGAACATTAGTGGTACACGGTGGTGAATGTAAGAAAATGGTGCTTCATTTCTTTTTTAGTGGTATGGTAAGCTCACAGCTAGAATACCATCCAATTGTAATTACCAAGATTTATCCAATGTCATATACAATGAATTAAATTTTGATATAACAAAGTACAATATTTCAATGAAGTTTTATGCAAGACACATGTGTCCTCCTCACCTGTTGAAATATTAAATGATCAACATGTGAAGTTCCATTATTAAGATTAGTTATGAAGCACTTTGTACTGCCTAATATGTTACACTCAAACTCAAACCTAGGACAAGTATCGATAATCTTACATGTCCAAGCAAAGTCAGGTTCCTGAATTCTCAAATATTGTAGTGGGTATGCCTTCGTGAATAAATCTGCCAGGTTTTCCTTTGACTGAATTTTTTAAATATCATTATCACCACTTTTATTAAGATCATGTGTGCAAAAGAATTTCGCTGAAATATGCTTTGTTCGATCTCCCTTAATAAATCATCCCTTTAGTTGTGCCATGCAAGATGCATTATCTCATATAATGTTGTTGAAGTTTGTTCATAAGAAGGTAGTCCACACATCTTCCAAATATTTTGAGTCATCAATCTCAATCATATGCACTCTTGACTTGCTTCATAGATTTGAAGTACTTCACCTCATGGTTCAGGAAGAGGCTATTTGATGTTTGTTTTGAGACTACCATGAATAGTAGTACCACCACACGTGAATAAATAACCGGTTTAAGATTGAGCTTTATGTGGATCGTATAAATACACTGCATTTTATTTGAATAAAATAAATCCATTTCAATTGTACCTCAATCGATGTGCTTTATCCATATACAATATTTTAAAGACCTTTTAGATATATGTTAACCAATGAATAAGAATACCATCAGTTAAATACTCGATCTGCAAGCTAAGGCAAAAATTTTTCCAAGGACTTTCATCTCGAATTCCTTCTTTAAGTAATCAATTACTTATAGAAGCTATTCAAGAGTTCCTATATGTTTAAGTCATTATCATTCAGAAAAATCATAGCAAATCTAGACTCTTCTCTATAAAAATGTGTGGGAAATAGGATCATTCTTATATCTATCTTTCAACAAATATTCATTATGACGGTTGTACCACATGCGTCCAAACTGTTTTAATCTATATAAAGTTCCTTTTAATTTGATCGAGAATATTTCTCTAGAACTTGAGTTATATGCTTCATGCATCTTAATCCTTTAGGGACTTTCATATAAATATCACTATTAAGTGACACATCAATTAGCCGCATATCTAATTTCCCATGAATTGGCCAGCTAGTAAAATATTGATGTGTAATTGCATCCATTACAAGAGAATATGTCTCTTCATAATCAACACCAGGCCTTGAGAAAAATCTTATGCTACCAGTCATGCTTTATATCTTACGCCTTCATTTTTCTCATTTCATCTTTGTACAAATACCCATTTGTTCTAATGGTTCTATATTTTTAGGTGTGTGTACTACATGTCCAAAAAATGCATGTTTTGCAAGTGAATCTAATTCTTCTTGAATTCCAGCTTTTCATTTTAGCCAATCATTTCTATGTCTGTATTCTTCAACAGAATTAGGTTCAAGATCCTCATTTTCATTCATGAAACAAGATTTACATTATATTCAAAAATATTGTCAATAATTATTTATTTTTAGCTCCATCATTTTTCCCATAGAGAGCATAACTTATTGAGATCTTTTTATTTTCATCATTCCCATGTACCTGAACCTCTTCTGAGATTTTATCGTAAGTTATGTTTAAGGTCTCTCTAGGAGTACCCGTCTCCTCAATATGATCATTTTAATTATTTGTTTTTTTAAGCATTTTTATTTTTTCATTGACTCAATTGGCCTACCATGCTATATGCATGTGATAGCTTATTTGCTGTGGTACTAATTGATCGTCCTTCTGGGATATTGATCCTAGCTGAGCATTTGCAGCTGGAACATGAGATTTAGTCACTCTTTTAAGGTCAGTGAATGCAACTAGCAATTTATTTTATATACTTTGTAAATGAATTATCCTTTGAACTTCTTGTTGACACGGCCTTGTTCGAGGATAGAAATGAGATAATGATGTTGCATTCCATGTAAATGTAATTTCTTTTTCCAGTTGCTTAGTTTCTCCCCCTAAGTCTGGCAAAATTGTCTCATCAAAATGGCACTCTGACAAATCTTGTCCTGAAAATATCACTCGTCTAAGGTTCAAGAAATTTTATAATCGAAGGAGATTTAAAACTCATATATCCCCAGCCTTCTTTGAGGACCCATCTTAGTACCCTTTGGTAGAGCAATTGGAACATATACCGCAGAACAAAAAAAGATTCTCAGCTAGGAAATATTTGGCTCCTGACAAAAGCCAAATGTAAAGGGGAGAACTTATGATAAGATCTTGGTCTCATTCTTACAAGTGATGCTGTATGTAAAATGACATGTCCCCAAAGTGAAACAGGAAGTTTCTTTCTCAGAGGTGCTCTTGCAACATTTTGAGGCATTTAATAAATGACTCTGCCAGACCATTCTATGTATGAACATGTGCAACAGATTGTTCAATACTTATCCCAACTGATGTACAATAATCATTAAACACTTAGGATGTAAATTCAGGCATTATTAAGATGAATTGTCTTGATTGTATAATTTGGAAATGTGCTATTAACTAGATTATTTGAGCAAGTAATGTCACAAACAACAGGTTACAACACGATAATAGACATATATCTGACCATCTTGTAGATGCATTAATTAATATCATAAAATGTCTAAATGGTCAACATGGTGGGTGAATGAATATCACCTTGAACACGTTCTTGAAAGGCAGGGGACTCAGTCCCAGCTTTAGTTGTCGATGGTCTAATGATTAATTTTCCCTGAGAAAAAAAAAACACATGAGAACTCATTGAATTGAAGAATCTTATTGTTCTTCACTGGATGTCCATGTGAATTATCAATGATTTTCTTCATCATTTTCTTCACTTAGGATGTCCCAATCGTTCATGCCAAATGATAACATTCTAGTTTATCGTTTAACCGATGAACTTTTGATTCAGTGTTGGGTTGGCAAACTCTTGGTTCACAATGGCATGTCCTCAAATGCACTAATATATGTGCAATATAACCTAGATGAAAATATAAGTACACATTCCTTATTTTAGACAATAGATGTAATATCAATCTTTTCTATATTATTCTCACTTTCAGTCTCAAGATGATATCAGTTTAGACATATATCTTTAAAACTTAACACGTTTCTTTCAGATTAATAGAAAAAATGCATAACTTATATAAACTTTATTCTCCCAGGTAATATAATATATTCTCTTTCAGAGCCTTCAATTAGATTTACAGAACCTGTATTGTATTAATATTGATTTGTTCTATTATCAAATGAGAAAAATATTTTCTCCCTTAAAGAATGATGTGAGTTGTTACATTTTCTGCAAGACATATGTTTATACCATTGTACTTTGAATCAATCAAAGAATGAAGAACATCCATATTATCTTCATTAAAAACATGAAAGATACTATGAAATATCTAAGTTAATCATGATATAGAAACATGACATGTAAGCTTTGCATTTCTTGTTAAGGAAATATATTAAAAATAAACAAGCACACTACGAGTTAGAGAAACTTTAATTGTCATGGACATTTCCATCACCAGTAAAGTTATGGAAATTCCTTTAAGGGGTTTTAAAGAAATCAGATGTATCCAGACGAGTCATCGTAGGATAAACCTCACGACTATAACAACATGTTTACTAAATGGTAAAGGTAATGAATGGTATAAAAATGGTAAAGGGTAAGGTAAAAGAAGGAAAGGATAACAATATTTCCCTTATGTGTGTTTACTAACTATTTGTAATCCAAATCAGAAATGAGTTGTAGTTCTCTTTAATATGTTTACTAACACTATCGGTAATCGGAATCAAACATACAAAATTACATGTTTAGCCGAGGATAAATTTTTTACCTTTTGTGATTTTTTTAAATATTTCTATGAACCTATTTACTTTATTACAAACTTATGTTTGATTTTTAATTTATAAATAATTTAATTTAATTATTTAAAATAAATTCTATAATCTAATTTTTTGAATTATGAAAATTTTGAACTTTAATTATATTTTAAGTAAATAAACACAATATATATTATATCATAATGAAAATATGTATACCACATCGACACTTTAAATATGTCACAATATATAATAAAACATTATCATTGCTGTAACGAGAGAAACCCCGATGAAGATAGAGGAAATGTAGGGTTTATTGGTTTAATAAAGGTAATGGGATATTATTGAAAAAGAAGAAAGAGAATAGTGGTGGAGTGGTATGGTCAAGTGGGCACCACATCAAAGAAGGTAAAGGGTAAAGTTTATTACTTCCTAGGAGATGGTAATAGTTTAACCCAAAAATCAGTAATGAAATTATCGGTTTGAAGTGGGATCTATAACTCTTTCACCTTTACTGATTTTAATAAACAAAGTATTGAGAAAAATCAGTAATCATATCATTTCTCCTCTCTCCCTTTACTGATTTGTAAACAAGCCCTAAAATTATTTTTTTAGGGCTTGGTAAAGATCAACAAGCTATTTGGACGTAAGACATGTACATGACCAATGTCCTTACATACCACATCGATAACATACATTTTCTGTATGCTTTGCATTTTGTATTTGCACACCTTTGTCGTTTGTGTTGTTTCTTCTTAGTATTATTATTTTTCCTCAAACTTGAGGAGTAATTATGACCACAATGAGGCCGATAATTATTTCTCCATGCCATGACGTTAGCCTCAACCTTGGCCAGGCCCTCCTCGACTGTTAAAAGATGTAGCATTCAAATCAGAAAATGGAGTCGAATTAGTTGGGTGTGATTCACGATTTCTCATCAAAAGATCATTATTTTTTAATCCACAAGAAGGCATGAAGTCAGTATAGAATATTTTTAAAACCTCTCTCTCGATATTGTAGCTGCAGAAGCCCGTTTGAGGTTTGAAAAGTAGAGAATGTTTTCTCTAACATATCTACATCAATGATATTTTGTCTGCTTAATTGTAATTCAGGAGTGATTCAAAATATTGGGGATTATATTCACCAACCGATTGAAAATCTTGCAACCTCAGGTGCATCCAAGTAGTCGATTCTTCAAGAATACGAGACTTGTGCTGAGAACTTGTTATAAAATAAAGGAAAGTAACGACAATGCGAAAATAATGAGAGATAAAAGAGACTATTGATTTTCTCTATTCACTCGTATATTTGGATGATTTACAACCTTTAGTTATAGGATTACAATAGGGGATATTAAAGGATGAGGAGAATGAAGAGATGGGAGTTGGAGGGCTGGGAAATTCTAGGGAGATACACTAATGGTCATCCATTATTATTGTTATTTACGACACTTCAAAGTTCTAAAATGGTAGAAACAAAATCTTTGAGCTATAAATGATAGCAAATGTAAACGCTATGAGGGTGTGATTATAGTTTTCCCAAAGTATTTACTTGTAACGCAGACACTAGTGAAAAGTACTCCAATCTTAAACTGTTTCTAAATTGGACATTTAATGATTCAGTTTTTGGTTATCTACGCGCTAAAGATAGAGTTTCGGCCGACCAAAATTGAGAATAAACTATTTGACCACGTACTATACAAATCATATTTAGGTTGGTACGTCTCGCCTGGTCTTATAATTCTTTCTGTCTATCGTCAACAAATTCTTTAAGATGGACGTGCCTAACCAACATCTCAATCTCCCATTTCCGTTGTCAACAATCGCGTGTCTCGTGATGAATACTACAAAATACAAGATTTCTTAATATTCTTATATATTCTATATAATGGAAAAAAGGCAATGCAAATTTTATATCAGGACTAATGTGTCAATTTACTTCTGATTGTTTAATCAAGATTTAAGGAAGTCATTTCGTGTCATAAAAAAATATTAAAAGAAAGATATTTAAAATTGTCTAATAAATCTATCAATAAGAGAAATACCATATGATACAGAATTCACATCTATAAAATCTAAAGTTTTTCATAATGAATCTTAGCACATTGATATAACTACATACCAAATTTCAGGTTACAAATCGATTTATGTACATGGGTGCACCCTTTGAATCCATATAGCCAACTTGTGTGAGATTCTCACCATAATTGAAAATAGATGACCCCTTGGTCTTCTAGGATACTTTAGAATATGATTCACACTTATCTAATGAACTCGTCCGAGATTCGACTAATATCTACTGACTAAGCATACAACAAAATATACATTTAATATGGTGTACAATATCACACACTTAAGACTTCCGACTACCAAATTCAAGGGAAATGCCTTCATGTTATTTATTCCATCCTATGTCAAAACATTGATAAGATATGTGGGTTCAAATAAATGGTAACACCATTTTTTTGAATCCTTCGTCATTGCACACTTATGCCAAATGTTATTATGTAAGCAATTCATGATAAGTACATCTTTCTATATTTGAATTCTTGAAGAAATTAATTCTTAGAATGAAGTCCGCTTTCCAAAGCCTTATATTATAAATTCAGACGATCATGGGTTTATCATTGACATTTAACTCTTTGATAATTAAAAGCCATCTACATGAAGCAACAAGAAAATCATTATTTTTTCTTCCTTTCTCTTGTATACACATGGCTCATTACAATCTTGATCAAAATTCAAAAGTTTGGTTCCATGATCAACATAGTGCTCCAAGTTCTTAATGCATGCTTATGTCCACAACTGAACTAATACATTTTGTATATCATTAGTTCTGGTCATTAGCGACAAGTTCTAAAAATCAAGAATAAATTTATTCACTTAAAGATTTCCATACAAGATAGCATTGTTCACATCTATTGCAAAAAATTGTAAATGAGATTAGCTGCAACGGATACAACATCATTACATACATGAGCAAGGGTACTAGTGAAAATGATCTGCTATACTCAATGTCCTCTTTTTAAGTATGCCATTTCATACTAAGCCTAACATTGAAGGTTCTCGCTTCCGCTGGTAGATCTCTAGCACCTAATACTCTGGGAGTTTCTACAAGTTTCCATACTCCATTAGAGTTAAGGGAATCATTTTTTTATTTCATTACTTGAAGCCAATTATTTACTTTGCATAAGTTACAATCGCTATGCACTTATTGGGATCTTAGTAATGTTCCTCTACAATGGACTAAATAGTCTCTCCCCTGAATATGAATCTCTTAGTTGGTCATGATCCTCGCCTACTATAACATAGTGATTGGGATCTGGTTCATGTTCCTCTATGATTACCATATGAGACACCTAAACATTTATAGAAATGCTCCAACTACAACAAGATTGTGTGCACAAGGAAATACTTCATTTTTGTCCGCTTGACTAACTTGATTCTCACTAACTTCTGGACTTATGTATTACCAACTGGATTGTTTGGCAAAAGCACTAACATAACTAAGTCTGTGCTGCTTCTAGATATTCCTTTTGAATTATTGTCTTATTCCAAGAATATAATGTTTGTACATATAAATAACCCACATTAGTTTTTGTATTACCTATAGATAGATATCATTTTATCTACATCTAGCTCGAGAACATTCCCCATTTGCACGTGTGTTGGATAAAGTTGAGATAAACTAGGTTTCGATTGTTCAATAATTCTTGTGGTGTTTCAGGTACTTCCCTAGATGATGTTAGATTCAAAATATGTCATTTATAAGACTAATTCTAAAAAAGAATATAAGTCAGTTAAATAACTAAGCATAGATCTCATCATGTTCAAAAGAGACTTGTTTCTTTTTACTGATACACCTTTCTCTGGATGACCCGATGTAACTAACTGGTAAGCAATCCCAATATTTACTAAATAGTCTTTGAATGTCCTTAAGAGGTATTTACCCATTCGATCAAATCGTAGAGACTTAGTTTATCTCTTAATGCCTTCTCAACTTCCGTTCTCCCTTTAAAGCCTTCTCAACTTCCTTTCTAAACTCCTTGATTTCTCAAAACTTTTAGACTTGAGAAGAATAAGACACACAAACCATATCTACAATACATGTAAACAAATTTGACAGTATACTCATAGCGATCTCTCACTTGAACTATTTAGTAAATAGTCTTTGAATGTCTTTAAGAGATATTTATCTCTTTAATCAAATCGTAGAGACTTAGTTTATCTCTTTAATGCCTCCTCAATTTCAGTTCTCTCTTTAGTGTCTTATAAATTTTATTTCTAAACTCTTTGATTTCTCAAAAGTTTTAGACTTGAGAAGAATAAGGCATACAAGCTGTATCAATAATACATGTAAACAAATTTGACATTATACTCATAGCCACCTCTCATATGGACTTTCACATGTCCTTCTAGTAATAAACTCCAACACTAACACCATGCGTGTCTACATCTTTTGTCTTTTATCATATTTTTATCTATAATGGATTGGTTTACCAGTAAGAGTTCAAAAATCAAAAGGCCATAAAGCCTATGTCTTACTAGCCTTCAAGTCGTACTTTAGATTATATGACCTAGACTTATGTCACAGATGTATAGTTAGCTTGAGAACTTTTCTCTTACCATTATTTTACTCCACGTCATGTAACAAAACTTAAGAGTAAATATACTATCCAAAATTAGTGCATACGCCTCTATATCTAGAACACCATGCAATCCTTTTCATTTAGCTTTCTGGTTTCGTGAAACTTTCACCAAGAAGCACTAATGTGATTAGTGATTCTAGAGTCTGAACACCAGGATGCCGTAGAACTAATCACTGATCACTTCTTAATGGGATTTATGTTTCAGTATATATTAAAAAACCATATTTTGCTGGTTTTCTTGTATGTAGTCTTTCGGCAATAGAACCACTTCCTTTTACAACATGCTCCCTCTTTCTTACTCTCAATCAACTCTATTTAGAGATCTTTATCTTCTTTATCTGAGTTTGGCTAAGTCTAAGCTCAAAACAAGAATTGGACTGGATCACATTTAGCACAAATTGTGTCTTCAAGATTCCCTTAGCCACCTGTTGTTCCTAGTTTAGTTCGTGACGATTAAACATGTCCGCTTTCTATATTTTAATCATAAATCATGTTAGGAATCTTTGTAGGTATACAAGACTACAAAGATTTTGGTTTCCCCATCGATTTTGGCTATATGAATATCTATCTCATTCAAAGGGCACCAACCATAAGGATATAATCTTTAACCAGAGTTTCATTGCCATCTTAGTGTTCACCAATACTATTTCAAACATCTTACTGGAGATTAGCAATTTATATTAGCTTCCATTGAGAATGAATTCACTATAGTTCCGACATATTTATCATATAATGACAATATATAGCATGGAGCTAAAATTTAGTCTCTCTTCATAACTGATATTGATTTTAATTTTCCTGAGTGGACCTCTAAGAAAGATTTAGGGTAAAGTTAATTAGGACTATACTCACTTCTTTTCAGGGTTTGGTTTATGTCCAAGTTAACATCCATTCATGTCCATAATATTTTTAATATAGATGCTAATGGGCATGGATGACATTTCAATTACGGAAAATAATAAAAAAATAATTATTACATTCACATTCTAATTTAAGCATATATTATGATATGAAAATAAAAACTCAAAAATAAGCATGCAACATACGGTACAATATCCCAACTCTCATAAACATACACATCCACAAGCAAAATGAATATTTGAAAGTAAGGTAGAATTGTCCAATCCAGATAATCACTAATATGATATTAATACCTAGAATCCTACTAATCTGGTATTAACATGTAGTATTTAACTAACTCTAAACTTTGATCTCTAAAAATAAGTAAAAATAGCTGCTTAGGTGGGATACTAGAAAAATGAGTCATGTGTATACCAATATTTCACCCTTTGACATGTGAGAAGCAATAGTAGTCCTTACTAGTTCATCGCTTATAAATGTGATCATTACAGTAGGGAAAGTAATCTCTTCATTGTCCCTCTAATTGTATAGGGTATTCATTCTAAAAATATACATCTAATAAATCGATCTAGAACAAGGTTCTAATACCACTTGAAAGGATCAGCGCAGCGGAAAAATTATCTCGATCTTAAAATGTTCTTATTAAATAATCTAATCTATGTTAGAATGAAGAAAGAAATCATACTCATGATGCATGAACCCCAAAATTAGTTCTTTCACATCAATATTTGATCCTACATCTTCACGTGAGTTGTGTCCTCAATCTACACACTAAACCATGAAAGAAGTGAGAAGCCGCCGCCCCCACGTTGCCGTCAACAATCATAAACCGTCACCGCTGACACCCTATTTATCATTGAACAACCATAATTACCTCAAACCAATGTGAATCGATACCTCACAATCTTCCTCACTTTTCCTTGGGTCATTAACCAAATACTAGTGTGTGCACACTTGTAAGAAAAATTCCAATCTTTCTTCCCTCTTTGATTTTCAGCTATGGAGAGGAATTGTCTCCCAAGGATTTCACTACTCAATGGTTCCAAATTACTTTGAGCTAAACTTGAGAGAACTCTTTGTTGGAATCCGCAGCGACGCGCGACAGAAGGCGTGATGGTGTTTTAAAAAAAATTATAAACCGATAAATGATCGCATCGTCGTAGATCCTAAAGATGAAAGTTTTTTAATTGAAAAAGACTTTTTCAAATTGGATCAATTATATATTTATATATTAAATCAAAGACATACATAGATTTAAAATATAACTCTTGTAGTCTAATCAAACATCATTGCAATACGACAATCTTGCTATTCCTCAAACGATAGACTTCGAGATCCACACCACGATCTTCCAAATCAATCCTCAAACATACTAGGACATTTATGGGAACGTTGAATAATCAAGAACTTTATGTCTCTAAATGTACACATGAGATCTAGAAATTTTTTAGAATGATTAATTTATGAGACAAAACTCTAATTGAAAAATAATTAAAAGTTCTTCATAGAGCTTTTTGATTAACTGTTAATCTCAAATAGATTCACCTCAGATTGCAACTGTGTGGTTAGAAAATTGAAACCCATAGAATAATATCAATATATTTTCTAGATAGTGATATATCAGATTGTTTAGCGATTTACATAAAAAAATAAATTAATTACAAATGTGCAATTGAAGTAGGACCCACTATAATTATACAACACTATAGTACCGTAAGGCACTGCAGTGGGCCATGAGGAGTCAGAGGGCCTCACGACACTGTAGTTTCACGGTACTACTATAGTGCCGTGAAGCACTACAGTGTGCCACGTGGCACTACAATAGTCCATGTCAATCTCTGAATCAAAATCAATGATTGACATGTGGCAGTCCAACATACCAAATGGTAATTTTTGCAAATTTATTTTTTATTTTAATCATATAACTATCTAGATATTCATTAATTAAAAAATTAGCTTATCTGATCATCCTTATTAACTAGTTTATCAGTTAGTTCAAACAACAGATTTAGATGATTCAAAATTTAAATTTTTATCTCATAATAATCAAACATTATCTAATTTCATAAATTAGATATTTTATCTAACTTATCCATTAACACAAAATTGATCGATATTATTATTTAATGATGATTTCTAAAAATATATTAAATAATTCAATTAACTAATTCTTAATTAATTAATCATACATAATAATCTCTTGATCCTTATGTATCATTAATTCACTAGTGAATGACTAATTTATAATCGTATTATAATTTCAAGATCAATAACCATTCAGTTCCATAATTAACACTTAAGAGAATCAATATACGATCTGTTAGGAAGATCATTTTCCCAGCCATCCATATCACTGAATCTCTAAAATAAAAGTCACTAGCCTATTTTACAAACAAGCCTTAACGAGTGAATCAAAAGATTCAGTAGACATGCTTAGGAGTTCATGACTACTCAAGTTTCAGACTGATCTTCATATGATCATCAGATTGATGGGTATTAAATTTTTATGATAAATGGTAAGTTAATAAAGATATTAATCTACATCGGTCCTGTCATATATAATCTTATTATATAAAGTACCTTCACTAAGATGTCTTTCCAAATCAATGATTCAGATCTAGATCATATGCATTCATAATGCTTTGTGAACCGTACTAGCAACTAGTCATTAAACATTTTATACTTTAATATGTTGCTGACATTTTTATTCATTATTTATAACCTTAATCATGTCGTACTTATACCAGATCATAGTCTCATTAATGAATAAGGTATTTTCAAATATTTACTTTAATTATTCAACAATAATTCAAAAGAATAATTTTAAGAAAAATGTAATTTCCTTAATTTCTTATTAAAAATGTCTAAACACATGCTTTGAGGGTACTATGCCCAACAATCTCTCACTTGCCCTAAAAGAAATATAGCATCTCTCTTAACCCTATATTTCGTACATGACCCTCAAATGATTTCGTAGGAAGTGTCTTATAAAAGGATCAATCAGGGTCTGATCCAACGTTATCTCCATAACAGTCAGACCACCTCGGTGTATGATCCAGACGTTGACTTTCGACCATCCTTATCTGATTTAAAATCAGTATATCCATTGAGATTCAGGTCTCCATCTGAATAAATAAGCATATAACTTCCCGTTCTCTGGAGATGCTTGAGAATGTGGTTTACTACAGATGCCTGGTCTTGTACACAACATTGCATACATGAGAATGCTAACAATTGAAGCATAAGGAACCTTTCTCATATCCACTTCCTCTTGAGGTGTCCTAAGACACTGCTCCTTGGAAAGGACAATTCCATGGCTAGCCGGTAGTTGACATTTCTTAAAATTTTCCATAGAGAATCTCTTCAAAACCTTATCAATATAAGATCCCTGAGAAAGTGCCAAGACCTTGTTCTTTCTATCCTTTAAGATTTAGATGCCTAGAACATAGCTCGTCTCTCCCAAATCTTTCATTTGAAATTTATTTGCTCATAAAAAACTAAGAAAACTACTATTTTATCTTTGATGTATTCATAAACACAAGCTTCGTCAACATTTTACTCGGAGTCATACGATTTAATAATTTTATCAAAGGTAAGATTTTAAGATCTAGATGTTTGCTTCAATCCATAAATGGATTTAACAACTTGGAAACTTTCTGATCTTGCCCATTTTTCACGAACCCTTCTGGTTGCATCATATAGATATTTTCTTTAAGAGATTCATTCAGAAAAGCTATCTTGTCATCCATTTACCATATTTCATAGTGTAAACTAGCGGCTATGGATAAAAGAATGCGAATGGATTTTAGCAAGGCAACGGGAGAGAATGTCTCTTCATAATCCACTCCTTCCCTTTATGTATAGCCTTTGACTACCAGCCATGCCTTTAAAGTTACTACTTTCCCATCTGCACCTCTTTTCTTCTTGAAGATCCATTTACATCCAATAGGCCTGATATTTTCAGGTGGATCTACAAGTT
This sequence comes from Datisca glomerata, assembly GCA_003255025.1. Classification (NCBI taxonomy): domain Eukaryota; kingdom Viridiplantae; phylum Streptophyta; class Magnoliopsida; order Cucurbitales; family Datiscaceae; genus Datisca; species Datisca glomerata. Next base: position 284,473 of record QANY01003043.1, on the reverse strand, counting down.
CCTAGACAGAATTGGAATACATCGATTCCATTTCCATGTTCATAGCATCTTGCCAATTCTCCTTTTCAGGATTATCCATCGCCTCTTTAAAGGTTAATGGATCGTCCTTATCAGTTTCTGTCATTAGGACATATGCCTCTTCTTCATAGCGAATAGGTTATCTTACAACACTCCCACTACGACGTTGCATCGGGGTTTCCTGAATAGGAACAATGGTTTCTGTGGTTTTTCATTTATCGGTTAATGATGAAGGTGGTCTGATCTTATCAGATACTAATTCTTCGAGAACTACTTTGTTTTGAGGTTTGTAGTTTTTCATATAGTCGTGTTCAAGGAATGTGGCATTTGTAAATATAAACACCTTATGACTATAAAAGTACCCACCTCAAGTCTTTGGAGCATAGCGAACAAATATACACACTTCATACCTTGAGTCTAATTTTCTAGTCTTGGGTCTAAGAATGTGAGCTGGACACCCCCATGTATGAAAACCACACAAACTTTGTTTAGAGCCATTCCATAACTCTAAAAGTGTCTTGCTTACAGACATAGAAGGTACTACATTCAAAATGTATGTTGTCGTTTGAAGTACATATCCCCAAAATGTGAGAGATAATGATGAGTAGCTTAACATAGACCTAACCATTAAGGGTGTTCAACGGTCGGTCTGGTCATATTTTTGGAGGAAAATAAGACCAGATCAAAAATCAAGATTCTCCTATATGGAGGACCGAACCGACATAAATCTGAAAAAATTCAGATCGACTAGATCGAGAATCAACGGTCGGTTCAGATGGACTTCACAGACTAAGGGAGAGGGAGAGGGACTGAGCTGAGGGAGAGGCAGAGGCGAGAGGAGGTGAAATGGACTAATTACTAAGGTAGAGGGACTAAGCTGAGGGAGAGGCGTGAGGGAGAGGTGAGAGACAGTCTGAGCTAAGGGAGAGGGACTAAGCTGAGGAAGAGAGAGAGGCGAGGGGGAGATGTGGTAAATAGTCTGACCGAGGGAGAGGGACTGAGCTGAAGAGAGCGAGAGGCGAGGGGGAGAGGCAAGAGGAAGTCTGAGTTGAGGGAGAGGGACTGAGTTGAGGGAGAGGGAGAGGCGAGGGGGAGAGGCAGAAGGCAGTCTGATCTGAGGGAGAGAGACTGAGTTGAGGGAGAGGGAGAGGCGAGAGGAGGCGAGAGGCAGTCTGAGCTCATGGAGAGGGACTAAGGTGAGGGAGAGGGGGAGACGGGAGGCAGTCTGATGGGAGGGAAATGGACTAAGCTGAGGGAGATGGAGAGACGAGAGGAGGCGAGAGGGAGAGGCGAGAGGGACTGACTGAGCAGTCTGAGCTGAGGGAGAGGGAGAGTCGAGAGGAGGCGAGAGGGACACAAAGACTTCACTTCATTTAACCTAAAACCCTAATATATGTATAATATACGGTCGTCTGGTCAGATCGGTCCAGAACTAACAAAATTTTTGGACCGGTATGAAATTTCGATCCTCTCTAAAAGAAGGACCAAACTGACCATTAACAAGAAAAAAATTGTCCAGACCGATCAATTTTAGTTTGGACCGATTCGGATTAAACGGTCTGGATAAATTTTGAACATCCCTACTAACCATATCCAATAGGGTTTGGTTTCTCCTTCTGAAAACATCATTTTGCTGTGGCATTCCAGGTGTTGTGAGTTGGGATATAATGTCATACTCCAACATGTAATCCTTGAATTCTAAATCTAAGCATTCACCACCTCGATCTGATCAAAGTATTTTCAATTATTTACTTAACCCCTTTTCAGCTTCAACTTTGAAGTCCTTAAACTTTCCAAAAGTTTCAGACTTTCTATGCATCAAGTAAGTATAACCATATCTCGAGTAATTGTCAATAAAAGTGACGAAATACTCATACTCACCTCTAGCTTGTACATTGATGGGTCCACAAACATTACTATATACTAGGTCAAGTGGTTCCTTGGCTTTTTGGCCCTTTCCTGTGAAAGGTCTCTAGGTCATCTATCTCTTTAGACAAGATTCGCAAGCATGAGGAGTCCATACTTTCAATATGTCCCAACCTAAGATGTCATATATACGTTTCATCATCATTATGAGACAATCTCTGTCGTTTGTTACTTTTAGGATTTACTACTTTAAATAATTCAGAATTATTTAATACATATTCAGTCAGTTTAAGCATATACAATCCATTCAAAACTTAGCATGACAAATATTGAATTCATTCTTTGAAATAATAACTGATTATTAATAAAAGAAACTTCAAAAGATTCTTCATGTAATAACGAAAGAGAAATCAAATTTCTCAAAAATCCACAAATAAAGTAAACATTGTTCAAAATAAGAAAATATTTCTAAAATTAAGACGGACTGTCCTCAATGATTTTGGTGACACTAGCGCACCACTACCAACTCTCATTATCACCTCGCCATCAGCAAGCTCTTTTGCCAAATCAAACGTCTGCAAAGAATAACATACATGATTATTGGCTCCTGAATCTAATATCCAGGATCACAAATCATATTCCATAACAAGCTTCAAGTACAAGTAAATCACATTTATCTTTCTTTTTCATCTTAGAGAGATACTTGCTACAGTTTCCCTTCAAGTGACCTTCAACTCCACAATGGAATCACTTTCCTTTGGGTTTGATGTCACCTTTGTTTTTTTTGGCCTTGTGTGACTTTTTGGCTTTCTTTCCTATTTTGTTCTTACTATTGTCCTTACCATTGTTCTTCTTCTTTTTGTTGTTCTCAACAATATTGAAAGAAGGTTTTTGCCCAACAGCACTTGCCTCGCCCTCTTTGGTCATACTCTTGTTGAGTGACTCAGAACTCTGCAGCTCATTCAACAATTAGGTTATGTTGAATTTCAATTTATTCATAACATAGTTGGCGGTGAACACAGAAAAAGAAAGTGTGGGTGAGTCAAGTATAATGCTGACTTGAGTTCGCTCATCAATGGTAGCCCCATGTATTTCTGCCTCATGCATTATATTGATCATGTTCAAAACATGTTCATGCACAAAAGTACCTTTCTTCATCTTAGGTGTCATGTAGCTCCTAGTAGCCTTATGACGACTTTGATCAGACTGCTACCCAAACATCGCTTGTAAGGATTCCATAATCTCATAGGCAGTTTTCACACTTTCATGCTTGGTTCTCAGAACATCATTCATGATCATAAACATATAGCACTTATCTTTGTTGTTGGATTCAATCCAACCAGCAAACTTGTCCTAACATTCCTTAGTAAGAACAAATTTGCGGTTCTCACAAATTAACATCAGGTTTAAATTTGACTTCTATCTTATGAAATTATCACCATTTAATTTCTCAAGTGCAAGTAAAGCAATAATAGAGTTACCCATGGTAGACATAATAATTACTGAAAAATAAAGCATACATAATTCAATATGATTGAAATAAATATCAAGAATTCAGAAAGTAAATGTGATGCATGAATGTAACATATTAAACACATAAATTAACATGTACTAATCCACGATAAGGCAACCTAACCATCAATGTGCCGCCTTAGGATCGATCCGATTAATTTTAGACTATTGATGAGACATTGTCATCATTTTTAATTAAAACTCATAATATCTTATATTTTCTTTTTTAATAATAAGGTATCGCTTGATTGGTCAAGTCACAATTATTCACTCAAAGTTTAATTGTGACTTTCTGAGTGTAACCCATTATTTAAGATTCCATGACTTGATTTAGAATATGACGCCTTAGGGTCGGTCAAAACTAAGCTACATCACTTAGTCGTATCTTATTAAGAAGTTCAACCTCGGTATTGATATAGCTCAAAACCTTCCTTAGAGGGATTAAAACAAAACCATCTAGAGGCCCTCACTATATCTCATGATGTTGTACTAATAATGGAGAGTAAAAGTTATATTGACATGTCAACCTTCTCCTACTAACTATTTTAGGATAATGTGTTTCTTTTTTAACTAATCAATTAATTACAAATTAATTACTAGTTAAAATAGCCCTGTGAATGTAAATTTAACAGTTAATCCAATCGAATTGGTCTAAGTTCATTTAACCTTCTAAAGAGGCTAAGTCAAAATTACGTGAACTTAGAATAACTAATTAATTACATTCATCAAACTTTAATAAAACTCTTTTAATAAAGTTGGTTATTCTAAAAGTTGCTATAGCTTTTAGAGTGGTGTGATTATCAAGTTATAACTAATTAAAACCTAGCAGTTTTCATGCAATTGATTTCTCAAAATAATTTATATAAACATGTTAGAAAGTCTTAATCAATCATGTTTCTACTAATGAGATTTATGATTAAATAAAACTGTTTGGGGTTTCATGTATGTCATGTAGTTGACTAATGTATGATCATGTTATCAATCAAATCAATAGACTTTTATTAATAAATGATGAATCAAGTGACTATTGGGTATTTCTAAATTACAACCTTTGAAAAATTGAAATAATTACAAAGAGGACTTCAAGAATACATATTTGCCAATAGCTCCTTCTCCACCAGAGGTCCATCTTCGTAATTTTTAAGCTTTGATCAAAACTCTTTTAATTATGATAATATTTTTCCTAATTAAATAATCCATTAATTATCCTTTTAAAATTAATTGATTCAGATAGTCAAAAAATAATTTGATGACTCATCAAACTTGAGTCAAACCCAATCAATTAATTAATTTTAATTTTAAAAAATTAAAATCGAGAATTATCCTTCTGATAAAAATCAATTTTCAAATTTTCAAATTCAAAATTTCAAAGTTTCAAAATCATAATTTAAAATTTAAAAGATAAGGATAGGATTTTATTTTTCACGACAAATCGCAGGGATAGGGTAACACAATATCAGAGTTTCTACGAAACTTCCCTAGCACTAATAACAATGGCCTCTGACGATAGGATTCACCCACCGCCGCCGCCATCCACCGCCGTCACCAGCGCCATCAACCACCCCCGACGTCTAACTGTCGGCATCCTTCACAACGCCGGCGGTGTTGTGGATGCCAATTTTTCTGATCGCATTGTTGCCGTTGGACTACCGACAGCGCTGATGCTGAAAGTGCAATTTCCGGTGCCACCGCTCGAGTTCCTTTGGAATTCCTATTTTTTCTTCCTCGTTCTCTCGAGCGTTCTTTTCTTCTCGATATCAGAATTTTACAACATGATATTCACAATAAATATACAAAACTCCTATGCCTAGAACGTCTTACAAAAGATCTAAGGAGAAAATAAAAAATCAAGCCTAAACCTAAAAGTCATCATACAATTATCGACTCAGCATTAACCATACTTCAAACAATAAGCCATCCATTCATTCATACATATCAAAATATATAAATTATTAACGATGCAAGAATACCTATATAATATTTAATATACAAATATATAAAGACCGCTCTGATACCAATTGTTGGAATCCGAGGCGACGCATGGTGGAAGGCGTGGTGGTGTTTTAAAAAATATTTATGAAACGATAAAGGATCGCATCATCGCAGATCTCGGAGTTGAAAACTTTTTAATTGAAAAACACTTTTTTGGATCGGATCCATTATGTATTTATATATTAAATCAAAGACATACATGGATGTAAAATATATCTCTTGTAGTCCAATCAAGCGTCCTTGTAATACAACGATCTTGCTATCCTACAAACGATAAACTTCGAGATCCATACCATGATCATCCAAGTCAATCTTCAAATACACTAGAACGTGTGCGTGCATGTAGAGTATATCAAGAACACTTTTCAGTTTTTAGATGTACTGAACACATGAGATCTAATAAATTTGTGAGATAAAACTCTGATCGAAAAATAATTAAAAGTTCTTCACAGAGCTTTTTGATTAACTTTTAATATCAAGGAGTTTCACCCCTAATTGTAACTGTGTTGTTCGCACACTGAAGCAAATAGAATAATATCAATATATTTTCTAGATAATGGTATATCTAGAGATTACAAAATGTATTTACAGAGTATTCTCGTATAATTTATTATATAATCATTTCATGTAGTTCTATCCTCCAATTATTAGTTCGTTAATAAAAGCTGGTCAAAATTACTGTTTTACCTTCTAATTATCTATTGATCCTTAAGTATCATTAATTCACTAGTGAATGACTAATTTATAATCGTATTATAAATTTGAACTCAATAACCATTCAGTTTCATAATTAACACTTAAGAAAATCAATATACAATCTTTTAGAAAAACTTGGATTCCAAATCTTGTAAGATCTTGTTCTTAGCCATCCATATCACTGAATCTCCAAAACAAAAGTCACTAGCCTCTTTTACAAAGAAACTGTAACGAGTGAATCAAAAGATCCACTAGATATGCATAGAAGTTCATGACTACTCAGGATTCAGACTGATCTACATATGATCATCAGATTGATAGGTATTAAATCTTTATGTTAAATGGTAATTTAGTAAAGATATTAAATCCTATCGATCCTGTCATATATAATCTTATTATATAAAGTACCTTCACTAAAATGTCTATCCACCTCAATAATCTGGATCTAGATCACATGTATTTATAATGCTTAATAAACGGTACTAGCAACTATTCATTAAAGATTCCATACATTAATATCTTGCTGATAATTTTATTCATTATCTATGAGCTTATTCCTCTCGTACTTATACATGATCATAGTCTAATTAATGAATATGAAATTTTTAGATATTTACATAAATTATTCAATATTAATTACGAAGAACAATTATAAGAAAAATGTAATTTCATTAATTTCATATTAAAAACGTATAAACATATGCTTAGAGGGCACTACGCCCAACACCCTCTTATTATAGTGAAATTCAACTTTCAGGACTGGTTGAAAATTATTCCTTAAATAAAACTAGTTAAAACTTAAGTAATAGTTTTCATCACTAAAATCAGAGCGACTTGGTTGAGTACTAGGTATCTATGCCATACCTATGTATTACCGTTTCTACAATACCTCTATTGACTAGCTTGTGGACCAAAAAGATAAAAATAATGACTGCTTAATAATTAAAAAACCTACCGACCAAACCCATGATAAGTTTTATTAATTAACAATTACAATTTATTTCACAGTAAAACTATACTCGAATTCCATTTATATTTTATATTACTCAATGTGATTATCCTCGACTTATGTACTATATGTTTCCTCTCTATAATATAGTATCACGTATAATTAGATATCAATAGTACTCATAACATAATAGCATTGAATTACAATTTTATTAAGATTGCACTTTTACTAAAAATCAAACTCATTAGTCAATTCAAGGCATTTCAAATGCACTATCTACTAACCAAGTACTTTATCTAGTGACCAATGTAAGTTATTCTGCACAATAGAGTTAATGTACTACAGTCTATCTTAATCAAGTGCCCAGCTTAGACTATGACTAATAAATGTTTTTCATGTCATAAAGAACTATTTGTTAAATAACATATTCATATGTGCTAAACTCCATATGACCCATAAACTAAATACTTTTTTTATTGTGACTTTTTAAAAGAATGTATTGCATGTAGTATGAGAATGAAATATTTACTATTAGTCAAAACTGAATGTCTTGATAAATACAAATGAATTCTAGTGCTTCCTAATACTAAGTTTTTCTCACTTCAAAATTCTTCTAGAAGTATGAAATATTTACTATTGACTCGCATACCTTGGCATCTGACAATAAAACCCATTCATAAAAGAAATGACAGTCGTTGGGTAATCACATGAATCTCTTGATGTAGTTCTTCATGTTTAGATAATGTTTTAGATTTTGAAGAAAAATTAATGAACCATGACTAGTTCATAGGTGGAATTTCAAAAAAATTTCATATATACGTTTAATCCAATTAAACATAAAACCAATCAATGAACATGCATAATCATATAAACGTATCGAGAAGAGATAGAAAGAGAATTTCTGATTTGGCGAGATCTAATTCTTTATCTCGCGTTCTTCGTTCTTAAGATTCATGGAGCTATCAATTGATCCTTACACTAACAACCACTCATTAGAGCCAGAAGTAAATCTCTCAAGGATTTACGTAGAAATAAGTGTGGGCTCTCAAAATAATTGTGGAAGAGAAAACACAATTTTTCTCTTCCTCTATAGATTTCAGAGGCAACAGTGAGGGGGAGGGAGAGAGAAACTTTTTCTTTCTTTGATTTAACACGGTGTGCTTAGGTTAGGTTAGAGATGTAACCCTAATGCAATCCCTTATATATTAATTATCGAATTTACCATATACCCTTACACGATAAAAACCAAAAAATACATTCTCCCTGCACTGTGATGTGCGAATTCATCAGTTCAAATTGATGAATTAAATTGATCATTATCTATTAATTAATTATTTTATTTACTAATTATTCAATAATTAGAAAATAAAAAAATAATTAATTTGAATATTAACTTTACTCTTCACTAATAGAATGATGACACCCATCTTATATGGGTTCGGGAAGTGTACTTTGGTCCAAAACACATTTTTGGTCCAACTGTTGTTATTTTTCATTCATGTCCTTATGAGCTACTACTGAGAGCGAATGAATCCACATGAATAAAGCTATGTGATTTAAATACTCGGCTAATTTATCTCTATAAATTCTGACTTATTTAATCCTGACATCGTACGATTCCACTATAGCTCCAATGCCGAATAAACACTCGATTCATGCACGTTGCATTTTCTTTTAGTGCAAATAAATATTTATATCTCACGGTCTATAAAATATTTTATTATATTACCCTTTGTGAATATCAATAACAAGAGTGGGATGTAAAATTACCATTTTAGCCTTCTAGTTATTATTTTCTAAGCTCCTTTATTGACTGTGAATAAGAAAGACATATCAGTGAAGTGTTTCATAGAAATCACCATATTTTATTCAATGACTCATGTCATCGAGTACCAGGTTTGGTTCATTTATTCACACGCTCATCAATAAATCATGAGGTGATATTGTTGTTTTTGCAATTTTACCACGAATTCTATTGTAAATCAAACAACTCCAACATAGTTTAATCACGGTCTTAACAGCCGAGATATTATCCAGTAATTCAAACTCACTCCTTTGGCGTATCAAAGATCGCAAGTAACTAGGTCAAGTTTTGTATTCACCTCAAGATTAAGGTAATTATAAAAATATCCTTAACGTGTAACAATTAGATTTAGAACTAGATAAACAATTTTACTCTAAACTAATTGGTTACTAGTGTCTATTCAACGTGTTCCATAACATGTCTAGGTTAATAGAGTCTTCATTCCTGTGCCCCAAGGCCGACAACTTTTGGTTCAGCCTAACAATAATAATTGGACACAATTGTCCAGTCGATCCTAAGACTGCGAATAATATTCTGAACTATTTCAGAAGAGTTTGTCTGGAAGACCGCTCGATCTTTATTTTTCTTACGTTGATAATAGTTCTAGGACTTAAATAAATTACAAACACACTTTAATTATTTTTTTTTAATTAATTAATAAAATTTAGTTATACATTAATGTCAAAAAAATAACTATTTACTCATAAATAGTTATTATACTCTGCTTTATGAATATAATTCCAACACTTCAGACTTTCTCCCTCCCTATTACTGATCTTGTAAAGGTGATGAGATTTCTTGGCTGATTTTGTACTAACCTCATGATGTGTGATGAAAGCTTGATCAAGTTGGGGATAGGATGAAAAAAATTCTGGCTCGAAGGTATTGGACCATTGTGGATGCGAACATTTGACACATCATAGCATCCAAATTATCACTTAGTATTCCAGTGGTTTCCCTCACTTGCTTGTGGTGGATGACATGATCAATAAAATTCTTTAGGGGTGTTCACGGTTTTGTTCAACAATAAAATCAAATCAAACTGAATCGTTCATGTCAAAAGAATCGAACCGAGCCGTGAGTTTTGGTTCGCTTCAGTTTGGTTCTTTGATTCGGTATTATCATTTAAAAAATAATTTTTAAATGATATTATTAAAAAAATAATATAAAATTAAAGTTTTGTTTCAATTCGGTTCGGTTTGATATGAAATTATATACATAAAAAATAATATGAATTTGATGTTTCGGTTTAGTTAGAAAACCACCAAATTTTTGAACCGAACTAAAATTTCAGTTTTGTCATTTTCTCAAACCGAACTGAACCAAGCCGAACACATAAAAAGAACTGACCGAACTAGTCATTTTTGGTTCGGTTGGTTTGGTAAAATAATTTTCACCCCTAGAATCATTTGACCCGTTGCTGGGTAAGAGTGGGCATATTGAACTGTTTCAGCCATGTAACATGAAGGGCTTTCTTTACAAAGGTGATTCAGACAAACCCTTCTCTATCTGGGTAATCATTCTATCAAAATTCTTGACCTTTCACTACTTCCTTGTCTTTGTTGTTTCAGTCTTTATCAGTACGGGCTCTTTCTAAGTCATGTGTTCTGGAGTGTTAAGAATAAATTTAAATATACAAGTTCACATTAACACTAAGGGATTGGCATAGCAGAAAATTTTTCCAATCTTAAAATTTAATTATCAAACAATCTAATTTATATTAAAATGAACATTGAAATCATACCATTGATTCGTGAGTCTAAAAAAATTAAGTCTTTTTCTCACAATCTGATCCTATATCTATGCATGAACTAAATTCTCGATCTACAAACCAAATTGTGAGAACTGTGAAAAATGCTTTTGCCCTCGTCGCCATCTGCTGCTGCTAGTTGTTTGCCGCTTCTGATTGCTGCAATCCGTCGTGAACCACCGCCATTGATTGCTGCAATTTGCCGTCTATCGTGAATCGGCACCTCATGGCCTTTCTCTTTGTTACTCGAGTCGTCAAATGAATATCAGTGTTGGCACGTGGAAGAAATTTTCACTTTTCATTGCCTGTCAATTTTTTGCCAAGGAGAATGATGTCTTCCTAGATTTCTCTTCTCTTCTCTTACTAACAGTGCCCAAAGGCTTGGGTTGTGATCTAGCTTCCTATTTATAGTGAAATCCAATGATCAGGATTGATTGAAAATTATCTCTTAAATAAAATTAATAAAATTAATTTTTATTATTAATTTTCATCGATAATTAGAATTGACTTTGTTGACTACTACGTGTCTATGTCATACCTATTTGTTTTGTTATGACAATACCTATAACCTATAGGCTAGCTTTGAGACCATAAGGATAAACATATGCATGGCTAGATAATTAATAAACTTTAATTGGTCAAACCCATGATCGAGTTTATCAATTATCAATTACAATTTGTTCAACTATAAAATTATAATTGAACTTCATTCTTATAAAATATTACTCGATGTAAATATCATCGGCCTATTATTCGTTATGTGTTGCCTCTCCATAATATATAGGATAAAGTACAATTATAAATTCTCTAACTAAATTATTAGAACTACTAAGTACTTAGATTGCTATGATCACATACACGAGTTTTTCCAAGGGTTATTGAGAATCTGTGTATCCCCATTATCTAACAACTCAATCATCTAACTTGCAGATATATTATCTTATAGAGTCAACCATAGTACATAAAAACAACTAAACTATTATATATAAGTTTATAACTCTCGCAAGATCAAGAATGCTCATAATGTGAGAGCAATCAGTTATTATTTTCTTAAGACACTGGCAGGATACCGAGAATCCAATCTTAAAAGGGTAACTAGACCTTTTCCTGGAATCCTACATTGCACACCTATGCAACATATTATCTATGCAGTTCAAGATAAGCACATCATTATATATTTAAGTCTCAAAAGAACTTAATTCTTGCTTTTCTAAAGTCATTTATAAATTCAGACAAACATGACTTTATCGTTGACATCTAAGTCTACATTGTTCTTGATGATAAAATATCATCTACATAAAGCACTAACAAAACTATTAGCTTTTCTTCATTTTCTCTTATACTTACATGGCTCATTAAGATCTTGACCAAGATCAAAAGTTTGATTCCATGATCAACATAGTGTTCTAAGTCCTTAGTGCATGCTTAAGCACACAACTAGATTAATGCATCATGTATATCATAATTCCTGGCTTTAGTAATATGATACTTGATTTTGTCAGCGACAATGTTTTCAGAACCATTTTATTTTTCGCCCAATGTTAGAGGCCACAAAATACAAAAAAATTCAAAAAATGAAAAGAAATAAAATAAAATATTCAGATAATTGAAAAACCAAAAAATTGAAATGTTGAAAAATTGAAAAAAAGGAAAAATAAAGTTTAGATAATTTTCACTTCATGGCAAAAAATAAAATAACTCTCAATGGATGCAATGGTACAAAATAAAGTCTAAATACATTCTTCATGTTTGGTAATATATTAAGCATTGATCACCTTCCTAAATTTAGAGCATTAAATGTTATTTTATTTCCTTAACTATTAACTCTAATTTTCACCTATAACAGGAGAGCTTTTAGACAGAAAAGGAGAGAGAATTTATAAGAGAAAAGAGATGAAGAAAAGTTGAGAGCTATAGAGAAGAGACGTAAGAGAGAGAGAGAGAGAGAGAAAAGAGAGGAACGGAGAAGAGAAGGATGACCGAATTTTCAAAAGAAGAGAAATAGATGAAATAATAGGGAGGGACATACTGAAGTAAGAAATAGGGGAATTTGAGGGACTTGATACATCAAGAAAACAACCGGAGAAGAACGCAAGAGGTCCATAATCGTTCGAAGAGGCTAGTGAGGGATATGAATCCAAAAGGTTTGTTGAAATCCAACCTTTCACTTTTCTATGATGATGAGATCTATGATGTTGAATTCTCATAGGTTGTAATAATTATGATGTCTTTAAGTTCTCTAAACTTTTTAATGGTTATTACTTTGATGCATATGCACGTTTTCCTTTTACGTGATGATGAGATGTATGAATATGATTTCTCAAAGGTTGTACTTATTATGATTTCTTTAAGTCATTTAATTTTTTTTATGGTTACAACTTGATTTAATATACATGTTTATAATTTGATTAAATTTCTTTAAATATATATTGCTTTAAGTTGATTTATAGTACATGTTTATAACTTCACCTATAGTACACGTTTCAATAAATTTCTTTAAGTTAATTTTTTTAATGATTATAACTTGATTTATAATACCCTTTTGTGATTTTAATTGCTCTTCTTATCTTTCTATGTAATGTATTAAGATATTAGTTTATGCTACAATAAAATATGATATTATTATAAGGTCAATAGTAAACTCGTTATCTGACTTAACTTAATTATTAATTGCTATATGATCAAACATTACATCGAGCGATTATACTTCTAACAAATTTTGACGATGGGGTGTCGAGATGTTAGAAGTCTTAACTTTTATTGTCAGGAGGTGAAAATCATATTTCAAAAGTCTAAAATTAATACTAATATTCTCATAAATTTATAAAGTTTCACAAAACATGATTCAGATATATTGAAAGTCCGAGATTGATTTCAATATAATTTTAATTTTAAATCATTTTGCAAAAATAAAGTTTATACATATATAATTTATTGAAATAAAATACTAAGAAATATTAGAAGTCTAATCTTTTCAAGAAATAGAAATTATTTTCAGAAGTCTGATTCTTAAATTTTATATTTTTCTAATCATATAAAATATTTGTCATAAGAAATTACAAAAGTTTTCCAACGTCCTTGGTGCCACTCATTGATGTCATGCGTTTGTCTCAGCCTTGATGCAAGAGAGGACATATTGAGAAATTTAGAATTAAAAACTTTAAAACTTTGTTTTGAATGTTTTACTAAATTAGAGTATTTGATAAAATTGGTAACCGTTTTAACAATGAGTGATGTGAGGTGCTAACACATACACCATGCACAAAAGTTTTTCGAATCAACTCTGAGTTTTCTTAGACTAAATAATTTAAAATTCAGTGACCAATCACGTCCTAATTTAATGGGTGGGGACTCCAAATTACTTTTAAAATATTGCTTTTCAATCATTTTTTCACGTTGTAAGCACGTTGCGATAACTTGGTAACTCCACTGGGGACGATCGTTCTAGCTTTGCTTTAGATCGATAGAGAATCAAGCAAAATTATTTTTTTCACATGATTTTCTTAGTAGGTTCCTTTTATTTTTATTTCATCATCTTGCATTATTGTATCTATAAATAATATAATGTGTATCGTCTTCACTTCATACCCCTGACTCCTTGTACACACCACAACTCCCTACCCGGGCTTTACGTTTTAAGGCTTGTGATGGAGACTCAAAATTGATTGCTGTGCATCACCTTCTTTTCACTTCAATTGCGGCCCCTTTTTTACGGGGGACACCTTCTGGCACAACTTCTGAAATTCTAAATTTTTTATCCCATATTTCATTCTTTCACCAATCACTATAATATCAAGAAATTTGTTTGAAGAATTTTGAATTATCTTACCATATAATCAAGACCTCAAAGTATTGATGATCATTGCAGTCATTTCTTTCTCTTACAAGGAAGGTTACACCTGAGCCGTAATTCTCTCCACCTTTGAGTTCTCTAAAACTTTTAGTAGACTTTTTCTCCATTCTTTATAGATAAAAACGATTTAGAGTCATGTCTATATTATACTTGTATTGTCTCAAAAAAGTGTTAGCTAAGTTTTTCTACCTTTAAATATGTTGACTATCCAACTTGATGTACCTGTGAAATGTAGTCCCTATTAGATTGTCTTGGAAGAAGTAAATCAACAACTTATCATCACGCACACACACAACCATGTTTCTGCAATACATAATAATGTGACTTCTCGGGCATGTGCTACAATCTTATTTCTCAAACCCTGGAAGTTTCAATTGATCAGGGATACTTACATCTTGGATAGAGCTTAATAGGGTGGTATCAATAGTATTGTATACACCTGATCCTTCAATACCACGCAATTTCTCCTCCAGAAAATCTAACTTATTTCTCGATAGTGAATTTTTGCTTGCCTTGGTAAGGGCCTTTGCACTATTGAGTCATCAATATCAAGTATGATGATTCACTCATTAGCATGTTCACCTTGTGGAGTGAAAGTTTGGTTATGTCCAGGTTCTACTATTGGGGTGTTGTACCCAATTTTCCTAAAGGCATCATTTCATTGGCATTTGGAAACAAGTAGTGTTGGATATTTATTGGTAGTGATGGAGGATGCTGAAACTAGTTTGCCTGATAACGTTGATAGGTTGGAGTGAACCACTGAAGGTAAATTGGGGTATCATTTGCTCTTCCAGCTTTGTATACACTTGTTTTATTTCCTTTTCTCTATATCTTCGTCATCCATGATTCTAGCTTAAGCTCGGATTTTATACGTCTGATGAAGTTGATGGGATACTTTTGAAATTGTTATCTTTTAATGCAATAAGTAAAATCAATTAGCCTATTAATCATTGTATTCCATAAAAGTTATATTACATTCCAATTAGAAATTGTTTCCTAAGTACCCCAAATCTCTACGTAATATCATTAAAAAATTGATCAAATCTTCCCTATTAGGACGTATATGCATCACTCTTGACTGCAGTATTGTAGCAACCTCAACCATCATCCCTGCCTTTCTAGCCATGTCTCTCTCTCTCTTCCCCCCCCCCC
Source organism: Datisca glomerata (assembly GCA_003255025.1). Lineage (NCBI taxonomy): Eukaryota > Viridiplantae > Streptophyta > Magnoliopsida > Cucurbitales > Datiscaceae > Datisca > Datisca glomerata. The sequence goes on along the minus strand of QANY01003043.1, from coordinate 268,881 downwards.
CCCNCCCCCCCCCCCCCCTCTCTATATATATATCAATTATTCGTTCAAATTTTTGCCGAATCTTTTGATAATCTTGCTTTAAAAGCTCTCATTCTCTTTGTAATTCTTGATTATCCATGTTAATTGTTTCCATCCCCTTTCCTATACTTCTACTTAGTGTTTTAGACGTTGCATTTATCTTTGAAGTGCATCTTTCTCATTAATTAGTTCAAACATTTGAGTCCTCTTCTCTCGAACTATTATCTCCAAGCCATTTATAAGCGAAAAGGAGGTGATGTACGGGCAATAAAAATGTTGGTCAGGCTAATCTGAACTAAAGGAGAAATAGGTATAATAAATGGTTCATCCAATATGATCTAATTTCGATGCCCTACAAGTAACTTTTACCACAAATTAATATAAAATATCCAGTTGGTGCCAGTCCTTATGGGCCTCTCCAATGACCATATCTTAGGTGGTAGGATCCAACTACTTGATTGGCATAATGACGCAGAGTGGTAGATGCTATAATCCTGATAAATTGAAAGGAGATAAAGGTAGAGAATTTGAAAGGAAGAAGAAAGGGAAAGCCAAAAAGATGACAATGCTCTTGAGTCTCCAAGAGAGATATATGGCAGCCGAATAGTATAACAAACTATAATAAAGGATATAGAGAAATACTTATCGATTACTAAAGAAGAAGATGTACGTTATTTTTTAAAACTCATCAAGCAAATTGAAAATAAGGTGATAGAACAAGTTAATTACTTTCTGACGCGCATCTCTTTGCTATCACTATTACTCAATTTTGAGCCACACCGTCAAGCATTGTTGAAGGTTTTGAATCAACCATATGTATGTCATGATATTATGGTGGGGAAGGTGAATGGAATTGTAGGAAATATTACTGCAACAAATTTCACACTTTCATTGATGATTAAATTCCTCCGGATCGTACCGGTAACATTAGAGCTCTACACATAACGATGAAATGTTAAGGCTATGTTGTTTCATAGATATTGATAGATAACGGTTCATCCTTGAAAGTAATGCTAACATACATTAGCAAAGCTCCCCATAGATGCATCACATATATGAACGAGCACGATGATAGTAAGGGGATTCTATGGTACTCGAAGGGCATTGATTGGAGACAGAGAAATATAAGGTCAGATCTAGCCATGTCTATTTGATATCTTCTTTGTATCAAAAGTTGAACTTTATAATGGATCATAACAATCATTAGAGTACTCTTTCTGAACCTTTGGGATTACAGAAACCACGTTTGTTGGTGAAGGAAAACTCCTTCCAGTTCCAAGCCCATCAAAAGAATCTACAAAATGATGGAAAAATTAATGATAAAAGAGGGGTATAAGTTAGGAAAAGAACTCGGGGAAGAGTATCAAAGCATAAATAAATTAATCCTCTGTGAATTGAATGATCAAAGGTATGGATTTTGATCCAAACAAATCAAGATAGAGGAAGAATGGAAGCTAAAAAAAGAGAAAAAAGTTTTGCTAGGATCGAAAACAGGAAGCTGGAGATAGAAATGATGATCATACCATATATTTCTGAATCCTTCGAACATGTGGAATTTTATTCAAAGATCCGTTTGAGGAAGAACAGTTCAGTCTTGAAGATGATATAGTTAAACTTTTGATAGCCGTAATTTTGTGAATTCATCAACTACAATTGCAAAGGGTTGGATTTATTAGTGCGATAGAATCATGAGCTGAGCAGTTGGCACACTACTGAGCTGCAAGTGCTTCTTGGGGATTTTGAAGAGTAATATATTATGTCAAGTTTCTAATGATTTCTCCAATTGCCTTGGGAAGTTTTATTTTCGTTTTATTTTCATTTATGCCTTTCCTTTCTTTGAATGAAGTTCGAAAGTTTTTACATTCACTTTCACTTTAATTTGATCCTCATACTCATGAACTTATCATTTCCTTTTCCCTTCTTCCTTTCGTCCAGTAATCTAAACCAGGATCGAGAGTGGTGATTTTGAAAATAAAAGCATAAGCAATAACATTGATAAACCCATTCTTAGTGTAGAATCAAAAGAAAATGATGATGATAGATTTGAACCATATCTAGAAATGTTAAGAATATAAGAGAAAGAGGATAAAATAACTAAACCTTATCAAGAATTAAGGGGGGTGTAAATTTAGGATTGGATGGTGAGACAAAGATAGTTTAAATTAGTACTTCTACGATAAGCAAGAGCCACCTAAAAGTAATTGAGTAGCTCAATGGATGCAAGATTTTTGGAAGAAGTAAAGAAATAAGTGGATGCATGATTTTTGGAAGTAGCAAAATATCCTGAATGGTTTCCCAACATATTCCTAAATAGAAAAAGTTAGATTGTGTTGATTATAGAGACTTGAGTCATGGAAAAAGTAAAGAAACAAGTAGATGCAGGATTTTTGAATGTAGAAAAACATCCTGAATGGGTTGCCAACATAGTCCAGTGCCAAAGCAAAATGAGAAAGTTAGCATGTGTGTTTATTATAGGAGACTTAAGTCAGGCAAGTCCAAAAAATATGATTGCCAAATCTCATTAAGGAGAAGATCATATTAATACTTTGCGGGATGGTCTGGAAAATTGCAAAGAGAGTATGGAGATAATTTGTCCAAAAGATGAGGAAGTATCTTTGCCTCCAGTTACAACGTTCGATTTTCCCTACTATAATCTAGAAAGTTTAAGCCTATATCGGAGAGCTTGTTAGCTGTAAAGAAACTTGAATTTGCTAACAAATATGGACACATCCTCAATCTCCTGTACATATCAATTACTGATCAAATTTTGAATGCTCAAATACATTTCTGGGATTCTGCCTACATTTGCTTTATATTCTGGTCGATTGACATGACACCTACAGTAGAAGAACATCAAGTAATGTTAAGGATCTTATCACATATTGTAGATAAATTTTATCGTTCTGACAAAAATCTTACGGTAAAAAGATGCTATCCAATTTTTTAGCCGGCATTTCTGAAATTGAAAGTGAGTTGAAAACAAAAAGTGAAAATCAATAATCCCATTAGAATATCTCATTGGCTTTACAAGGAAACTCATTCATAAAGACAATGGACTTTCTCTTTTAGCTCTGTGCATCATTGGAACATTGTAATTCCCAAAGGTTCTAAGGTTACATAGATGGAAAGGTCATTAAGTTGTTTCTTCAAGTTGAGCATGGGATTAATCCTGTTATACCGATTCTTGTAGATACTTTTATATCGCTTGATTTTTGTATTTGGCAGGGGAAAGGAAAATTTTTGGGCTCTCCATCATTGTTATGTATTTAGATTTTGAGTCGTTTGAAGTGTCCTGAAGAATTTAAATGCCAATAGGTTAAGTTCACAAGTCCATGGCAATCAATGAATACTATTGTAGAATTTGGAATTGTAACACTATATTCAACCTTTCTTGCTAAGGAAGCATGGGTTACTTTCTTTTCATGGTTGTAGAGTGATAATGTAATTTTGGAAGCACCTTGGATGTTAGTCAGGTCGTTGACTTATGTATGCGGTGAATTTTAGTGTGTGTCATTATTAGTTCCTTGGGGATATACATGTTATGCTCCAATTATGGTTTCGAGACAATTGTCGATAAACATATTTTTCCCGTGACTCATGCAGTAAAAGACATGAAGGTTATTTATGATTCCCAAGACTTTGAGAATCAAGTTCAGAAGTTTATAAGATCATGGAATGTCGTGAGGAAGATAAGAAATGACAAAAATTGTGATCGTGTAACCCCAGAGTATAATGGGTGGATCTGTCCCTATGTCAACTATACACAATTCAGTGGTAAGGACATTGATCAAAACTGGACCAATATGACAAAGAACGTCGATAGTGGGATAAAAAATAATTACTTCTCCTACAAAAAAATGAAGAGTTGAAATAGCAATTCAAACAACCAACAAGCATCTAGAGTGTAAATTGGGAGTGCCAAGGTAATTGTCGAAAGGAAAGGGAAATCCTACAGGGAATAAGCTAGATAAATAAATTTGAGGCAAGATTGAAAATGTCCAAAGAGTTCAAAGAAAACTTAAAATTTCACAAGCCTTATCGAATGCTCGCAAAATTGAAATTGCTTAATTGAAAGATGGAAATGACTCTCTACATAAACTTGAAAGAGTTTTGGAGAGTAACATCATGGAAAACACAATTTTACATCAGTTAAAAGTGCAAAAATACATCCACAAATTTTTAATGATGATACGTAGAGATTTGAGGTACTTAAGAAATTTTTAAATTAGAATGTAATAGATTTGTACGTTATGGTTGCTAAGTAATGACAACTTTAATATCTTCATTTGTTACATAGGTATTTGGTTCCTGTATTTTTATTTAAACTATCTAGAAGTAATAAGCTAATTGATTTTAAGAGAAGAAATGAAACAAGAAATTAGAGAGCTGAAAGTGCAAATGGCTAGAGTCATTGAATTCCTCGCCACTAGCAAAGAAAAAGTCTATTTTGAGATCAATAAGGGGAACAATAATCACAAGATAAATTTCTAAATCATACCCCACTTTACCCTCATAGGTTCACTCCAACCTATCAACGTCATCTGGCAAACTAATTTCAATATGCTTTATCACTACTGGTAAATATCCAACACTTCTCATTTCCAAATGCCTAGGAAAAGGAAAAAGATTTCAGCAATTAAACTTCATCAAAGAAAAGGTTGATTGTATTAGTCGAGGGTAAAATATCGAAGGAAAATGATGCAAGCATATGATAAAAAGTATGTCCTTGATGCTTTCGAGAAGGAAATTCGATGCTAAAAAAGATACTTCGTATTAGAAGGATCACCATCAAAAGTGGACCCCAAACTATAAAGGACCCTTTTGGATAAGAAGGCTTTCTAGGGAGCACTTATTTTAATCAACATGGATGGAGAGGAGTTACCACATGTAAACCCGTAATATTCGGTCAACATTAAGGTTAGAGTGAGTACAATCTAGTAACATATGTCTTATGGATTATAACCTTAGCCCTTATATTTTTATTATAGCGTGACATTATATTTTATATATAACATGTGCCCCATAAGACTTTTAAAATTTTGGGAGGTCCCTTGTGAATTTTAAGAAGTAATGATTTAGGAAACAAATATTTATTTCATCCCTTACTGATCCCCTCCCACGCTTACCCTCTTTGGTACATGTTGCTTATGCATTTTCATTGTCATGTGTATTGTATTAATTTTAGTTTTATTATACATGGGATATAGTATTTAATTTATGTCATTATTTGTTAAAGGGGAAATAAATTGGATTAGGGTTTGTTATATTAGACTTTATTTAGTCTCATGAAGGGAGAATAGAAATTAGGGTTTTATTCACCCATTCCACCTTGTCCCCCCCTCCCTCTCCCATTGGGAGGCATTTTATTACTTTCCTAAACTTAGAACATGTTATGTACGGTATAGGGTAAAAGTTTAGAAAGTTGCTTTATACATGACATGGTATATTAGGTCATTTTGTTTGCCTTGCTCTAAAATCATCATCTCTTTTGGGCGGCAACACCTCTCTCTCCCTTTCTCACCCCTCTCTCCCTTTCTCTTGTACGACTCATCACTCTCTCCCTCTCTCTTGTACGACTCATATCTCTCTCTCTTGCACGAAACCTTTCCCTGTCCTTCACCTCTGAAGAACTCTAGTCCCTCTCTCTTGTACGACTCACCTCTCTCTCCCTTTCTCACCCCTCTCTCCCTTTCTCTTGTATGACTCACCTCTCTCTCCCTTTCTCACCCCTCTCACCCTTTCTCTTGTACGACTCATCACTCTCTCCCTCTCTCTTGTATGACTCGTATCTCTCTCTCTCTCTTGCACGAAACCTTTCCCTGTCCTTCACCTCTGAAGAACTCTAATTTCTAAAGAGGGACAGGTTCTGGTCTGTAGTAATTGTCACGAGACCTAGATAGGTTTTCAGATCGCGCTATCGGGTTAAATTCGTGTTATCTTCTCCTCAGTGCAAATTATATTGTTTTTTTGGTTTTTGCATGATTCAAAGTAGGTTAAAACATCTACAAAGGGTTTCTTTATGTTTCAAAAGTTGTTTTCAAGTAAGAAAGCATTTATAGTAAAAAGATTTGACTTTTTTCACAAAACTGGGAATTTTCAGATTTACTGTAAACTATGAAAACGATCTGATGTTTTGGAACTCAAACGTGGGATTTTGAACCTGAACACTATAGGGTGTATTCTTAACATATTGAAACATCTACCGTCGAAATAATTAGGGTAAAATTCATTCTCGGAGATTTTTTATAATTTTTTGAATTTTTCTGGATTGTACTGGAAAAAACAGTTTGTTTGATATTCATGTTTAGGGTTGATACTATACTATAATAAAATCGGTCTGGCCTAAATATTTTACCGTATCATTTTGAGAGTATCCATAACAATCTTGTAATCTTCTAGAATTTTTCAACAAGTTTTTCATACTGAAGCATATTTTCGAATGTTACTATTTGACTTGAAAAAAACAGTTTCTGTAACGGTATTGTTTCCATGTTTTGACAACTTAAATGATATCAGAATTTTACCAAATTAATTATGTGAAACTATTTAATATTATAGAGAATCCACTAAGAAACTTAGAATTTGTAAGATACCCTAGGTTATGTTGTGTCAGTTTTTAGGGATAGTTTTTGATTTTTCAAACTGTATCGTTCTGAGAAGTAAAATGCTATTCTATTTCACGAGTTTTTGATTCTGTAATTTCTTTTCTTGGAGACCAGTAAGTGAAATCTTACATATATAACGTGTATTTCTTTTATGCCTGAAAATCTTTGAATGAAACTCTGAGTGTTCTTCATTGTATTGATTGTAGCTTCGTGATGTTATCAATGTGTTGTGCTTTATTCCGTGATGATAATGTGTTGTAAGATTTTGAAACTTAGAAAATATATGAGTTATAAGATAAGAAAAACAATCGCATGATAATGTAACATCAAACATTGTATGTCGATAGAGTCATGTGCCCACCAACTCTGTTTTGTTTGCCTTATCCTTTGGGAAAGGTCCATGTGTTACCTCATCTTTTGAGAGAGTCTGTGTATATGTTTTGGTTAGTCTTGTGGGAAGGCATTATTACAACTTGTTCCACGTTCTTGAAGGTGCAGAGGGGAATACTTAATTATGTTCCATCACCCAACATAAGGAGGCAAAATCCTCTAGTAGCTAGAGGTTTCCCATGAGAGGTGGTAATTTGACATTTTTTAGCTTAGCATAATGACGTTGGGGATAAGTCGATTGGAACTAATGATGAGGAAGTTATCCAACCCTTACGTGTAGTTTCCAGGCATCCATGAGCTGTGATTTAGGTTTCTTAAGTTAGGGATTTTGCACCTGGTTGTGGCCCCAATGTGCATATTATCCCTAGAGCCCCTGAGCTAGAGGAGGATCCAGAGGAAGACTCGGAAGAAGACCCAAATGAAGATTTTCAATGAGTTTTATGATTTCTATGGAAAGTATGAAATAGAGATTTTTTTATTATTATATTCTTTAGAATAAGTGATTTTGTTAATTTTGATTAGTACGTACCTTTTTCTGACAAATGTGTAGACTACTCTAGAAAGGCTTTTGGAAAATAATTGATCATGAAACCATGCTGACCGCCATAACTCAAACCCTCATAAGTGGAAGTTCCAAAAGAGCTCTAGTTAGAATATTGATCATTCCAAGAAGACTTAGACCAAAATGGAAGTTCAGACTTGTGGCACATGCACAAAGAATCATGCGTGACAATGCTTCAAAGCAATTGAAGCTTGTTTTTGTTGTGGAAAAACCTGGCATTTCCTCAAAGATTGCCCTAAGATGGACAAGCCTAACGGTTAAAAGATTGGATATAGACCCAAAGCGCCACATAAGGTTTATGCGATGATTAAGGTTGATATAGATGACGCTTCGAATGTGGTGTCAGGTACACTTCTAATCCAAACACTTGTTGCATTTGTGCTGTTTGATTCTGACTCTACGCATTCATTTATTTCTGCTAATTTTTTTAGGAGATTGAATGTGGAGATAATACCTATTAAGGTTGAGCTTTGAGTCTCCACCCCTTCAGGTGGTATTCTGTGTACACAAGGCCATCAAGCCTTGTTCAGTAATGATTGCTGATAGAATGTCAGAGGCTACTTTTACTCTTTTGAATACGCATGACTTTGATGTTACTTTTTTTATGGATTGGCTAGCTTTCAACTATGCCAATATCCTTTGTCATGAACTAAAGGTAATATTTAACCCTCCGGGCAAGTGAAGTTTCAAATTTAAAGGATCATCTTGTCCTTGCGAGCCAAATGATTGATTAACAATGGTTTTTGGGGTTATTTGGCTAGTGTGTTGGACATAAGGAAGTTGGAGTTGAAATTGAATGATATAAAGTTGGTTAAAGACATCCCATACATTTTTCCTTAGACGTTACCAGGTGTACCACCCGTTAGAAAAGTGGATTTCAACATCTAGTTGATTGCTGGGAAAGGCCATATATTTAATGCCCCGTATTGCATGGCACCTTTAGAAATGAAAGAGGTTAAGGAAGAACTTCAAGAATTATTGGACAAGTGCTTTATTCATCCCAGTGTCTCGCCCTATGGAGCACCTGTTCTCTTTGTGAAGAAGAAAGATACATCCTTGAGGCTTTGTATCGACTATAGGGAGTTGAAAAACGGTTACCATTAAAAACAAGTGGCCTCTACCTCGCATATAAGTTTTGTTTGTTCAGCTCCAAGGAGCTTGTGTTTTCTTAAAAATTGACTTATAATCTGGGTGTCATCAACTAAGAATAAAGAAGGACGATATACTAAAGACTGCCTTTCGTACTCAGTATGAACATTACGAGTTTCTAGTCATGCCTTTTGCTTGACCAATGCCCCTGCTACATTAATGGACTTGATGAACAAGGTTTCTCGAGATTTCCTGGAACATTTTGTCATTGGTTTAATAGATGACATCCTAATCTACTCTAGGTCTGAAGGAGAATAGGAGGAACATCTCAGAACCACACTTTAGAACTTAAAGGACTAGAGGTTGTATGCGAAGTTTAGCAAGTGCGAGTTTTGGTTATCTAAGATTGCTTTCTTGAGATATGTAGCTTCTAAAGAGGATGTATGAGTGGATCAGGTAATGATAAAAGTAGTAATGAACTGGAACCATCCAATGAATATTAAGGAAATTAGGAGTTTCTTGGGATTGGTAAATTATTGCCAGAGATTTATGGAGGGATTCTCTAAGATTTCTGCATCGTTTACTAAATTGACGAGGAAGAATGCACAGTACTTGTGCTCATAAGAGTACAAAAAGAGTTTCCAAGAACTCAAACAATGATATGAGCCAGCCCGAATCGTTACTGTGCCCTCCGAGTGTGATGGTTCATTATGTACAATGATGCTTCACGAGTGGGTTTGGGTTGTGTATTGATGAAGCATGGGAAAGTTATACCATATGCTTCCCAACAATTGAAAGATTAAGAACAAAACTACCTAATCCACGATTTGGAACTCGCAGCGGTAGTTTTTGCTTAGAAGATTTGGTGTTGAAATCTACACAAATCATAAGAGTCTAAAGTATCTCTCCATATAAAATGAGCTTAATATAAGGTAGCATAGATGGTTGGAACTGGTTAAAGATTATGATTGTGTGATTAACTACCATCTTAGAAAAGCAAACTTGGTAGCAGATGCACTAAGTAGAAAATCAGGTTCTCTAGCAGCCAACATTTCCATTCAAAAATTCATTCAAGCTGACTTAAAAAGTTTGGAGTTGTGGCTTATCACGTAGCCCAACCTCTAGCAATGGCAGAGGTACATGATGTCTTTCATGTGTCTATGTTACGAAAGTACATTCCTGACTCATCGCACATTCTGAGTTATGAGCCTCTCCAGTTATGAGAAGACCTAACTGATGAGGAGATTTTGATTCTGATCCTAGATAGAAAGACATACATGTTAAGCATTAAGGAGATTCCTTTGGTCAAGGTACTTTGGAAGTGTTGGGGTTATGCCCTCAAAGCATGTGTATTGACATTTTGATAAAAAATTTAACGAGGATTACATTTTTCTTATAAATTGTTCTATTAAATTATTGTGAAATAATTTATATAAATATCTAAAAAATTTCATATTCATTAATAAGACTATGATCTTATATTAGTACGAGAGGGTTAAGATCATAGATAATGAATAAAATTGTGAGCAACATACTAAAATATGAAATCTTTAATAAATGGTTGCTAGTACGATTCATTAAGTATTATGAATGCGTGTGATCTAGTTCCGGATCATGGATGTTGATAAACATCTTAATGAAGGTACTTTATATAATGTGATTATATATGAATGGACCGATGTGAATTAATATCACGTGCCATTTATAATAAAGTTTAATACACATCAATTCGAAGATCATATGTAGATTAGTCTGAATCCTGAGTAATCATGAACTCTTATACATGTCTAATGGATCTCTTGATTCACTCGTTAAGGTTTGTTTGTAAAATAGGCTAGTGACTTTTGTTTTGGAGATTCAGTGATATGGTTGGCTGGGAACATGATCTTACAAGATTTGAAATCCATGTTTTCCTAACGATTGTATATTGGTTCCTTTAAGCGTTAATTTTGATACTGAATGGTTATTGAGCTCAAATTTATAAGAAGATTATAAATTAACCAATTACTAGTGGATTAATGATACATAAGGATCAATAGGTAATTAGAAGGGTAAAATGATAATTTCAACTATTTCTAAATGATGAACCAATAATTGGAGGACAGAGCTACATGAATTGATTATATCAGTGGACTACATGAGAATACTCTGTAAATACATCCTATAATCACTAAAAGTTCAATTCTATATTTATAGTGGAGTAATAATGGAATTAATAAATCAGATTACTTGATTAAAGAATTTAATTAATAATCTGATTTGTTGGAGCTTGGGATTATAGGTGCACAGTCCCCAAGTCACCTCTATACTACGCACTCTAGGGTGTAAATATTTCAGGACATGAGAAAATGACTGTCTTACAAAGGAATTTCTATTCTACGGTAAGTACATAATTATGAGATAATTATGTGTGATTATTAAATTAAGAATTAATTAATTGAATTATTNTAATATATATATATATATATAAATAACTATTTATTTTTTTGATTATCGATAAGTGAGATAAAATATCTAATTTGCGAAATTAGATAATCAAATTATTATTAGATAATATTATGGATCAACTAAATATGTTATTTGTGAAATAACAGATAATTGAGTTGATATGGATAATTAGATATGTTAATTTTAAATTAATTGATATTTAGATATTTATCTGATNGGATCAACTAAATATGTTATTTGTGAAATCACAGATAATTTAGTTGATAGGGATAATTATATATTAATTTTAAATTAACTGATATCTAGGTATTTATGTGATTAAAATAAATATTTAATTTATAGTAATTACAACGTGTCAATCACTAATTGGGCATAAGAGATTGACGTAGACTATTTTAGTGCCATGTGACATTACAGTAGTGGGGGTGCAACACTGTAGTGACATGTGACACTATGATTGTGCACCATTATGCAGTGGTTCCCACTGTGATAGAAATTTTGAAATTAAATATTATTTTTTTATTTTAATTATCCCTAAAGATCTGAAATGCCATTATCTAAAGTAAGATACAGATTTTATGATAATGGCCTAAGTTGATGAATCAGTTGATCATATTGATCATCAAAGAATTGAGTTGTGAACACAATTGCTCTAAGTGATATTTCTCCATGATTAATATTTAATCAAATTTCTGAAAGAATAATCATCACGTTCTTTTACAGAATCATTTCACAAAAGTCTTTCTCCGTAAATTTCTAGATTTCTTGTGTTGAGAACATCTAGAGGTAGAAAAAGTGTGTTGTAATATTCTACATGCTCACACACGTCCTAGTGCGCTGAGGATTGACTTGAAAGATCTTAGTGTGTATCTTAGAGTCTACTGATTGTTGGAATAATTTCGTGGGATAGAAGATCGATCAGTTTTATAAGGACGTTGATTAAGACTACAAGATGTATATCATTCCTAACATTGTATATTTAAAAATATATGAATATGTAATGGATCCTGATTGAAATGAGTTTTCAATAAAGGTTTTTATGTTTAAAAATCGTTGCGTCGCGCTTGTTTTTCTTCTTATCGAAAAAGATTTATTTTTATTAAATTTTGTTTAAATGCCTCCGTTGTGCATGCGTCACGTTTTTCAACAATTGATATCAAAGCGGTATGTTAAAAGTTGTGTGAGTTTTCTTGCATTATGCATATAATATGAGATATGTAATGGATGGTTATGTTTTTTAAATGTATGAAAAATAATTGATCTTTAATTGTATGGTGATTATTGAATTAGACTTTGTTCTTTAATTTTTCCTTAGATCTTGTGTAAGCCGTTTTGGGGCTTAAGAATTTTTGTAGTTTTATTTTGAATATTTATTGTAATTATTTCGATCGCGAGACGACGAAGAACGCACGTGACGAACGACAGAGGAAAAAGAAAAGAAGTAAGAATTCTTGCACCAGCACCATAAATTGGATTTTTGACGCTCGTGCCGCCGATTTTCTTGCACCAACACCAGAAATTGGATTTTTGACACTAGCCCCGCCGATTTTGGATTACCGGCAATGTCACTGAAATTACTATTCTGACGACATCACCAGAAAATCAGTGTCGGCCGATGGTGGTCGGCAACTGGCGGCTGGTGGTGCCCGAAAATGACAGACAGTGATGATGGTGGTAGGTGGCAATTGTTGTCACATTTAAAAAAGTTTCGCACAAACCTTGATACCAACCAATCTTATCACTATAGATTTTTGTGATAACCTTAAATATATCAAATATCCTTTTAAATTTTAAAATTAATTTTTAGTTTTTAATTTTATAAAAATTAGAAATTAATAGGTTGATTCAGTTTGACCCAAATTTTACAAAATGAAATAAAATATTTAATTGACTAAGTTAAAGTTAACTATTAAAGGGATAATTATAGAAATTAATTTTAATTAAGTTACAGTTCTTGTAAAGGAAACCTCGATGCAACATCGTAGTGGGAGGGTTGTGAGACAATCAATTCACTATGAACTAGAAGCACATGTCCTAGTGTTAGACATTGATAAGGATGATCCATTATCTTATGAAGAAGCAATTGGTGATCTTGAAAAGGAGAAATGGAAAGATGCCATGAACTCGAAAATGGAATCTATGTATTCCAATTCCGTCTAGGAACTTGTAGATCCATCTGAATATGTCAGGCCCATTGAATATAAATGGATCTTCAAGAAGAAAAGAGGTGTAGATGGGAAAGTAGAGACTTTCAAGGTTCGGTTAGTAGCCAAGTGGTTAGCTGAGAAATTCTAAATGAAAGATTTGGGAGAGACGAGCTATGTTCTAGACATCCAAATCCTAAGCGATAGAAAGAAAAAGCTCTTGACACTTTTTCAGGTATCTTATATTGATAAGGTGCTGGAGAGATTCTCTATGGAGAATTCTAAGAAAGGTCAACTACCGACCAGACATGGAATTGTCTCTTCAAGGAACAATGTCCTAAGACACCTAAGGAGGAAGAGGATATGAGAAATGTTCATTATGCTTCAGAAGTTGGAATTCTCATTTATGTCATGTTATGCACAAGACTGGACATCTGTTATGCAGTGGAAATTGTTAGTCGTTATCAATGGAATCCGGGTTTGGAAAATGGGATTGTAGTAAAGCACATTCTCAAGTATCTTAGGAGAACGAGAAACTTTATGCTTGTTGATTCTAATTTTGAATCAGATAGAGATCGTCGAAAGTCGACATTTGGATCAGTATTCACCTTAAGTGAATGAACTGTAGTCTGGAAAAGTATTAAACAATCCAGCATTGCAGATTCCATTATGGAAGCCGAATATATAGCATTTTGTGAAGCTGTGAAAGAAGCGGTATGGCTTAGAAAGTTCGATACTGATCTGGAAGTAGTTCTAGATATGGACAAGCCACTGATCTTATACTGTGATAACAACGAGCCGGTAGCGAGTTCTAAGGAAATGAGAAGTTACAAGAGGGGCAAGCGCATAGAAAGGAAATATCATCTTGTAAGAGAGATCGCGCATCGATGGGATGTCACTGTTATGAAGATAGCGTCAAAACAGAACTTGGTTGATCCTTTTACAAAGACACTTCCTGAGAAGTCATTTGAGGGTCACATGTGTAACATGTGATTTAGAGAGATGCCACATTTGCTTTAGGGCAAGTGGGAGATTGTTGGGGGTTATGCCCTCAAAGCATGTGTATTGACGCTTTGATATAAAGTTTAATGAGGATTAAGTTTTTTTATTAATTGTTCTATTAAATTATTGTTGAATAATTAATATAAATATCTAAAAATTCTATATTCATTAATGAAAATATTATCTTATATTAGTACGAGAGGATTAAGATCATAGATAATGAATAAAATTATCAACAACATATTAAAATATGAAATCTTTAATGAATGATTGCTAGTACGGTTCACTAAGTATTATGAATGCGTGTGATCTAGATATGGATCATTGATATGGATTGAGGTCTTAGTGAATGTACTTTATATTATGAGATTATATATGACTGGACTGATGTGAATTAATATCTTTATCAACATTCCGTTTATAATAAAGATTTAATACACATCAATTCAATGATCATATGTAAAGTCAGTCTGAATCCTGAGTAATCATGAACTCCTATACATGTCTACTGGATCTTTTGGTACACTTGTGAAGGTTTGTTTTGTGAAACAGGCTAGTGACTTTTATTTTGAAGATTCAGTGATATAGATGCTTGAGAACATGAGCTTACAAGATTTGGAATCCAAGTTTTTTAAGGGATCGTATATTGGTTCACTTAAGTGTTAATTTTAGAACTGAATGGTTGTTGAGAAATAAGCTTATAATTTAACCATTCACTAGTGGATTAATGGTAGTTAAGGATCAAGAGCTAACTAGAAGGGTAAAATGATAATTTTGACGAGTTCTAATTTACGAACCAATAATTGACAGGACATAACTACATGAATTTATTATATTAGTGGACTGCATGAGAATACTCTGTAAATACATTCTATAATCACTAAGAGTTCTATTCCATATTTATAGTGGATTAATAATTGAATTAGTAAATAATATTATTTAATTAAAGAGTTTATTTAATAATCTGATTTATTGGAGCTTAGGATTATAGGTTCATGGCCCCAAGTCACCTTTATACTACGCAGTCTGGGGTATGAATATTTCAGGACATGAGAAAATGACTAACTTACAAAGCAAATTCTATTCTGGGATATATAAAATTATGAGATATGTGTGATTCATTATTAATTAATTGAATTATTTATATATATAAATGTAATTTTCAGAATTAATATATATATATATATATAAATAACTATTTATTTTTTTGATTATCGATAAGTGAGATAAAATATCTAATTTGCGAAATTAGATAATCAAATTATTATTAGATAATATTATGGATCAACTAAATATGTTATTTGTGAAATAACAGATAATTGAGTTGATATGGATAATTAGATATGTTAATTTTAAATTAATTGATATTTAGATATTTATCTGATTAAAATAAATATTAAATATATAGTAATTGCCACATGTCAATCACTGATTGATTATTAGAGATTGACATGGACTACTATAGTACCACATGTCATTATAGTAGTGGGGGTGAAACACTGTAGTGCCGTGTGGTACGTTATTATTATTATTATTATTATTATTATTATTATTATTATTATTATTATTATTATTATTATTATAATAAAATATTATTATTATTATTATTATTATTTTAATTATCCCTAAATATCTGATACGTCATTATCTATAATAAGATATAGATTTTATTTGAATAGCCTAAGTTGATGAATCAGTTGATCAATCAGATAATTGAGTTGTGAACACAATTGCTCAGAGTGATTTTTCTCTATGATTTATAGTTTATCAAATCTCTAGAAGAATAAATATTACGTTCTTTTAGAAAAATCATCTCACAAACGTTATTCTTAGTAAATCTCCAGATCTCATGTGTTGAGAACATATAGAGACAAAAAATGTCTTGTAATATTCTTCGTATCCACACACGTCTTAGTGCATTGAGGATTAACTTGGAAGATCTTGGTGTGGATCTCAAAGTCTACTGATTGTTGAAATGGTTTCGTGGGATGAATGATCGATCGGCTTTGTAAGAATATTTTATTAATATTATAAGAGGTATATGATTCCTAGCATTGTATGTTATAGATTTAGTATATAAATATGTATTGGATCCTGATTTAAAAGAGTTTCAATAAAAAATTTTATTTTTAAAAATCATTGCGTCGCACTTGTTTTTCTCTTTATCAAAAAAAATTTGTTTTTATTAATTTTTTTAAACGCCTCCACTGCACATGCGCCACGTTTTCCAACAGGAAGAGCCATCAAATAGAAGAGGTCACTTGGGAACGGGAGGAAAAGATTCAAGCATATATCCAGACCTCTTCAAAGATCTGACTCCAACAATTTTCGAGGACGAAAACTCATATAAAGAGGGGAGGATGTGAGACCCCTACGATTCGGCTTTAAGGTTAGAGTGAGTACAATCTAGTCACATATGTCTTATGGGTATAACCTTAGCTCTTATATTTTTATTATAGTTTGACATTATATTTTTTTATATATAACATGTGGCACATAAGAATTTTAATATTTTGAGGGGTCCCATGTGACTTCTAAGAAGTAATTTTTTAGCAATAAAGATTTATTTGTCCCCTACTAATCCCCTCCCACGCCTACCCTCTTTGGTACACGTTGTTTGTGCATTTTCCTTGTAATGTGTATTGTATTAATAATGTTATTACACGTAGGATTGATATTTTTTATATTTATTTTATGTTATCATTTGTTAAAAGGGGAAACAAATTTTATTAGGGTTTATTATTAATTAGTCTAATGAAGGGACAATGGAAAGTAGGGTTTTACTCACCCCTTCCACCTTGTTTTGCCCCCCACCATCAACTTAATTTTCTTCAATTTTTTCTCAATACTTTTCTTATACAACATCAAATCAAATGTTAATTCATTATTCTTGAACATTCAACCTCCATATTTATTTTTATTTAAATAAATATTTTAAATTAAATATATTATATGTGTAGTGTACACGATGATTACAAGACAATCGTGTAGTTATCATGTACACTACACATGTAATATATTATCGTATAGCCATTGTATACATTACATGAATGGATACATTACATGTGTAGTGTACACGATGACTACACGACGATCATGTAGTCATCTTGTACACTACGATTTATCTCTCTTAAATCTAGACAAAAATTAAAATTAACAACAATCATCAAATTTTGGCCAAAATTTTCACTAATGTTCCGCCAAAATTCCAAAAATAAAATTACAATTTTAGCTTTCAACCTTGATTTTTCAAAAAATGTGAAAGTTGTAAAATCATAAAGCAAATGAAGCATGAAGAAATAAAAAATGAAGAAGGAGAAGTGAGAGTGATGGAAGTGGGAGGAATGGTTTGGGGAAAATGGATTTATGAGAAAATGAGTTTTTAGAAAAATGAGAGAGGGATGAAGATGGAAGATGGAGAAAGAGTGTGTAAGAAGAAGGATAATGAGAAAAAAAGAGAAAAAATAAAGAGAATGTTGGCCAGGAATTGCCATAAGCAAACATTAGAGCAATTGTATATTTATGTAAATTGTTTTATTTAGGGGTATAGTACATTTTTATCACTTCATCTAGATTTCTTTAAATTAAATTTTTAATGATTATAACTTGACTTATCTTTCTCTTTTGTGATTTTAGTTGCTCATTTAATCTTCCTATGCACAATATTAAGATATTAGTTTATATATAGTAAAAATATGATAATATGATAAGGTCAATAGTATACTTGTTGTCTGACTTAATGTTAATTATTATTTGGTATATGATGAAATATTACAAGGTGCGGTTATAATATTTATAAGATTTGACCATGGGTTTAGATATTTTAGAAATCTAACTTTTATTCTCAACAGTTGAATGATCATATTCAAAAGTCTCAAATCAATACTAATATTTTCATAAATTTATAAAGTTTCAAAAAATGGTATTTAGAGATATTGGAAGGCCAATTCTCTTCATTCAAGATGTCAGAGATTAAATTTGGATGTTGGAGTTTGATTTCAACTTTTAATTTTAAATCATTTTTCAAAGTAAGTTTAACATATATGATTTATTAGAATAAGAAAAGTATTAGAAGTCTAATATATTCAAGATATGTAAATAGTAAATTATTTTAAGAAGTCCGATTCATAGATTCTTTATTTCTGAACATATAAAGTATTTTATATAAGAAATTACTAAAGTTTTCCAATTACCTTTGTGCCACTCATTGACGTCATGAGCTTGTCTTAACCTTGATGCACGAGAGGACATAATAATAGACATTTAAAATTAAAATATTTAAAACTTTTTTGATGGTTTTACTAAATTACAACATTTGATAAAATTGGTTACTATTTTAACAATGAGTGTTATGGGGTGCTAATACTTTCTCCATCACAAAAGATTTACAAATCAACTTTGAGTTCTGGTAGATCAAATATTATAAAATTGGGTGATTTACGCCCTAATTTGATTGATGATAATTTCAAGTTATTTTTAAATCTTATTTTCAATAGTCACTCCACGTAATGCTTACGTTGTAACAGCTTAACCCCTTTGTTTTAGTTTGATAGAGAACCAAGGCAAATTATTTTTGCCACATGGATTTTTTACTTGGTTCATTTTATTTTTGTTTATTTATCTTGTATTATTTTATCTGTAGATAACGTAATATGTATCATCTTCACTCCACACCCTTCACTCCTTACAGACACCATAACCTTTAACCGGGCTTAACGTTTCAATATTAGCGAAAATGAACTTGTGATCTCCTTCACAGAATCTATGTTCACGCGCAGGCTCACAAAAGTTCTCACTCAAGTCAACCTAATTAGAAATCCAATTAGGGACCCCCGTTATACCTTCATGGGTAATAACAATGTGGCCACGTGGGAGCCTTTAAGATTAGAGCACAACAACACACTTAGATAATCCATGAGTCACTTAGAATCGAACAAATCTTTATAATATTTATGACCCTTTGTCTCTGTTTGTTTCCTTATATGAAAAATATTGTTAGACTGTGATTCATGCATAAATTCAAGTTTTGTTAATATATTTCTTTTCCTTTTTAAAAATTGATTTGTAATAGAGTCATTTAATCATTGTCTACCATAATCTAGTAGCATGACTCCCATTACAACTGCCACTCTACTAGAAGTTATAGTGGAAGATCGGGAAGTGGTGTCTCAATGGTCTGAAGAATTGCAAAGAATGTATGGAGATAGTTTGCCCAAAGATGAGGATGTATATTTGTTGTCTCTAGTTAAAATTGTCAAATTTTTTCATTATAACCTAAAAAGTTTGAAGCACATATGGGAGAGCTTTGTCAACTGAAACGAAACATGAATTTTCCAACAAGTGTTGACACATCACCAATCTCATGTACATCTCAGTTCGTTCCCATTTTCAAGGTTGTGGTACATTTATGGGACCCTGCAAATAGATGACACCTACGGTAGATAATACACTACAACAAATATAGGATTTTACAGCTTTTAAATATGGGGTTCCTTGTCTTCTCTAACGAATTAAGTAAAACATCAAAATTTTACATGAACCCAATAAAGAAAACCCTGTTAAATAAAAAAAAGGGACATAGTAGAATAAGAAAAGCGGGAGTAGAATTTTAAATGAAAAGGGAACTGTTTAGATTTTGGGTTATTTGTAAAACTGCACCTTTTGATTTTGATTAAGAGTTAAATATACCCATTTTTCAAAACGCAGAATTCTATACCCTGAACCTACCGAATTCAATTAAAATATTAAAATCTCACGGACTCCTACACAATCTAATTAAAATATTAATAAACTCACCAACACCTTTTATTTCCCTTCTTCTTCTCATTCCTTTCTCTCTCCTCTGCACGAACCCCTCCATTCCCTTCCATCATCTCTCTCTTTCCTCTCTGTTTCTTTGTTTCTTCTCTGTTTCTTTCATTTTTCTTTAATTCATCGATGGAGAGTCTCGTTTATGATCTCGATTGCTTTATTGAACTTGGTGATACTCCCTAAAATCAATTCCCCAAAATTGAGGGTGAGATGGTAGGGAAATTATTCACTGAGAAGTATCAATACCACTGTGATGCTGTTTGTTCTAAGGAAAAGCTGGAGCATTGACCACGGTTTGAATATGAACGTCCTTGGTAAAATATTTTTCTTTTCTAATTTCTTAATCTCAAAGCAAATGAAAAAAGCAAGGTTAATGGTCCCTGGTCATTCAATGGAAGCCTTCTCGTCCTCTAAGATTTTGAAGCTGGTACTCAGCCCTCTGAAGTCAATTTTGAAGCCTGCGTGATATGTGTGCAAATATAGGATCTCCCTCCTGATTGGGCTATTCCTGCTGTGATAAAGAAAATTGCTATGGTAGTTGGGGACCTTGTTGAAATCGACGACTACACCATGAAGGGTCCTCTTACTAGATCAGTCACAGCAAGAATTAATTTCTAGATAAAGAGAAGGTTAATCCAGGCTTCGAGATCAAGTGTACTGATAGACAACCTATTTGGGTGGAGGTAAAGTATGAGAGATTATCTCAATTAGTTTTTTCAATTGTGGTCTTCCATGTCTGAAATTAGGAACTGTGAAGGAAAGTCTGACTTGACCCTCTGTTTGGTGACTGGATGAGAGCAGAAACTAACTTGAAAGCACCAATTTGGGTTAAAGAAAGATTTTTAGAGGAGCACTTAGATAAATTTCATGTTTTGATCTGATGATTCTTTTGGAGGAGGGATTCATTAATGTTGTTCAATTTCTTTTGTTTCACAAATGTTGATTCAGCATTGTCATTGTTGGTAAACATAACATATATACTTTGAATAGCACAAATTAAGTGATGGAAAATTGTGATGTGCGAATGCTCAGTTAACTCTTAGGCCTTTTTTTCTACTGCATCCCTATTCAAACACCAAAATCAAAATCAAGTTCTTCTTGTTCGAGACCTTTTTCCCGTTTGATTTTTTGGTTGTTCTTCTTGGTGTTGTTTCAATAGTATGCTTCCGATCTTACCAGGTAGAGGAACATCAACTTCATGACAACTTTAAGCTTTCACAGAAACAATACACTGAGTTCGATACTATGGCTCGTGCTTAGCTTCTGAGCTGGGGTTTTCTATGTTTTTGCATTACCAAAGCTAAGTTTTCAAATTTCCTCCAAGCTCTAAAGTTACTATTTTTACATTATGTTGTGAGTGCTTCTACTTCAGGGGGTACCCATGAAAGTCTTAGGCTAGCTGTGGGGTTGTGTTCTTCCTAGTGGACGAGGTTGGGCATTCAAATTTCTTATGTTGCCAGTTGTTTCTAGTTCATTTAGAATTTTAGGAGTTAGTGCTGATGTGTGGAGGGCCAACTGAAAAGCTGAGAGCTGATCATTTACTGAAATGCCTAATTAGTAGAGGTCATGTCTGGGCTGGGAAATTTGAATTGTTCTTCATTTCTGTTTGGACAAGTTTTTTGGTATTGGAGAACCTAACTAAAATAATAGAAATAAAATCAAATGAGTTCATTCCATTCTTATGACATTGCTAGGCTGCACTTTATTTCGGTGTTGATATTCTTCTCTTGAAGTGTAAAGCTTGGTTTTCTGGTGTATCTTCATCCACAGAGCATGGGCAATTGAAATTATAGTTAGACAATGTTGAAGAAAGAAAAGCTGCAGTCTCAGAAGAAAATCTTCATCATAGGCAAAAGAGGGAAGCAGAACAGAGACTTTCACCAAACACAGTAGGTGTCTAACCATTTCTGGTAAAAAACGATTTCAGCCTTCAAGTAGGCATCCGTTGGAATCATAGGAGATCATAGGAAACCGTTAGAATCATTTGTATATATACATCCTCACTCATTGTAAACAAACAGAAATTTTCCTTCAAATAAAAGATCAGAACCAGAAAGGTTCATCATCTCTAAAGCTCATCATTTTTCCATTCGAGATCAGAACCAACAGGTTCATCATTTCTACATGGTATCAGAGCAGTGATTCTGAGATCCAACACATATGGCAGAACCATCAACCTCCGGCCAGCTTCACCACCATGACACCAACCCCAGACTAACCTCCATCCTGCTCACTGGCCACAACTATATACCGTGAGCCAGGGCGGCTCGGGTGAGCCTGAAAGGAAGAGGCAGACTGGGCTTCGTGGATGGCAGTAAGCCAAGATCGGACCGAAACTCAGAAGAATGGGACATCATGGACAGCCAGGTAATGACCTGGATAACAAATTCAATAGACCCAAAACTCAGTGAATTGTTTTTGTGAAACAGGACAAGAACTCTGGGAAGAAATCCGGAGCAACTATTGTGAACAAAACAATTTTGCGCAAGTCTTTGAACTTA
Organism: Datisca glomerata; assembly: GCA_003255025.1. Classification (NCBI taxonomy): domain Eukaryota; kingdom Viridiplantae; phylum Streptophyta; class Magnoliopsida; order Cucurbitales; family Datiscaceae; genus Datisca; species Datisca glomerata. Next base: position 246,311 of record QANY01003043.1, on the reverse strand, counting down.
AACGAGAGATCTCCCAAGCAAAACAGGGGGACAGATCAGTACCGGAACTAACCGGGTTTTTAAAATCTAAGTTCAAAGAACTTGAAACCTTGAGACCGATGACCACTGACCTGAAGGAACTCCAAGAACGGGCTGAGCAAGATATGGTTTACCACTTCTTGACGGCTCTCGAGTCAAGCTATGAAGCATTCCGAGCTCAGATCTTGATGTCGACAGAAAAGCCAACTTTTGCCACCGTCTCAGCATGGTTCAAAGAGAAGAAACCAGGCGACGAGTCATGAGTACCAGAGATGACAAGGCGGAAGCACTAGCCATAGCGACCCGTGACTTCCTCCGAAACCCTAACCCTAAGGAAGGGGGAAGACATCGCGGGTAACCAGGCGAGCATGTGAGATGCAGCCACTGCCAAAAGGAAGGGCACACCCATGATCGGTGCTGGAACCTGCACCCTCATCTCCGGCAGAACCAGAGAAAGTTCCAGAACGAGCGAGGGAGCTGCACGAAAAGTGACGAGCGAGGAGGCTCCGCGAAACCCTCCCCCTTTTATACCAAGGGTTTTAGTGGAGCGGGTCACGGGTCAGGACCCGACCCAGACCGCAGGGCACACAAAATAGATGGACCCGGTTCGGGCAATGGGTACCGACCCGACCAAATGGAAGAAATAGACCGATCCGGATCCATTAGAGCAGACCTGCACCCAGACAACAACGCACAGATGGCTACACTGCTCAAACAATTCGGAGAATTTTTGCGCGATACCTCATGTTCATCTATTTGCAATACTGTCAATTATTTTTCTAAATCTGCAAATTTTTGTCACAACCTAGAACACTGGATAATAGACTCTGGTGCCTCTGACCACATGACTTATGACACAAAAAATCTACACAGTCTCACTAAATTAGAAAAACCATAACACGTAACGGTAGCCAATAGAAATAAAGTTCCAATTTTTGGCACAAGGTCAACCACACTCTTTACTAAAACCATTAACAACGTACTTTATCTACCCAATTTTAACTCCAATCTCCTATCCGTCAGTAAAATAACCAAAGACCTAAACTGCAATGTTACCTTTTCAGGATCGAGTCACCGGGAAACAGATGAGCCAAAGACCTATCAAGAAGCCCAACTCGACCCTAAATGGAGAAAGGCGATGAATGAAGAACTCCTAGCCTTGGAAAAAAAAGAAACTTGGGACATAATCCCACTACCCAACGAGAAGAAACTGGTAGGATGTAAATGGGTCTACAAGACCAAATATAACAGCAATGACACTATCGAGAGATATAAAGCCCGACTAGTTGCCAAAGGCTTTACTCAGACATATGGAGTGGATTAGCAGGACACGTTCGCTCCAGTAGCAAAAATGAACACAATCTGAGTGCTACTATCCGTTGCCACCAACCTCAGCTGGGAACTATATCAAATGGATGTAAAAAACGCATTTCTCCAAGGAAATCTGGAAGAAGAAGTATATATGTCCCTACCTCCAGGACACGAGAAAGCAACGCACCCATCTCTAGTATGTAGATTAAAGAAGGCTATCTACGGCCTGAAACAGTCACCAAGGGCATGGTATGAAAAATTAAGCCTGTCTCTTTTAAAGATTAACTTCGTCAAAAGTACGGCTGACTCATCTATGTTTGTCAAACACACGAACAACTCCACCACCATCGTTTTAGTCTACGTAGATGACATTATCATCACCAGAAATAACCACGATGAAATATGGAGTGTTCAAGAATTTCTAAAAGGAGAGTTTGATATTAAAGATCTTGGAAAACTAAAGTACTTCCTAGGGATAGAAATAGCTCACTCGAAGAAGGGATTGTTTCTCTCTCAAAGAAAATATATCTTAGACCTGTTAAAAGAAACAGGCATGATAGGGGCAAAACCTGCTAGCACACCAATGAAAACCAACACGAAAATATGACTGAATGATAGCAAACCAATAACTGATATAGGCCAATATCAGAGACTAGTAGGAAAACTAATTTATCTAATGGTCACAAGACCAGATATCACTTTTGCAGTTAGCATTATCAGTCAATTCATGCACGCACCCTGCACAAATCATCAGGCAGCCGCAGAAAGGATACTCAGATACCTTAAAGGAACACCCGACCAAGGGATATAGATGAAGAAAACTGGGGCAAACTCCGTTGTTGGATACACTCACTGACGCTGACTGGGCAGGTAGTTACGATAGAAAATCTACAACTGGCTTTTGTGTCTTTGTAGGTGGGAACCTAGTGACTTGGAAGAGCAAGAAACAAACTGTTGTAGCAAGGTCAAGTACGGAGGAAGAATACAGAGCCATGGCCTCTACTGCTAGCGAACTCACATGGATTAGACATCTCATTCAAGACATGAAGGTTGAGATAAGAAAACCGATAGAGATGCACTGTGACAACCAAGCAGCACGTCATATTGCAATGAACCCCGTTTTTCATGAGAGAACCAAACATATTGAAGTGGACTGTCATTTCAGAAGAGAGAAAGTACAGTCTGGAGAAATCACCATTCCCTTTGTATGTAGTGAAGACCAGCTAGCCGACATCTTCACCAAAGCCCTTGACAAAAATAACCTCCAAAGAATACTTGACAAGTTAGGTTTGATCAATCTATACGAACCCAACTTGAGGGGGAGTGTTGAAGAAAGAAAAGCTGCAGCCTCAGAAGAAAATCTTCATCATAGGCAAAAGAGGGAAGGAGAACAGAGACTTTCACCAAACACAGTAGGTGTCTAACCATTTCTGGTAAAAAACGATTTCAGGCTTCAAGTAGGCATCCGTTGGAATCATAGGAGATCATAGGCAACCGTTAGAATCATTTGTATATATACATCCTCCCTCATTGTAAAAAAACAGAATTTTTCCTTCAAATAAAAGATCAGAACCAGAAAGGTTCATCATCTCTAAAACTCATCATTTTTCCATTCGAGATCAGAACCAACAGGTTCATCATTTCTACAGACAATCTAAAGGAAGCTTTGTCTGGACCTGTTGAAGCTTTTATTAGATGGAGCTAATAGTAAGACTTGGCCAACAATTAGAAAACTTCTTTAGCGAGGGATTGAATTAGTCGTCTTTGGACTCAACTTTACGAAATGACAAGAGTTTCCATGTATTACTTTTTAATGAGCTTGCATGTTTCTTAATGCTTGTATTGTAGATATGTAGATAAGTACACTAAACTTCCCTGGTAGAGCTTTTGACTTTTGTTATGTCTTGTAGACTTGAGAAAATATATAAAAATATTAATGTTTGATCTTTTTCTATTCATTGGTATTTGTTTTTATTAATTTGTTAAGTACAATAAGTTTGTTGCTTGACGATGATCGTGTTGTAAAATGTCAAAAAAGCACGTATGAGTATTTATGAACTTTGTTGTTTTTTATGTTTTAATCCTGCAGTCATAAACCCAGTGAGCAAGTAACTACTTGAACCCTTCAAGTAGTCAGTTTTCCTCCTGCGATCAATGAGCAAGTGACTACTTGAGGGGTTCAAGTAGTCATTTTTGATTACTTGAACGCTTCAAGAACTCAGTTTTCCTCCTGCGGTCAGTGAGTAAGTGACTACTTGAGGGGTTTAAGTAGTCATTTTTAACTACTTGAATCCTTTAAGTAGTCAATTTTCCTTTTGTGGTCAGTGAGCAAGTGGCTACTTGAAGGGTTCAAGTAGTGTGTTATGAATACTTGAACCCTTCAAGTAGTTATTTTGTTTTATGCAGTGATTTATATAGAGAACATGTGACTACTTGAATGGTTCAAGTAGTCAAAAAATACTACTTGAACCCTTCAAGTACTAAGTTTTCCTCCTATGGCCAGTAGGTAAGTGCCTACTTCAAGTAGTGTGTTATGAATGCTTGAACCCTTCAAGTAGTCAAATTATTTGTTATTGTCGGTTTTATACAGAGAGCATGTGACTACTTGAAGAATTCAAGTAGTCATTTTATTTCATACAATGATTTATACAGAGTGCATGTGACTACTTTCACCATTCAAGTAATCATTTCATTTCATGCACTGATTTATATAGAGAGCATGTGACTACTTGAATGGTTCAAATAGTCAAAAAATACTATTTGAACCCTTCAAATAGTCATTTTTCCCTATTAGTGAGCAACCTAGACACCGAAGTTTCAAAATTGGGATTGCTTCTCCTTGTTGTAAATCACGGGTGAGCCCCCTTTTATCATTTCTTGAAGCTTAAACAACACTTGCTGATTTGGGATGACTACGAAATTCTCTGTATTTATGAAATCGTACATCATTGTTGGGATTTCCAGTGGGATTTCCAAGTCTGGTGACTTCTTCCCGTCATTTGAGAATTTGAAGTATTTGAGATATAGTTGTTGAACGACATCATAGATAAGAGCGAACATTTCTTTCAAATCCAGGTTTACCTTGGGGTTACCAATCATGGTGGATTTTAGCTGGTCATCGAAATCGTACTAGTCATTTCGAGGTCGCCTGAGAGAGTGATTCAAACTTGGTACGGAAAATCATCTTCTGACATGGTGAGGAGGCGGTTGTTGAAGTATACTAAGCCTGCGTTAGCTACTTCAATGCTGCATTTATGATCGACGGGACTGAAAACTCCCCTCGATTAGAACAAAAGTATAAAATTCCTTAACCAAATTGAAAATGGTGCACTATTCCAAATAACCCTAAGATTCTCTCTCTCTCTCTCTCAATTACCTCTCTATATTAGCTTCTCTTTCTCTCTCTCAAAAGGAAAAATAGTGAACCTAGGGAAAGGTTCATACAAGAAGAGAGAGTTGTCTATCTCGATTAGCTTCTCCTTGTATCTTCTTCAAAAATAGAGAACTAAGTCTAGATTCGTCGAAGAAGAGAACGTCGTAGCTACATCTCATCATCGCGCCCGTCGTCGATACGTCCTGTCATCACCAAAACCTAGTCATTGCCATCTCATGAAGTTATTTTTATATCCACAAAGATCAAATCGTGAAGTTTTTTTCTATGTGGGCTGAGCGAACCCCCCTCTCTCTGTTGGTTTTCTTATTTTTTTGGTGCGATCCAATGGATTTAGTGTGTGCCCATTTTGGTCACATGCCATGGTTATGTTTTAGGCAGCTCGTGTCCTACTTTAGTATCTTCTCTCTATTTCAACCCAAAAATTGAATCTATGGGTGAAGTGTGGGAGTCCTGAATAATGAAGATAAGCTACTTGAATTTTTCTTTGATTTGAATTCCATTTTCCCTATATTTATCTTCCTTGGCATCTAGATTTACTTAATTGGCTCCAAATTAGTAATTTCCAGTTTCATTTAGTAATAGTGCTGTGCTTTGAGTTATTTGTTGGATTTTTTGCTAAAGTAGACCCCTGGCGCATGTTCAATTCAAAATCAGCTTGCGAAGTTACCAAAAAGCCCCTCCATGAATTCCAAATGATAGCTTGAAAAAAAAGTGATGGTTACACATTGTCATTACAAGAAAGCCCACTTCTTCGTGTACCTCACTTGCATTTTCCTCATTTCTCTCTTATTGTTACTATCTTTCTCTCTCTCTTGAAAGCGCAACATCTATCTTTCTGTGCAAATCCTTGAGTTTTCATCTCCCACAACAAGGAAAAATAACAAGGTAAGTTTTCGGGTTCCTAAGTTTTTGTTCTGAATTTTGAAGTGTTTTTTCTGAGTTTCTGAGGTGTTTTTTCGGGTTTCTGAGGGTTTTTTTTTAATATTTCTACTTTTCTGTTTTTTGTGGATGTCCAAATCACGACAAGGTTGATTTTTGGGTTTCTAATATTTTTTTTCTGGGTTTCTGAATGTTTTTTCTCCTATGTTTTTTAGTGTTTTTTTATGAGTTTCTAAGGTTCTCGTATTTGTGGGTGTCTGTTTTCTAGGTTACACAAGGGTCATGTAAGTCTCGTGTAGGCTACATGAGAACTATACGAGGGTTGTGTTAGTCTCATGTAGGCTACACAAGGACTGCATGAGGGTCGTGTTAGCCTCGTGTAGGCTATATGAGGACTCTACGAGGGTCGTGTGAGCCTCGTGTAGGCTACACGAGAACTACACGAGGGTCGTGTAAGCCTCGTGTAGGCTACACGAGGGTCGTGTAAGCCTCATGTAGGCTACACGGACTCACGAGGGTTGTGTACCCCTTGTGTAGGCTACACGAGGACTATAAAAGGGACATGAATAACTCGTGTAGTCTACACGATGACTACACGAACATCATGTACATTTCCTGATTAGTTTGCCTTGAATATTCTATAGGTTATGGCTTCATTAAGGATGAAACTAAGGTACGCCCATGAGGTTAACATAATTCCAAAAGCAACGGTCAATGTAAAGTGCAATACCCACTGCAGAGAGGTTATTAAGACGAAGCTGACAACTCCTAAACTCTCCTTATTTAGGGAGACATGTTTTGGCCATCTCCTTGATCTCCCAGCCCTGAAATTTTTAGCAACTGTTTGCTACCAGGTGCTGGCCACAAAGGCCGAATTTGTCAACGACACTCCATATGAGGAGGAAATCCAGTTTCTTGTCAACGAGAAACCACTGTGTTTCTCCAAGAAAGGGTTCTCTTTGATGATTGGACTAAAGTTTGGTGAAGCGTACATGCGAAAAATATGTGTGGCCCTAACAGACTCTTTGATCTGTACTTTTCCACAAACCAATTAATAACCATGGCTGAGTTGGAGGATAAGTTTAAAAACTATGAATATAAGTTAGATTCTGATGGGGTCAAGATGGCTTTGATTTATTTGCTACAACATTTTCTGTTAGGGAAGAAGAGTCGTACCCTAATTGAGAAGAGATGGTTGGTTTTGGTTGATGACCTTGAAATGTTCAACCAATATTCGTGGGGAGAGCTCTCATTCTCTAATACAATGAAATCATTATTAGTTATGAATAATGCAAATGTTGTTTTTGGTGATCTTAAAGATCAAGAAAAAAACAAAACAAAAACACAAAAATCCCCCCGGTGTTCATGGGTATTCACTCAATGGATGTCCATTTGCCTTCTAGGTACAATTTATTTAATTATAGGTAGATATGTATTGAATTATTTATGTGCTGAATATTGAATTACTCTATTTTGTTTCAATAGGCATGGGTATTTAAAGCTATCCCCTTGGTGGGTAATTTTTATGGTAACCAAGTTTCTACCAAGGTGCCAAGTATTCTCAAGTGGTATCCGACCACGATAGTACCGGTTGAGAATCTTCAAAAAGAATTTTTTTTGAAGGAGAATGTATGTTGGTGAATTATGTTGACAAGTTAATTTATATTATTTTTACATATACTAATTTATATTCTTTGCATTTCTAGTTCACAGCTCTTTCCTTCATCCCTACTGAGGTGGAAAAAGAAATAAGCTTCAGGAGATCAGTAGTTGGAGAGAATTTATGTTCAAAATCATTTTCTATCCTTCTTCTTATTGAACACAGACCTCGTATAGTCATCGTGTAGATTACACGGACCTCGTGTTGTCTATACGATGGTTATACTATTCTCATATAACCATCGTGTAGTCTACATGAGGTTCGTGTAATCGATCTTGTAGTCTACATAATGACTACATAAGATCCGTGTAACCATCGTGTAGTCTACATGAGGTCCGTGTACTCATCGTGTAGTCTACACAATGACTACACGAGGTCTATGTAGCCATCATGTAGTTTACATGATGACTACCTGAGGTCTGTGTAACCGATCTGTAGTCACCTTTTTCTATTTTGTTTGCTTAATATTACATGTTTTTTTAGTCTATGCCTCCTCAGTCACCCTTTCTAGTAGAAAATGAGGTTAATGAGGAGGAGGAAGCCATTGAAAAGGAAGAGGAGAAGAAGAAGAGGAAGTGGTCCGAAGAGGCCATTGAAAAAATAGAGGAGAAGAATGTTGTGTCCAAGAAGTTCTTTGGACATGAAGATTGGGTGAGGAAATGTCTGATTGGAATGGACTAAAAGATCACTTTAAACCTGTCAAATTCAAATTTCTTTCTTTTTCTAACAATGAGAAATTGAAAACTATAAAAAAATTTCAATATTTAATTTGTTCAAGATATTAATAATCGAATTCATGACATCTTTATAAAATTTTGCAGAAAATCATTTCAAGATTCTGCCATGACAAAATTTGAAAATTCTGACCTACTAGAATATTAGAAAGTAAAACCCAGAATACTCAAACAAAATTTATTTAAAAGAAAAAACCAATGGTAGGGCAGCTGTTTTTTGCTCAAAATTCTCATTCATTAATTATGGCAATAATGAATTTGAATATCCAAGAAATGCATGGAATAATGAATTGGATAAAATTTTAGAAGAAGTTGGGTTGAAGTATGACTTTAACGCAGCCTTAATTCAATGGTATGAGGAATGTGAAAAAATAGGTTTTCACAAAGATAATGAAATCTGTTATGATGATAGAAATTTTTTAAATGTGAACCTATTTGGACAAGCAATTTTTTAAATTGAATTTGCAGAGAACAATAAAAAAAAAATTTATACTGGAAGGAACTTTCTTCGTCATGCCTGACAAATTTCAAAAAAGTCATAGACATGCTGTGAAATCCTTAACTAAAGAATCAGTATCACTTTTAAAAATCATGTAAGATTGATGAATGGTTCAAATATAGAAGAGTCATCGACTCAACAATTGGCCCTCAAGGCCTAAATTAAAGATGAGTCTTCTACTCTTAACCAAGATCAATTAACAATAATTAGGCCATCAGACCCAATTACCAATCAACCTTGATCAGCCAATTTGTCACCTTCTCAATCACTCAATCCTTTGATACCCTATCACTTGACCAACTAATTATAAATTACAGAAAATCATCCTCTTATTTTCAAAAAATGTCCAGCAAAAATCTCTTTCATATTGAGCCTCCATTTGCTCATTTTAAGGAACCTGCCTAAATTACCAAAGCCCATTTCATTCCCGAATTCCATTACGTCCCTGGGCACAATGACAAAAATCTTAGTTTCTATAGAGACATTCTCTTAGAAACAAAATCTATAAATATTAACCCAATCAAAAGTTCTGAAGAAAAAATCATTTATCATTCCTTCCTACATTCTCAGAATCATAAACATGAAGGATTGGAATATCCATCATTTAGCTTTCAAAATACTTTTAAATAAAAAACAATTTAATTATTTTGACTATATTGATGTTTGGCACATGATTTGTTGAGGACTTCCTGTTCTGAAAGACCATCAATATTCCATTCATATAATTTTTCTGTAGAAACATAAACTTTATTTTCTCTCAAGGATTTTTGTAGAAATTGAGTGTGGACTCTCAAAACAATAATTAAAAGAAAAATGAATTTTTTCTCTTCTCCTACTGTTTAAAAATCAGCGACAACTGTATGTATTGAGAGAGATAAACCTTTTTTTATTAACACACTTAGGTATAGGGTTAGTGATGAGGATAAGGATGCAATACCTTATATGATAAATGTGAAAATATCCCCTCTCCTTGCATTGTGATATGCGATTTTCAATCTCCCTTAGAGCTAAAATTGTGTCCAGATTCATCAATCCAAATTAATGAATTAAATTGATCCCTATCAATTAATTAATTAATTTTTTATTAACTAATAATTAGAAAATAACAAAATAATTAATTTGAACATTAATTTTCCCTTCACTAATTTAGTGATGACACCCATCTCATACGAGTTCATGAAGTGTACCTTGGACCAAAACATGTTTTTGATCAACATGTCGTTGTTTCTCATTCCTGTTCTTATGAGCTAATCCTGAGACCGAATGGATCCACATAAATAAAGATATGAGATTCAAATATCCAGCTAATTTATCTTCATAAATTTCTGACCTATTTAATCCTCATATCGTATAACTCCATTATAGGTCCAATGCTGATAAAATTCTCGATTCATGCACGTTACATTTTCTGTTGGTGCAAATAAATATTTATATTTCTCGGTCCATGGAAATATTTTATGATATTACCCTTCATGAATATCAATAACAAGAAAGGGATGTAAAATTACCATTTACCCTTATAGTTATTATTTTCTTAACTCTTTTATTGATTGTCAATAAGAAAGACATATCAGTGAAGTGTCTCATACAGATCGTCATGTCTTATTCAATGACTTATGTCATCGAGTACCAGGCCTGATTTATTTATTCACACATTCATCAATAAGCATAAGGTGATATTGTTGCTTTTGTAATCTTACCACGGATTTCATATATGTGAATCACGTGACTCCAACATAGTTGAATCACGGTCCCAACGACTGAGGTATTGTCTGACAATTAAAACTCACTCTTTTGTCATATCAAAGATCGCAAGTAACTAAGTCATGTTTCGTATTCATCTCAGGATTAAGGTAATTATGAAAATACTTTTAAGGTATAACAATTAGATTTAAAGCTAGATAAATGGCTTAACTCTAAGTTAATCGGTTACTAGTTTATTCAATATGTCTCATAACATGTATAAGCCAACTACGAATAACATTCTAAACTATCTTAGAAGCGTTTATTTGAAAAACCACTCGGTCTTTACTCTTTGTACATTGATAATAGTTTCACGACTTAAGTAAGTTATAAACATACTTTAACTAAATAAAACTTTCATTTATTCAAAAAATTATGTAATATATATATGTCAAAGAAATAATTGTTTACTCATTAATAGTTACTACACCCTACTTTATAGACATTATTCAAATAATCTCCCGCTTGGACTAAAGTAGGCGTGTAAAATCTCGTATCCCCATACCCTCCAGATGACCATAAAAAACTTTACTACTTAGAGTCTTGATGAGTGGATCTACCAGGTGTTGATTGTCGATATGTGTGTTACTTGAACATCTCCTCGTTGAACTATCTCTCTGTTGAGGTGGTACTTCTGCTCTATGTGTTTGGATCTTTTGTGGCTTCTCGGTTCCTTCACGCTTACTACAACTCCATTGTTATCACAATAAACTGTCATAGGTTTGTCAGCATTTGGAATGACTTCTAATGTCTTCAGGAACTTTCTAAGCTAAACAACCTCTTTTGCAGCATCAAAAGCCACCACATATTAAGCTTCCATGGTAGAATCAACATTGCAAGATTGTTTGATGCTTCTCCATACCACTTCTCCACCATTCAGGATGGACACCGATCCTAATGTGGACCTCTTGGAATCCTTGTCCTCCTGGAAATCTAAGTCGGATAACCCATTATATTCAGGTCAGTACCTGAATACACAAGGATATATTTTCTCGTCCTCCTAAGATACTTGAGGTTATGCTTGACAACATTTCAATGCTCGAGTCTAGGACTAGATTGGAAACGACTCACCACGCCTACTACGTAGTAAATATCTGGCCTAGTGCAAAACATTGCATACATGAAGAGGTTATAGAATCTTTCTATACTGAGGTATATAGAATCTTTTTCATGTCTTCCTCTTCAAGAGGAGTCTTGAGAGACTGCTACTTGAAGAGGTTAACTATATGCCTATATGATAAAAGTAGCTTCTCCAAGATCATTCATATCAAATTGCTTTGCAAGACAGATTTTGACATCAGACAATTTTCCTACATCATTCCTAATGAGTAGAATATTGTCCATGTACAAAACTAGAAAACCAACCTTCCCTTCGTGTATCAACTTATACATACATGGTTCATCCACTAATTGCTCAAAACCAAAGTTCTTGATAGTTTCGTCGAGTATGATATTCCAAGATCGCGACGTTTGCTTAATTCCATAAATGGAGTTCATCAGTTCACAAACCTTGCCCTCTTGGCCTTTTCCATGAACCTGTCTCGTTCAAAATTATCGTTCAAAAAAGTAGTATGATGTCCTGCCAGATTTCATAATCGATGGCGGCAACATCAATAAACAGGACGATTTAGATGGATTTAAGCGTGGTCAACGGCGATAAAGTATCCTCATAGTCAATACCTTCCTTTTGGGTGTAGCCCTCGACTATAAGCCTAACTTTTAATGTCTCTACATTCCCATCCGCACCTCTCTTCTTCTTATAAATCCATTACACCCTGCACATTTTACAACTTCAAGAGGGTCTACAAGCTTCCATACTTTGTTCGAGTACATTGACTCTATCTCAATGTTTATGGCATCGTGCCATAGGTTTGCTTCAGGACCATCCATGGCCTACAAGTAAGAAACAAGCTCATCATGATCCTTATTTGAGACTGCCATCTAGTCATCTCCATAAGACGCGTACCTGTCAGGTTGTCTTATAACGCTCCCACTACGTTGAGGCTCTGACTCCTGTTGTGGTTCTTCCATTATTGAATCTGGAGCATGTGATAGAATGGGGAGGCGGTGTCCTCCCACTCAATAATTCCTCTAGCATAAAAGAAGTATCCCTTCGTTCCCTTGGGATATCTTACAAATATGCATAATTTTGATCGACTGGCCAACTTGCTTGTCTTCAGTCTCAATACGTGTGCTAGGCATCCCCATATCCTAAGGTGGCTTACGGATGACTTTCATCCACGCCATCTTTCATATGGTGTACTAGGCACTATCTTTGTTAGAACTTGGTTTAGAATATAAGTTGTGTTTCTAAGGCATATCCTCAGAACAAATCTGGGAGAGATGAATAACTCATCATGGATCTAATTATATCTAATAGAGTTCGGTTCCTTCTCTCAGACACACCATTCAGTTCTGGAGTGCTAGGTGCTGTAAGTTGAGAAATAATACTTTCTTCCTTAAGAAAGTCCTCGAACTCTCCTAGCAAGTACTCTCCACCATGATTAGATCGTAATGTTTTTATTTGTTTCTCTAATAGCTTCTCAACCATAGCCTTGTATGCTTTGAAATTTTTGAAGGTTCGACTTGGCGCATTAGATAAACATGTACAATACGTGAATAGTCATCTATGAAGGTTACAAAATATTCATAACCTTCTCTTGCTTGGATATCCAACGGCCCACATACACCACTATGTACGAGTTCAAGGCATTGAGTGTCTCTTTCACCCTTCGCCTAAAAGGATCTCTTGGTCAGTTTGCCTTCTATGCAAGATTCTCATGTGGGTAGTGATCCCACACTTAAAGTTGCAATGGACCATCCTTTACAAGAATTTTAATCCTATCTATGCTAATGTGACCAAAACACAAGTGCCACAAGTAGGTTAGATCGACTGAGTCAAACTTCAACCTTTTACTATCCCTTTGTAAATTAGTATTTACTTTAGTGTTACATTTCATTAGAACTTTTGGTTTTACATAGAATAAATTGTTTATCATGCGTGCATTAATAATCAAGCATTCATTTTTAAGACTATCAATATCTAGGGACAACGCCCGAGCTACCACCTATCACATCGAGACTCTTCTCATTTGGTTAACGCTTCTCAAGATGTCACTACATCAAGCTCTTTATAAATTTGAAAAGAAGATTTTAAAATATATACTTTTATAAAATTATAAATCATACTTGTAACTACAATGATGCATGTACATACAACATGCCAATTTGATATTGGAATATCCCTATTTTTTTCAAAATTGATGGCTATCTTTTTAAAATTCAAAATTCAAAATCTAAATTTTAAAAGATAAATGATAGGATTAGGGTTTTCGCGAAGCATCACAAGGATAGGGCAACATTGTATAAGGGCATCTGAGCCCCGTACCTTGGCAATCACAAGGATTGCCATCGGTGGTTGTAGCAGGACTGTCCCACTGCCACCGCCGGTGGTAGACACGGACGGCGTGGCGGTGAGCGTCGAACGACGCACGATGTGGAGTAGACGGTGCAGTGTGTAGTGTGGAACGATGTGCGGCATGGAGCGGACGATAGACCTTGGCGTGTGTGCGGTTTCTCAGGGTTCATGTGACGATACGATCAGAACGTGTTCATGATGGATTTGCATGAAATTAACGATACAACGCTTGTAAAATTAAATTACATAAAATCTTATCCCTCAATTTTTGCGTACATCAACTCTAAAATTGAAATTAACACCTAGAGCCAATCGATCGGGATTCATTCATAAAACACATTCAAACATTCTTTGAATCTACCATACAAAATTATATGCCAATATCATCATATTCATACATACATATGTCTTGATTCAGAATATGCATATTAAAAAAATCATAGGCTCGGATACCAATTGTTAGATCGGATTTTAGATTTTGAAGAAAAATAATGAATCATGAGTAGTTCATGGGTGGAATATCAAAAAAAACTTCATACAAACGTTTAATCCAATTAAACACAAAACCAAACAATGAACATACATAGTCATATAAACATATCGACAAAAGATAGAAAAAATTTATAAAGTTTCAATTCATGGAGAATTTCAGATTTGGCGGGATCCAATTCTCCATCTCACGTTCTTTGTCCTTGAGATTTGTAGAGCTATCAATTGATCCTTACAACAAAAACCACTCATTAGAGTCAGAAGTAAAACTCTCAGGAATTTTTGTAGGAATTGAGTGTGGGATCTCAAAACAACGATTGAAAGAGAAAAATAAATATTTTCTCTTCACCTACTATTGAAAAATAGGCGGTAATTGTGTGTGTTGGGAGAGAGAAATTTTTTCTTCTATGATTAAAACACTTAGGAATAGGGTTAGTGATGGGGTTATGGATGCAATCCCTTATATGATAAAGCTAAAAATTTCCACTCTCCCTGTACTGCGATGTGCGATTTTCACACTATAGAGCCAAAATTGTGTCCAGATTCATCAATCCAAATTGATCCCGATCCTTATGAGCTACTCCAGAGTTTGAATCGACCCACATGATAAACTATGTGATTCAAATACCCGACTAATTTATCTCCATAAATTCTCAACCAATTTAATCCCGACATCGTACGACTCCACTATAAGTGTGATGTCCATAGAACTCTCGATTCATGCGCGCTACATTTTCTGTTGGTGTAAATAAACATTTATATTTCATGGTGCACAAAATATTTTATGATATTACCATTCGTGAATTTCAGTTATAAGAGTGGGATGTAAAATTATTATATTATCCCTCTAGTTATTATTTCCTACTCCTTTATTGACTATGAATAAGAAAGACATATCAGTGAAGTGTCTCATACATATCACCATATCTTATTCAATGACTCATGTCATCGAGTACCAGACCCAGTTTATTTATTCACACACTCTTCAATAAAGCCTAAGGTGATATTGTTATTATTGCAATCTTACCACAAATTCCATATATGTGAATCACGCAACTCCCACATAGTTTAATCATGGTCCCAGCAGTCGAGGTATTGTCCGACAATTCAAACTCACTCTTTTGACATATCAAATAGCACAAGTAACTAAGTCAAGTTTCATATTCACCTCAAGATTAAGGTAATTAAGAAAATACCCTTTAGATGGAACAATTAGATTTAGAGCTAGATAAATGGCTTTGCTCCAAACTAATTGGTTACTAGTCTATTCAATGTGTCTCATAACATGTATAGGTCAACCGTTAGAGTCTCCACTCCCATGCCCCGACACCAGCATCCTTAGGTTCAACCTAATAGTCATAATTGGATTCGATTGGCCAGTCGATCCTAGGACTACAAATAACATTCTGAACTATCTTAGAAGAGTTTATCTGAAAAACCACTCGATTTTTACTCTTCTTACGTTGATAGTAGTTTCAGGACTTAAGTAAGTTATAAACACACTTTAATTTAAAAGAAACCTTCCTTTATTTTAAAAATTCAATAATATATAAATGTAAAAAAAAATTATTTACTCACAAATAAAGTTATTAAACCCTACTCTATGGACATAATTCCAATAATGTGTCCTTCACCCATTGAGTATCCTAGCTTGGAGAATATATAAAGGAAGTACACCATTGCATTTGAGGAGCTGAGAAGCTACATTAAATAGAGGAGACAAAATCTCAATGAAAAGGATGGAGAGTACCAAAAGGAAATGAGAGGAGACAAACTTTGGAGCAGCATCATTAATTCCATCTTTATCGCCTTAATACTCTTTGTATTTCTCTCTTTTAGCTAATTAACCTTGTAACTAATGGCTGGATTATATTTCGATATTTTCACTAAACTCAGTATGAGTTAAACTTTCTTAGCTGGAGTTATTAATGTACTTTAAAGTTGTTTAACTTACTTATTGAGTTTGGATTGTGGAGCTAATCTAGTAACATTTTATTGAAGTGTGTTTTCTTGTTAATTCTTGTTACTGGCTGGAGATCAATGTACAAGTAACTTAGTGATATATATATTGGAATGGTTTAAATTAGTAGATCTAGCTTAATTGATGCAAGTTTAGTTAATCTCTTAATTTGTTAAGTAATTTTTTAGTAATATAGGCATATATTATGCATCTTGCAAACTTATAAAAACTGAGGCTATCAACTGTTGTTCTTTATTGTAGTCTGGCATAAGAATGTGTTAAGTTTAATTAAAGAACTTAAGTCATGAGTGATGGAAATCCACTTATGCTTTTGAGAAGTTTAGGTTACTCCTGCTTGTCATGCTATAGCAATTCAAATAACTCTCATATATAAGTCAGCAACTCTAAGTGGATTTAATGTATCTAGCTTCAATTTACCATTAATTAAAATATATTAAATTAAGTGTTGATTAGCATTTATGACTTGTTCTTCACATTTTACTTTAAGCCTACTTATATAATCATTTAATCTCATATTATTCTAATTTGCTCTTTAACTTATTTTTCCAATTAGTTATCCTTTCAGTCAATCCTTGTGGAGATGGAACTCATTTACTACTATATTACTTGTTGATGACACGTATACTTGCGTATTGATTTTGCATAACAAGTTTTTGGAACTGTTGCGGGGATTGATTTGAAAGAGTTAGTTGTTTAAATCAGTTTTGCTCAAATTTAGTTGTTGGCGCCATTGACGAGGATTGGCTTTGATATAGAGATTGAAAGAATTATGAGACGATTAAGGAGAGAGCAACGTGGTTTAGCTGCAGTGGAAGAGATGGCAGGAAATGAAGAGATAATAGTTCTCAATGACAACTATAACAACAACAATGGTAACAATGTCATTATGTTAGCTAATGATAGAGAAAGGGTTATAAGGGACTATGCAGTACTTACTCCTCAAGCAATGACTTCTGGTATAGTTAGACTTGAGATTCAAGCACCTCAATTTGAACTCAAACTATAGGACAGTTCAATAGGTTGCCTACTGAGGACCCTCATCTTCTTCTGAAATAGTTCATGGAGGTGATTGATGCAGTCAAATTTCCAGGTGTAACTAAGCTCTGAGAATGATATTAGTCTCTTGTTCTTTAGGAGATAGAGTAAGAGCATGATTGAATTCTTTGCCGCCTGATTTATTCAGTACATAGAACGCATTAGTTGTGATGTTTCTAATGAAGTATTTTCCCGCAGCTAAAAATGCAAAGCTCATATATGAAATCACTTATTTTCATCAATTGAAGGATGAGTCACTGTATGAAGCTTGTGAGAGGTTTAAAAAGTTAATGAGGAAGTGCCCACACCATGAAATTCCTTATTGCTTTTAGATGGAGACATGCTATAATGGCACCCCTCAACTAGGCTTATTGTGGATGCTTAAGCTAATGGGACAATCTTACCCAAATCATACAATGAAGCCAATAACATCCTTGAGAGGATAGCCAGTAACAATTATTAATGGCCGACTTCAAGAGCTACATCAAGGAAATGAGTTACAGGTTTACATGATGTTGATGTTGTTACTACCTTGATAGCTCAAGTGTCATCACTGACCAACATGATTAAATCATTGAGCATGGTATCAACAACATCTCGAAATGAAGATGTTATAACTACATAAATGGCTCAGTCAGTGAATAAAGTTGCCAAAGTATAATGTATTTATTGGGGTGAAGGCCATCTATTTGATAGTTATCCAGACAATCCAACATTAGATAATTATGTGGGGAACTTTAATAGGAAAAACAATCCATTCTCAAACACATATAACCTAGGTTGGAGGTAACACCCTAATTTCTCTTGGAGTAATCATTTAGCAAGGCTATCGTCACATATAAAATAGGAAGAGTTATTATCCACCAAGATTTTCACAACAAGGTTAAAAGAAAAATCCAAACTCAAATGAGCAATCCAACTCATTTGAGAATCTTTTGAGGAGTTCATAGTCAATAATATGCCTGTTATTCAAAATCAGGCAACTATGGTTCAGAGTCAATCTAGATGACTCAAAAATCTGGAGAATCAAGTGGGGCACTTAGCCAATGTCCTAAACCTTAGACCTCAAAGGACTTTGCTAAGTAACACTGAAAATACAATGAGAGAAGTTAAGGAACATTGGAAGGCTTTTAATCTAAGAAGTGGAAGAATAACAGGTAGTCCCATGGAGAAACTAGAAAATCAAGTCGAAGAGGGAGTCAATGATCCAAATCCGCAAAAGAAGTCTGTAGAAAAGAATGTATATAAACCCTCACAACCCGTGCAACATTTTTCAGAAGAGAAGATGGATAGACCACCCACCTCCTTTCCCTCAGAGACTTCAAAAGAAGAATAAAGGTAGGTAATTTAGTAGGTTTTTAGACATGCTGAAGCAGATGTACATCAACATCCTATTGGTGGAAACTTTACAAAAAATGCCCTATTATGTAGAATGTGTTCAATGCCATGTCGCTTTTAATGTGTTAATGATAAGCATGTCACCATAAATGTGTTCAACTGATGATGATGTGGAAGAGTGCTTAGCTATAAGAGTAATTCCTTCAAGAATTTAAGCAGAAGTTACAGTAGAAATGAACTTCCAGCCTTATCATTTGATGATCTTAAAGAGGGAAACAATGATCTAGATGACGCTAAAGTAACTTGGCTTGAAGCTAAATACCCATTATCTAGGGCTAGAAAATAGTTTGAGTCATTAGAATTGTGTGAAAGGAAGTTCAAGCCTTTCTTGGTAATTTATTGATTCACCACCCATTTGGGATTGAAGCCTTTACCCTCACATCTCAGATATGTATATTTAGGTGAGGAGAGTACATTGCTAGTGATTATTTCTTCATCTTAAGTATGGGGAATGATCATATGCTATTAGAGCTGCTAAGGATATATAACCGGGTAATAGATTAGCAAATGGCAGATATCAAAGGAATTAGTCCTTCTATTTGCATGCATAAAATTTTACTTGAAGAGACCAACAAGTTTTTCATTGGGCAACAGGGAAGGCTGAAACCTATCATGAAAAAGATAGTAAAGAATGAGATAATTAAATGGCTGGTGCTGGAATCATCTACCCTATCTCAGATAGTGTTTGGGAAAGCTAGTTCAATGTGTGCTAAAAAAAGGGTTGTGTAGCAGCGATTTCCAAGCTGGAGAGTTTTCATGGATTATAGGAAGCTGAATAAAGCCACAAGAAAGGATCACTTCCCATTGCCATTTATTTATCAGATGTTAGGTAGATTAGCATGGAAGGAATAGTATTGCTTTTGTGAGGGATATTTAGGGTATAACTGGATTGCTATAGCACTAGAAGACTAGTAAAAGACAACTTTCACTGGTCCATATGGCACATTTTCTTTCAGGAGAATGCCTTTTGGGTTATTCAATGCCCCAACAACTTTTCAAAGCCGTATGGTGGAAATTTCTTCAGGTATGGCGGAACAAAATTTGGAGGTGTTTATGGATGATGGCTTAGATTTTGGAAAATCTTATACTGCATGTTTAACAAATTTGGAAAGATTTTTAGAAAGGTGTGAAGAGCAAACTTGGTATTGAGCTGGGAAAAATGTCATTTTATGGTTCAAAAGAGGATTGTCTTAGGTCACACAGTTTCAATGAAGAGTATTGAGGTAGTTAGAGCCAAAATAGAGGTTATTGAAAAACTACCATCACCTACTTCAGTCAAAGGAATAAGAAGTTTCTTAGGTCATGTTGGATTCTACATAAGCATTAGAGCTTTTTCAAAGATCTCTAAACCCTTATGTATGCTCCTTGAACATAATAGGCCCTTTGAATTCAATGATGAATGTAAACAATATTTTCTAGAGCTAAAGAGAGCACTGATATTAGCACCAATCATAATAGCTCCAAATTGGGAGCTACCATTTGAGATGATGTGTGATGAGAGTCATCATGCTGTTGGAACAATCCTTAATCAAAGAAAAGACGAAATATCTCACTCTATATATTATGCTAGCAAAACACTTACAAATGCTAAACTACAGTACAACATAAAAGGAACTATTGGCTTTGGTGTTTGCATTTCTACTTGGGTTAAAAGTGAGTTTAAACAAACCACTCATCTATCAAATACTTGATTTCTAAGAAGGATGCCAAACGAAGGTTAATCAGATGGATTTTGCTACTGCAAGGGTTTGATCTTCACATCAAAGACATGAAGGGTACTACGAATTAAGTTAATGATCGTTTATCAAAATTAGAATCTGGGAATGAAGCTGCAGCTGAGCAAGCTATAAAAGAAACCCTCTTAGATAAGTATATGTTGTCAGTGAGTCAAGTTGATGCACGTTAGTACGCTGGCCTTGGTTAATTACCTAGTCAATGGAGTGTTACTCCTAGATATGAGTCACAACAACTGAAGAAATTCTTCCAGCAAGTTAAGCATTTGTACAAGGATGATCCTCACCTATACAAACAATGTTAAGATCATATTTTTTGAAGGTGTGTGCCAACATATGAAATTCAGAGTATTCTATAGCATTGCCATTCAACACCACATGGAGGTCATTTTGAGGATTAAGTATAACTGTAAAAGTTTTACAATCATTATGTTACTTGCCCTCTATTTTCAAAGATGCACACGACTTTTCCAAATATCGTGATAGGTGCCAAAGGGCGAGAATTATCTCTTTGAAGTAGGAAATTCCCTTAAATAGTATTTTGGAAATGGAATTGTTTCATGTGTGGGGCATAGAATCTATGGGTCCCTTCCCATCCTCTTTTGGTAATCTTTACATCCTTATTGCAGTGAACTATGTATTCATATAGGTGGAGGCTTTAGCTCAACCAGCAAATGACTTAAAGGTTGTGGTCAAGCTCTTACAGAAAAATAGCTCACAAGATTTGGCACACCAAGAGCAATTATAAGTGGTGGGACCCATTTTTGCAACAAAATCTATGAGGAACTATTAGTAAAGTATGGGTTGGAGCATAAAGTTGCCACAACATGGACAAGTTAAGCTCTCAAACACGGAAATTGAAAGGATCTTAGAGAAAGTGGTTAATCATAACAGGAAAGACCGGTCAATCAGATTGGATAATGCAATCTGGGCGTATAGAAGATCTTTTAAAACTACACCTCGCATGTCCCCTTATAGACTAGTTTTTAAATAAACTTGGTGTTTACCTCTTAAGTTGCAACAAGGAGCATTTTAGGCAGTTAAGAAATTATATTGGATTTCCTTGTAATTGGGGAGAATTAGAGCATTGTTTTCCTATGAGAATGCTAGTTTAGACAAGGAAAAGACTAAGAAGTGGCATGACAAGAAGATTGAATCAAGAGAACTAATTCTAGGGAAGCAACTACTGTTATTTAACTCAAGATTGAAGTTGTTTCTAGGCAAATTGAAGTCACACTGGGCGTGGCCATTTAAACTAATGAAGGTCCATCCCTATGGATTTGACAGTCCAATGGATGAAAAGACAATAGAGAATTCAAGGTTAATGGTCAAAGGATCAAACTGTACTGAGAAACTAAGGTGGACAGATTGGGAGGCAACCCAAACTATTTAAATTCAATTTTTGCAATTTATGCTTTCCTTTTAAATTTTCAGCATGTTCTATAATTAGGATTACTTCGATCTTTATCTTGTTAATTGTCTTTCAATTCCTTTGGGAAAACTTTTTTGTCTGAATTGTAGTCTTCTTTTGTTGAACATTTTCAGGTCTCATGGGAAGTAGGGTCAAGTATGAAGCAAAACATATCAGAAGGATTTTATTTTGTGGCAATTCCTGCAGCATTGAATGAGTTCATTCCTACAGTACCAAAGAGCTAAAATAGCCGAGCTGGAGAATTACACGTGGGTGGAATTTGAAATCAATTTCAACATTTTACACTAAGCGTGCGAGATAGCGCTACATGTGGTTTGTTGAGGCAACTCATATTTTCTTTAAATGAAGTTCCACAGACCCCCTACCTGTCACACGATTATTCTCAAACCTAAGAAATCCATTATCTTCTTCTTCTCAAACTTCCTTCCATTTCCAAATAACTTAAAACTACAGTACTGTAAAAGATTTTCTTTTTCAAACCATTAGGAAGAACAAAACTACACATAAGCTTTCTATAATAGAAAAATTCATCAACGAAGCTACTAAGAAAAAGTTTGAAGAAGAATTCAGACTGAAAAAGTATCATGAAGAAAACATGATTTTTTATAAAGGGAACCCAAAAAATGGGACTCCCAAAAGACATTACAGTGATTCTCAGTCAAAGAAAATGGATAAACTTCTAGAAGACTCCATAGTTCCTTTAGAAAGATAGTTCTATACAAGCCTCCTAGAGCATGAACAAGCAACGTTGTGGTAAAGTGTTCCTTTGTTTCGTTTTTCCTCAAAGCCGTTGATGCATTTTTTTAGTTAGAAAATATAGAAGACGAGTACTCTGTATTATAGAAGAAAGTGTCTCTAAGACACAGTTAAACAATATTTTACAAGAAGTCACAATTCATGGAACCACCTGGCACACAATTTCTTCAGAAGGTGTTCGTACATGTGTGAGATCTACTTTGAAACCTAAGGACAAAGTTTGGTACCATTTTCTCCGTACAAGGATTATGTCCACTACCATCATTCAAACTGTTACCCAAAAGAGATTAATCTTACGTCATCCATTACTTAGTGGATAGATAGTTAATGTGGGAAATATCATCTCTAAGGAGTTTAGCATATGTGCAACAAAGAAGATTAGATATTTATTCTCCCCACCTTTTATAATTGAGTTGTGTTTCAAAGCTGGTGTGCCTTTAACAATGAAGAAGAGAAATTGATCAGCAGGGGAGCCACTCTACCCTCACTACTATAGCAAGGTTTGCTTCTGAAACGAGTAGGGGGGCCCTTAGCTAACAAACCTCCATATGAACAACGATCTTTTTTTGGACATGCTCCACAATCAAGCTTAGCTTGGATCGAAGAACTACAACAAGCTATTGGCATGCTCTCAAAAAAACTTAGCCATCTGGTAGCCACTGATCTTACTGTTGCAGTACATGGAGAATTAACAACATTCATACTAGGAGTATGCTAAGTCCAGTGATCATGCTTTGAAAATAACATTCTAGAAGGATTTCACCAAACCTGTGTTGTAAATGCCTTTTTCCCCTAAAGATATTCTACAGCTCTGGATGCCTGCTGAAAGAAAGGCAAATGATGCATAGTAAGAGGAAGACTTGCCTAAAGAAGATGAATATCAGTCTAAAGAAGAAGAGGTGAATTTAGAAGAAGATAGGGAACATTCTGAAGAAGAGGAAGAGCAAGAACAACCTTGGGAAGAGGAAGATGAACATGAAGAAAAAAAAAGAGAAATTAGAGGAAGAGAAGGAAAAATCTGAAGAAGAGGAATCTGAAAGGGTGGAAGTACCAGCACTGAAACCAACCACTAAAAAGCAACATAACAAAGGAAAAAGGAAAATGTTAACCCCAAGCCTATAGAAAAACTAAGAAACTGACAATGAAGAGGAAATCCCTAAGGAAGAAGAAATATAGAAATAAGAGAAGGTAAGCAAAATGCAAAAGGAAGACAAGAGAACTGAACCTAACTAGAGCCAAAAGTAGAAACAAAAGACTAAATAAGTCACAAAGTCCTATGAGGAGAAGATTCATGAAGAAATTCAAGTTGTCTAAAGGAGACTTTCAGACCTCCAAACAACATCCAAGAAAAGATGAGGACTAAGAAGTTCCCCAAAGCCCTAAGAGTTGCTAGATTGCTACAATGCTACTACAACAACTCAGAGGAACTATTTCTCTGACTCTTTACATTGATTTTTTTATCTTTATTGCTGAAGATTTTGTTTGGATATGTGATCTGGTATGGTTTAGTTTTATATCTGGTGATCGTCTAATTAGTTCTTTCTATTCAAAATTCTTTGTTAGTTTGGATTATTATCTATGTGTAGTGAGGACACTGCACAATTTTAAGTTTGGGGGGTGGGTTGTCTTTTTGTTTTCCTTGCTACTTGAAAGTTGTTTTTTATGTCTTAGTTTGCTAATAAATTAGAGTTAAGTCTTCAATCTTTTTATTTAAGGAGACCCTGGGATGATTTAATTTGACTGGTGTAAAAAGAAAAAGAAAATGAATGAGTTTATTCTTGACGAATTTGCTACTTTATGTGAATTTTACCCACAGTTCTTACACCAACTTTGATTTAGTTTGTTCTTGAAGGCTTGATAAGCCTTAAACTATAGGGAGACTTAATTTTTAGAATTGCCTTAAAAATTATTGAGAAATATGCTAGAAAAGTCAACTGTTAAAGGGAGGGGTGATTATAAGAATGTAATGATTGTGAGACTATAGTTGTTGCTATTCATTTATCTAAAAAAGAAAGAAAGTTGAAAAGAAGATTATAATAGCTCGGTTATTTTAAGTTGCTGAATAACTGTGTGTCTTTATGACAAATGTTGGCATTCGCCTTGCAGCAAGAAGCATGAGCATGCTACAACAAAGAAAAACATCATTGCTAGAGCAATCTTGCTTGTGACATTACTGAGTAATCGAGTGTCTTCATCATCAATGTTGGCATCCATGTAAAGAGATAGTGTGACATTAAAAGGTATATACAAAATAAAGAAGTCAACAGATCAATGATAACATCATACTATTTTTATCTTGTAAAGCCCATTTTTATTTGAATGCTCATTGCCCTTAATTATTTTATGTGTGTGTATTAGTAGAGGAGGATTTATTAGATGAATTTTGAATGCTAAGTTAAGTCAAGGACCTTAGTTTAAAGAGATCTTGAGTAATTCATGGGTACAAGCCTTAGTCTCTTACACAGATATTCAAATTTAGGAATAGATTTACTAGAGAGTGAACTTGAAACCTAAACTAAATTAACTAATTGTGATCTAAGTTTTTAATTGAATATGAGGGTTGAGAATCAATGATTGTTCTTGAAGCCAGAAGTTGAGTTTGTGTTAGTATGTTTTTACTGAGTCTTTATTTAAATTTGTTTTTCCTGTTTCTTTTGTCACCACTTGAGGACGAGCAATGGTTAAAGTTAGGGGGTGTGACAACTCTAAGAATTAGAGTTATGTTGTAGCTTTTAGTCTTAGTTTAATATGAATTAGGAAATGATTTGTCTATTTAATGGTTAAATTTTATCATGCTGCTTGTTGCCCATCTTAAATGGGATTTAGTTTATTTGGCTAAATTGACATAAAAGGAACATAAAATGCACTCATTATACTACTTTCATTATACTACTTTCATTGTAGAACTTCAAGTTGGGGGTTAAGTGACTAAGTGCAACATCTTATGCTTATGGTCATGCTACAACATCGATTGAACATGCATGAAAAAGATTTCATCACATTTTGATCCAGCTGAGACCTAAATTTACATGTGAAAACCTGAGCGAGCTAAAAAGTATCTGGACAATAGGAAGACGTTGATTTTAATGTGGTCCTCACCATATGCAAGAGTGACGTGTCATTCATGAATTGTGTACCCTAGCTTGGAGGATATATAAATGTACACTTTTGCATTTGAGGAGGCGACAAGCTACATTCAATAGAGGAGACAAAATTTCAAAGAAACAGAAGGAGGCTATAGAAAAGGAAGGAAAAGGACGAAGGCAGAAGAAGACAAGCTTTGGAGCAACTTCTTCAATTCCAGTTTTATCCCCTTAATACTCTTTGTATTTCCATCTTTTATCTCATTAGCCTTGTAATTAATGGCTGGATTTTATTTTGAGATTTTCACTAAACTTTGTATGAGCTAAACTTTCTTAGCTGGAGTTATTAATGAACCTTAAAGTTGTTTAACGTACTTGTTGAGCTTGGATTGTTGAGCTAATATTGTAGCTATTTATTCAAGTGTGCTCTATTGTTAATTCTTGTTATTGGGTGGCCATCAATGTACAAGATACTTACTGATTTAAATACTGAAAGTTTTAAATTAGTAGATCTAGCTAGAACGATGTGAGTTTAATTAATCTTTTAATGAGTTAAAAAATATTGTGAGTAGTATAGGCATATATTGTTCGCCTTGCAAACCTGTAAAAACTGAAGCTATTTTAATATGACTTAGGAATGTGTTAAGTTTAATTAAAGAACTTAAGTCATGAGTGATGGAAATCCACTTATGCATTTGAAACGTTTAGGTTACTGTTGCTAGTGATTCTATATCAATTCAAATAGCTCTTGTACATAAGTTAGCAACTCTAAGGGGATTTAATGGCTCTAGTTTCACATTGCCATTAATTATAATCTAATGACTTAAGCTGTTGATTTTTATTTATTATTTGTTCTTGACATTTTACTTTATGCCTACTTCACTAATCATTTAATCTCATACTACCACACTTTAATTGGCTCTTACACTTCACGCCCCTGATCTCCTTGCTTGTCAACACAAAAAAATAAAGGGGCCTCTACCAAATGTGATGGAATAAAGAAGGGTGCGCCCCTTGAGGGCTCAAATACAGAGGCGGCTGCGCCAGAGACCATAGAGGCGGAAACCTCTAACCTTCATGTGGCTCGGGCAGAGTCTCCTGATCATGGCTTAATGGATGCAAAGGCTTCTAAACAAGTGGCTTAGGCTGCAGGGGGTGAAGGGCTAAGCAGTTATGACCTAAGGCTGCTAAACTTGATGGCCTCTGTGCTAGCGCTGACGATGACACGATGACTGGCTTTAGGCTCAAGTCTACTCAGGTGGAGGCTAGGAAAGAGACACCCATGGCTCAGGGCGGGTACGATAGACATCTCCATTCAAGAAGCCGGGGAGCACGTAGAAGGAAGTATCCTGCCAATATGGTGGGTTCTAGTTTCGAGGACGAACCAAAGCATTCCCCAGTGAATACAGAACTTATCTTTCTTTCTTTGTTGTATTACAGAGAATTCTGCACGTTTCTTTATACATATATACTTTTACAAGAGATTCCATATTAATTACAATAATTTCATATGTATGATTCTTCTAAAGGCTTTAACGAGTACACATAAGCTCGTTACAACAATAGCAATCCGGATATGATGTTGGGACGTCATCTTCGAGGGTGGCTATTCTCTCCCACAAGGGAAAAGGGCAGTTGTGTTTCTCTTCTTTCCTACCATATTTTCCCTTTTTTTGCCAATGTATTCTTCTATTCTTTATGTTTTTTTTTTTGCTTTGCCTCTTTTTTTCGGCTTTACCTCTTTTTTGTTTTTTACTTCATATAGGCTCAACATCAAGGACTAGCCCAAGTGTTCATACTTCCACCTCCATTGATGAGATCCCCACTCCCGAGTTCTGCAACCCTCTGTGAAGAGGGAAGATGCCCATCATGATGTAATTTATCCTTCTTTATCACATCTCTTTCTCTTACACTGAAGTGCAACTGAGATTTGTGACGTGTTTTTTTAGGATTTCATCATACCTCCCTTTCCTATATTACAACGGAACCCATTTAAGGAGGGTGGTGCCACGGCCGTTGTCGCGATCCCAACTAAACCAGGTACAACGACCAAGTCCTTTATCAAAGACCTTTTAATTTCTCCGCCCTCTCCCCTTTTCTGTAACTGATTTTGTTATCCTTTAGTTGTAAGCTATAATGGAGGCAGTCACCAGGGCGACGGAAGTTCCACAAGCTACACAACTTATGGCAAGGTGTTAGGGTCCTTCAGTTGAAGCTAGAATAATCATAGAGGACTGACATCGGCAATGTGTTAGTGAAAGCTCTACAGGGCGTGAGACAGACAGCCTGTCTGTGAGATTGGATATCCTTTTGGATGACTTGAACAATTTAGGGATTGAGCTCGAAACCAAGTCCATGTCCCTTAATATGTTTGGGTCTTCCGCTGGGACTCTGTCACTCTTCTCAAGGCAAAGACGTAATACATAGAGAGGTGAGGTCAGCGAGGGCTGGTGGAAAGACCACAGGAAGAAAAGCGGTTAATACGACAAGAGCCAGCAAGAAAGCGCATCATGAGTCATCTTAAGACGCTCAAAGTGCCGACAAAGAAAGATAAAGTCCTCCATCACCACTCCGAGCAGAATATGATGGATATACTTCTGTTGCCCTACTTCTCTTACCTTAGATAGTGAACAAAACTAGGGCCACCTTACCAATGCAACCTTACATTGTTTGTCGTTCCCCAGATCAAGTGTAGCTAACATTGACCAAAATGCGGGCCCCTCGAACAACCCCACTCCCCCTATTACCCTGCCACCTTAGGTGTCATGGATCTACTGCCTCCCACTTGTGAGGGATATAGCTGTATTCCCACTTGTGAGGGATATAGCTGTATTCCCACTTGTGAGGTATATAGCTTATAGCACCGCCTTCATAAAAAAGAAATCACTAGTGCATCATCGTGATATAGACAAAAGTAGAATGAGAACTTCGTACTCCCTCATATTCATGGTCACGATGTGTGGGGCACTACACTTCATGATGGTGGTGTAAGTGAGAGCCTTTCTCCAGACGCCCTTATGAAAATGATTAAGTTTGTTACAAAAGCAATTATGGCTTGTTGCCATGTAGGCGATTAACGACTGTGATTAATTAAGGAAAAGCATAACTGCCTAGATGATTAGTTATATCTGGTCCCCCTGATTTCCAACTGTAAAAGAAAACTTTTTTATCTTCCTTGTAAAGGATTCAGACCCCTAGGCTAGCTAGAGAGAATATATTGAGCTTTGAAATCTTCATCAGAGTTCTCATATAGGCCTTTTGTCACCTTCTACAGGCTAACTTATGATGCTTGTCCTTCACCTCTCAGTCCCAAACTTCCATGTTCTCAATTTGAGTTCATCAAAGACTAGGTCATTCTGTTGCGTCACCTTGACCACCCCTAAACAGACATCATGCCTATTAAACAATTTTTTGTTTTTTCTTTAGAATATTTATCAAAATTGACAAGTAAATAAATGATGCAATAGCTATGAATATAATCGACAAACAAAGAGACTACTATTATTTAATGAATAAAGACGTAGTATAATTTGTTTATAGAGGCTCTCTTCTATATTTTGATTTATGTGTATAAAATTAGTTGTTCATTATTATGTGGGTTTTGTTTCAATTCACCCAAAAAAACTTCATTAAAATTATAAATATAATTATATACAAATATAACTTTTAAAAATAAAATTGGAAAGAAAAATATAAAAATAAGCATAAGTATCATGTGAAATACATATTAATGCCAAACAATTAGAAATATATGTAGCTTTTGAGAAGAATAAAAAGAATTACGTAGCAAGATATTATATATCAAACTAATTTGTTCATAAAAAATTGTGTATGGATGAGAGTTGAACAATTTATTTTGAGATTCACACAATCCGTTCATTTAACTTGTATCAATTTTTTTATGAGAAATTATCCATCAAACATTTTTTACGGCGTCAGTTTCTAAATTCATCAACGGTGAATTACTGATAATTTTCCCTATGAAGAACTAATTGTAATTTTCTGTCATTTATGTTATTTAACTATTAGGTACATTGCATATAATTACAGTTATTTTTTTTTCACGTTGTCGGTAATTCTTACATATCAAATTTACCTATTTTCATGATATTCTTTTATAGACGATTGTTTGCAACACATTAAACGACCATCACAAGTTATATTAACTATGTTTTAGCATCTCCCATTTGAGACTGTTTCATTAAATTTATATATTTATAGAACATTTAAGTTAGCTTCCAAGACTGTAACATTGTGTTTCAATGTAGCCCTTCACGTAAGTCATAAAATTATGCATAAATCATGTATCATCTACTCTCATAATTGTTTTTTTTTAATTTAATAAATTTTGTGAACCATACATCACATTTTTCAGTGATAATTAACTTCACTAGGTTCTATATTATCTATTCATTCATATCTTTTTTTTAGATCTATTCACATCCATGTCTCGTAACCCCCATAGTATTAATAATTAATAAATTAATAGTCATTTATTATTTTATCTATATCTTGGAAGATGATATCTCTTTGAAATTATAGAGTATTTGTGTTTGAAGGGCCGGTTGGAATGGGCTTGTGTACTTTTCTAGCATCTATTTACAATGATAGAATTTGCTAGAATATATGAGACTCATGCACCTAAATTCATTTCATGCATTATCCAAAGAGACTTCTATACTAATATGGTGGAGTATGAAAATTGAAAAATATAAAAGTAACTAAAGGTTCAAGTTGTCTGAGCATTACATGGTTTTCATTTAAGTAGTTGAAATAACGTCAGCCAACAATATGAAATTATAAAACAATAGAGGGCAATTAAGGTATTAAAAGTATTTTCACCCTCGGTCACCTTTTAGAATACTAGTTGAAAAACATTTGCTTCATACTATTAAAATGATACCATTGAACACTTTATATTAACCTTAAAATTTATTGTAAATAAAAATAATAATAATAATGATAAAATACCAATTTTTCATCTATGCAATTGCAGATAAAAGAAAATTGAATAAATCATGCATCTTCTGAAAAATAATATATTATCTACAAAGAAGTTTTAGAATTAAAGAATTCACAATCCTAACAATGTTTATTACTTAAGAAAAGAATATAAATTTTTTTTTTCCATTTATTAAATACTGAGTATAATGAATATTAAACTCTAACATCTGATATAAGACGAAACAAATACTAAAGTAAACCATCATATACTAAACAAAAAGTCATGCACATAGATATTAACTTATTATTCTTGACTAATCAATGTTCATTTGTATAAAGATTCTAAAATCATCTATACATAGCTTCACATTCATAGTAACATAATAGTCTAAATTATTAAATTCTATCAATTATTAATAAACAAATAGTTAGTCAATAAAACTATAAATGAATTAAATAAAAACTCTAATCTATACTGTATTTAATAGGATTTAAAGGGTAAAAGGGAAAATGAAAAGTCACCTCATGTTAAGCCTCTTTTAATTTATATATATAAGTATATAGATAAGCATGTACTATTACAGTTATATATATGCTTTAATATAATTTATAGTTAGTTAGAAATTAGACAAGTATATACTGAAGTAAAAGAGAAACATGAAAATATACTATTTAAAAAAACCTATAGAAAAAGTCTGTTATGTTTATCTTTTTGGTTAATTATATGCTTTAATTTAATTAAATATGATTTATCATGTTTGTAACTCCAATAAAAAGGGATTTAATGAAATGTTAGTAGAAATGTTGAAACGAAAAGATTAATTGCTTGAGGGTAAATATGAGTATAATGAAACTTTAGTTGGACAATTTTGTCCAATGAGTGTTTTTTAAAGATGCAAGGTTTTAGACATAGTATAGTATGATATGATTAGTTCGCTTGCACATGTGATGCTTAAATATATATATATATATATATATATATATATATATATATATATTTTATGTCAACAGTATTTTTAAATCTGTTGATGAAGTCCCTTTTTTTAGTATTGGATATTTTATCCATTCTAAAACGTTGTTAAAAGGTTTGTAATTAATGAGGAACTCTTCGTTCAAGATTTTAATTTGATTTTGAAGAGCTTGTTCTTCAATTTTGTCTTGTAGAAAATATAATTATCTTCTTTTGCAAGAAATTAAGTTTATGGATTTAAAAATATAATTTTATTTTAGAGTGTTCAATTTCTCATTTTGAGAAAAAAATAACTTTACTATTTGTGTAAGTCCTTATCTTACACCTTAATACAAATTTTGATGAGTTGAATACCCAGAAAATTATTGCATTTATGAGTGTTCATCCCAATATGAGACTAGCAAATCCTTTTATCCAAGCTCCATTAAAGATTAATGAGCCCATTTACCTAGATCCATAAATCAAACCATCCAGTCTAAATTTATCCAAAGCTTCTTCAAAGGATAAATAAAAAATAACAAAGCCAAAGTCCAAATTAGAGAATTGCATGTAATTATGAGAAATTAAAGAGGGGTATTAAGTTGCAAGAATTGAACAAGAAAATAGTAAAAACTTTATTAAGGTGTAAGATTAAAGACTTACACAAACAGTAAATTTAATTGGCAACAATCAAATAGTGCTCTCACTCACTATTCAATCACAATGCAAAAGTCAATGACATTCTGAGGGTGGGGTGGTTGATTTTGGAGTAATCATAATTATTGTCTGAAAAATTATTGTGACTAATACCATTGATAATTGCTTGTCTTTGACGATTATTATGACATTTGCATTGTGCTGAAGTGTCATCATGATACATCTTCAAGATTACTTGATTATTTGATTTTGATTATTTCAAACATTGACATTTTGCCAAAGGTGAATTACTTCTCTTTATTTATCAGTACTGAGACTGATGTCATCAAATGGTCATTCAATTGTTGAAGGGTAATATTTCTGGATGATTAGCCTTTTTGGATTTTTTGTTTGATTATGAGACTTGACTGTTCGGAAGATCTAGAGTCAAAATCGTCATTCTCTTTCAAAATGAGAAGTATTTTCTTTTGGATCAATTTTTTCTCTAATTTAATTTTGACTTTGTGACTTTTGATTTGCTCTTTGAAGTGGGTTTGGACTTGGGTTCGGATAAATTTGAACTGGATGGTTTGATTTGTGGAGCTAGGTAAATGAGCTCATTTAATGAAGCTTGGATAAAATGATTTGCTAGTCTTATATTAGGATGAACACTCACAAATGTAATAATTTTCTAGGTATTCAACTCTCCCACCTTTTAACATAATATTCTCTTGTTAGGATTTCATTTTTAACCGAGTATTATCATTTTCAAATCCAAGGTATTTTGTATTTGCTTGAAAAAAAATATTTGGGGAAAGGAAGCCAATTGGTGAGGGCTTGTAAACCTTTGAAAATAAATTAAAATATTGTTGTAAATCAATTGAGAAAAGTTCTGAGGTAAGATCATCAATGGACCACCATTTAAAGAACCAATTTGAAAAATAAATTTTGAAATTCTTATTAAAATTCAAAAATTACAGGTGAGAAAAATTACTATTTTGATGCAGGAAAATCCTGTGCCATGTATTAATATAGTCGAAATAGTTATCTTATTTTTTATTTAAAAGTACTTTGAAACTCGAATGATGGATTTTTCAATCCTCCATAGTTATGATCCTGATGATAGAAAAAGAATGGTAAATGATTCTTTCCTCAAAATTTTTTATTGGGCTAATTTTATGGATTTTGTTTCTAAGAGATTGTCTCTGTAGAAACTGAGATTTTTGTTATTGCGTTCTGGGACATAATGGAGTATGGGAATGAAATGGGTTTTGATAATTTGTGTTGGATCCTTCAGATGAGAAAATGAAGGCTCAATCTGAAAGATATTTTCGTTGTGCATTATTTGAAAATGTGATAATGGTTGGTCAAGTGATTGAGCATCAAAGGATTGAGTATTTAGGAAATAGTCAAATTGTTTGACCAGAGTTGATTGGTAATCGGGTCAGATGGACCCAAGTATTGCTGATTGGGCTTAGTTAGAAGTCGGATACTCCTCTTTAATTTGGGCTTAAGGCCCAATTGTTGAGTGGAAGACTCTACTATTTTTAAACCATTCATCACATGATTTTTTTAGTGATATTGATCCCTTTTATTAAGGATTCCTCAACATGCTTTTAATATTTTTTGGAAATCCATCAGGCATGATGAAAAAAGTTCCATCCAGTATCAAAATTTATTTTATTATTTTATTTAAAAATTCAATTTTGAAAATTGCTTGTCCCAATAGGTTCATAGTTATAATTTTTCTATTGTCATAACATATTTCATTATCTTTGTGAAAATCTATTTTTCACCATTTTCATACCATTGAATTAATGCTGCATTAAAATCATGCTTCAACCCAACATCTTAAAAAAAATTTAATTCATCAATCCAGTCATTTCTTGGATATTCAAATCTATTATGATCATAATTAATGATGGGAATTTTGAGCAAAAAGCAGTTGTCTTGCCATTGAGCTTCTTTATTTTAAAAAAATTTTGATTAAGTATTCTGAGTTTTATCTTTCCGTATTCTAGAAGGTCAAATTATTCCATTGTAGATTCTTGGAATGATTTCCTGCAAAAATTTATAAGAAAATGAGGAATTGAATTATAATATGAGTAAATTAAATATTGAAATAAAAAATGTTAAAAATAGATTGTCACTTGGAAAAATTTTGTTAGGAAGGAATCTCGAAACATGTTTTGTAGACTCATAATTAATTAAATTTTTTGTATTATATGAAACAACTTGTATGACCGGATGAAATAATAAAATTCAAATCTTGGAAATGTAATTTGATTGAAAATTTTGATTTTTCTTACAGATATAATTATATTATTTTGTTTGATTACCTTGACAACCAATTTAAAATATTTCCAGTATTGTTTAACACATTTGCTAATGCAAACAATCAAGAAATGCAACCAGTATTGTCTAATAAGAATATTTTTAATGTAGACAATCAAGAAATCAGTAAATTGATTAAAGAGTTTAATCAATATATTTTGAATTTCACTTGGAGCAAATTTAAGATCAAATGACATTATTTTCCATTTATAACGATTAAATATAATTTTGTATCTATCAATCTGGTTTTGCCAAAATCTAGATTTTATGTCAATAGTATCTCCAAGTCTGTTGATGAAGTCGCTTTTGTTTGGTATTGCATATTTTATCCATCCCAAAACATTGTTAAAGGGTTTGTAATTAATGGGGAACCCTTCATTCAAGATTTTAATTTGATTTTGAAAAGCATGTTCTTTAATTTTGTCTTCTAGAAAATAAAATTATTTTCTTTTGCAAGAAATTACATTTATAGATTTGAAAATAGAATTTTGTTTTAGAGTTTTCAATTTTTCAGTGTGAGATTTTTTTTTAATTTTGCAGGTTCTTCCATGGGATAAGTAATTATTTCATCATGCTCTATTATAAATGGATACAGTAGAGAGATGAATGGTAAACCCAAGATTGTTTTGTCTGTCATATTTTTACTAAGACAAATAATGTTTTAAAACACATATTACATTGGCAAATATGAACTTTGGGGATTTCATATTTGATATGCATACGAGTACCATTGGTAGAGGACAAGGATTCGTTTGTCTTCTTGAAGTACTTGATTGAAACGAGTCATTCATGCATACAATTCAAGCCTGCTCATGAATCAACAAGAACCATTGTTGTGAAATCCATTTTTTTTATTTTGACCTGATTAAGAATTTGGATTAAATTATCATTGTTTTGATTGTTGATAACAGGTTCTTCAATCTCATTATCAGAAATTAGAAATTTATTAGCTTCTCCTAGTTCAGTAGATTCCTGATTCTTAATTAAACTCTATATTATCAAAATGTTTAATTCTTCTTTCATTTCTGTGTTTTAATACTTTAATTCTTTTATTTCAATCTTAATATTTTTAATTTATTTCTGAAGCGCTAGTAGAGTAACTTCTTCTTCATTTCCTTTAACCATATTGAATTTTTCAAGGGTTTGTGAAAGACTTGCCGTATTGTTATTATTAGACTTAGAATTTTCTTTCTTTTGAATTACTCTCTTAAGTCTTTCTAGGTATTTTTGTTTTAATTCTGGATTCTGAATTTTACTTATTAAATCCAACAAGAGATTTTCGTGTTTTTCAATTTTATTTAAAACATTTATTTTTTGACAACAACTTTCCCTACACACCCCAATTGAATTTAAATTTGGATTGGATGAAGAACATTTAGAATACCCAGTGGATGATCAAGTAGATTATAGGGTATGGAATATACCCAAAATCCCTAAAAATATATTTACAAATCAACATGGTATGTTGCTTCTTTCAAGCCTCGGCATCATGTAAAAACAATTGAGAAAATATATGCTCTTGGGAAAGAGCATGAAACTTGTCACTTACTTTCCTCAATTCAATAAAACATCACATTGAAGAAGGTTATAATTACCTTCATTTTGGTTTAGTCTAGATTGGAGTTAAACCATTCACAAGAAGAGGCCTAAATATATATGTCTTGTTAGCCTTGCGTAATGCAAGATTTACTAATTTTAATGATAGTATTCTAGGATTAATTGAATCCTCACTTTCTAATGGTCCAATCCATTTGGATTGTTTCCCAGATTTGTCTGTTACTTTAACAGACCCCTATATAATAAAATCATTAACTTTGAATATTATAACTAGTGGTTACCAAGTCTTAGAAGACACCCAACCCCTAACTTTAATTATTAGAATCCATTTCAAAGTCACCAAAACAAATATGAATTTCCAAGTCATCAATAGGAGTCCCAAAAATCAAATGATGTTAATCCAATCTAGCCAAAGTAATGCCAATATTAGAGTCCCTAAAACAATTAGGTGGTCTAATATTACTTTGCCAACAAATAGAAACCAATGAAAGCCAACCCACTCCAATACAACGCCTAATTGAAGATATAGATTACATCCGGCAGTACATGGATGGTACTGTTAAAATCAATTTTCAGTCTTCTAGTTCTAATCTTTCAAATATGGAGTATAGCTAGTCTAGTATCCCTAGGAATCCCTTTTCTTGATCACTAGTTAATAATTATCAAGATCTTAGGATTCAACAATTAGAACAAGAATTAAAAATTTTAAAAATTAAAAATTTAAGGCTTAAAAAAATTAGCCACAACTCTTAGTCCTATATTTAGGAACCCTGAACCAAGAATTCAAAGTTGATTTTCAAATCCAAATGGGTCAAGGAAGACTCTAGTGTGGTGACTGCTAGTCATCCACCACCTGAAAAAATCATAATTAATCATAAAAATTCTTTAATCACTACTTCTCCTTTCAAGATTTCAAAGGAAGAAGAACCTAATAAAAAAGTTGTTGAACAACTCAATTTTACCAATAAAAGTTTAATTACAATAAGTAAACCATTAGATAAAATTAAAATTAAGGTTGGTGTTCTTAATGAATCTAAACATAAGGAATCACTGAAAGAAAAAGTTTTAATAAATCTTTCAGATAAAACCACTTCGAATATTGTTCCCATTAATAAACAAATTCATAAAATGCTTCAGGAATTGAAGAATAAATCTGTTGAATCATCTTCTTATGTTAAGGTTATCAATCAAGACAATAGTTCATAATTGAAAAACCATAGGTCAGAATCTACCTATGAGTCATCCACAATCCATGAATCTTCAAACATTAATAATATTGAAGATGCATTTAAAAGTTTAGAAATTAATAAATTGGAAAGGAAGTGGCAAACCTTTCTGAGCATAAAGTTCTCAATAAATTACAACACATGGCAATGGTAGAGCTAAAAGCTACATTCCCACACACAATTAACTTCACAATGAGGTAATAAATCTTCTAGTCATAGGATTCACATAAATGTTTCAGTCCTGGTGGGAAAAAAATCTCACAGAAGAATCCATAAATACCATTCTTTCAGTAGTAAAGTTTGATTCTGAAGGAAACCCAATTATTGGAGAGGATCAGGAAACAATACCCGATACTATCAATACACTCCTTTGTACAATAATTGAACACTTCATTGGAATACCAGGTTACTTTGCGTATCCATGATCAATTGACTAATCTTAGGTGTCCAACCCTAAGTGATTTTAACTAGTACAACAATATATGTGTGTCCAGTGTAATGAAAATGGATGATAGTAATCAACGCTTTTGGAAAGAAAAAATTATAAATGGATTACCCAATTTGTTTGCACACAAAATAAGAACAATCCTTGGGGTAATGACCTAGGAAACATAGATTATGATAGTCTTACCTATGGTAGAATAATTATTACAATTCAAAAGGAAGGTTTGAAAAAGTGTGTAGATATGAAAATCAATAAACAAATAAAAAAGGAAAATAAAACTGCCGAATATGAATTAGGCAATTCTTACGAGCAGTATGATTTACCCGCTATTACTCCTTCCCTAAAAAAATTCCTATTTAAGCCCTAGAAGGACCCACAAGCCTTATAGGAGAAATTACCAAAAAATAAAAATTTTGACGAACGTTTCTCTAAGAATAAGAATTATTCTAGAAGAAAATTCAATAAACCATTTATTGATAAAAGTAAAATTAAGTGTTTTAAATGTGCCTAAAATGGTCATCTTTCTAACACTTGTCAAGTAAAAAATAAACTTAATCAACTACAAATCTCTAATGACGATCAACAAGAATTGTTTAGAGTCATAGAAACAACAAAATATTATGAGAATAGTAATAAAGATTTAGGAGAATTTGAATCCTCTGAATCTTACCTAAACTATTCTATTCTATAAAAGTAAAAATAGTTCACATTTCTACTTTTGTCTACTTTTGAGTAAGAATCGTAAAAAGCATAAATAGTTACCCAATTATTCGACAACTAGTACAATAATTATAGAAAGAAACAGATTACAAGGATTCTCTATGCCTTCATAATTATTATCTCGATCTCTGTGCCTTCATAATTGCTCTGCCATTATTGCTATTATTGAAAAGTCATCGTGACTATTGTTGAGCATTGGATTCCTTGAGAATTGTTATCTTAGATTATTGTGCGTTCATTGTGGAGAAGCCATCACTGTCATCCTTTGATAATTATTATCTTGGATGTTGTGTCTTAACTATTGATTGGAGAAGTCATTGTTGCTATTGATAATCTTGAGGATCATTATTATCATTGAATTGTGCTGAGATGTTATCATGATACATCAATAATTTGATTTTAATCTTATTCAAATATTGGCATTTTGCCAAGGACAAATTCTTTTGTTCATTTACCACTGAGATCAATATTACTAAATGGGTTCTTTGCTGTGGAGTAACTTTTCTGGATCATTGATCTTTTTGGTTTAATTTGGTTACTTGACTCTGCAGATGTTTCGGAGTCAGATTCATTATTGTCTTCTAAAAGGAGAAGCATTTTTTGGATTATTGTTTTCTCCAATTTGGATTTTGGCTTTGTGGCTTTTGATTTACACTTGGAAAAGGGTTCTGATTTCGTTATGGATTAAGATTTCGATGGATTTGAACTAGATGGTTTGATTTGTAGATCTGGGTTAATGTGCTCATTAATTTTTAATGGAGTTTGGATAAAAGGAGTTGTTAGTCTCATAATGGGATGGACACTTGTAAATTCATAATTGATGGATGCAATTTTGTTTAGGTATTCAACTTATCCCACTATTTAACATAATATTCTTTGGTGAAGATTTCATTTTCAACCAAGTATTGCCATTTCAAAACCCAATGTATTTTGTATTTATTGAAACATAAAGTATTTGGGGAGAAGAAATACAAACTTATTTCTAGAAATAAATTAAAAGGTTATTGAAAATCAATTGAAAAAGATTCTAAGGTAATATCATGAATGAACCACCATCTTAAGAACCAATTTGGAAAATCAACTTCGAAATTGTTATCAAATTTTACGAAACAAAAGTGAGAAAAATCACTATTTTGATTCTAGAAAAATCACTATCAATATAGTCAAAATAATTGTACTATTTTTTATTTAAAAGTATTTTGAAATTTGAAGGATTGATTTTCCAATCTCCCATAGTTATGATCTTGAGGATATAGAAAGAATGGTAAAAGATTTTTTCCTCAGAATTTTTTATTCGGCTAATTTTTATGGATTCTATTTCTAAGAGAATGTCTCTGTAGAAACTGAGATTTTTGTTATTGCCACCAGGGACATAATGAAATTCAGGAATAAAATAGGCTTTGGTAATTTGAGCAGGATCTTTTAGATGAGCAAATGGAGGCTCAATATGAAAAGAGATTTTCACTAACTATTTTTTGAAAATCAAATGATGATTTCTTGTATTTAAAAGTGATTGGGAATTAGAGGATATTGCGAATGGGTCAAATTGGTTGACCAGGGTTGATTGGTGATTGGGTCCAATGGACCCAAGTATTGTTGATTGAGTTTGGTTTGGAGTAGAAGACTCCTCATTGATTTGGGCGAATAGGACCAATTGTTGAGTCAAAGACTCTTCTATTATTGAATCATTTATCATTGTCACATGATTTCTGAAAGTGATGTTGATTCTTCTGGTTAAGGATTCAATAGCATGCCTATGTCTTTTTTGAAATCCGTCAGGCATGATGAAGAAAGTTCCTTCCAGTATAAAAAATTCTTTTATTGTTTTGTTTGAAAATTAAATTTTAAAAATTGCTTGTCCCAAGAGGTTCATAGTTAAAGTTTCTTTGTAATCATAATAGATTTCATTAATTTTGTGAAAACTTATTTTACCGTTTTTTTCATACCACTGAATTAAGGCTGCATTGAAATCATACCTCAATCCCATTTCTCCCAAAATTTTATCCAATTCATTAATCTAATCATTTCATGGTTATTCAAATCAATTATGACCATAATTAATAAATGGAAGTTTTGAGCAAAAAGTGACTGCCCTACCATTGAGTTTCTTAATTCTGA
Source organism: Datisca glomerata (assembly GCA_003255025.1). Classification (NCBI taxonomy): domain Eukaryota; kingdom Viridiplantae; phylum Streptophyta; class Magnoliopsida; order Cucurbitales; family Datiscaceae; genus Datisca; species Datisca glomerata. The sequence continues at coordinate 205,819 of QANY01003043.1, read as the reverse complement.
AGGAGTTTTTGTTCAGTATTCGAGGTTCTATCTTTCCATATTCTGGTAGGCCGGATTTCTCAAATTCCTCCATTGAAAATTCTTGAAATGGTTTTCTCCAAAAGATAACAAATAAGGAAGTCAAACATTTAATTATTAATATATTGGATATATTAAATATTGAAATCAGAATTGCTAAGAATAGATTCTTACCAGACAAAATTTTGTTTGGAAGTAATTTCAAAACATTTTTGTATGATTTGATCAATTGTTTTGATAGTGGAATAATAAATTCCAAATCTTGAAAATCTAATTTTAGATTGAAATAATTTGATTCTTCTTGTAGAGATAATTAAACTATTTTGTTTTATTATCTTGGGAAACAATCTAAAGTAGTTTCAGTATTGTTTAACATATTCACAAATGTAAACAATCAAGAAACTCAACCAATATTATTTAATAAGAATGTTATTAATACAGACAATTGAGAAATATGCAGATTGAATAAATAGTTTAATCATTATATTCTGAAATTTACTGGGAGTAAATCTAGGATCAAATGACATTATTTTCCATTTATAATGATCAAACATAATCTTGTATTTCTCAATCTTATTTTTTCTGGATTTGTCAAAATTCATATTTTATGCTAAACTTAGAGGATACATCAGCATTTCTAAGTCTGTTGATTAAATCCTTCTATTTGATATTGAATATTTTATCCATTCCAAAACATCTTTAAGACGCTTTTAATTAATTATTAAGCAAATAATTCTTCGTTCAATGATTTTAATTTGATTATGAAAAGCATGCTCTTCAATTTTGTCTTGCAGAAAACATAATTGTTTTCTCTTAAAAGAAATTAAGTTTATGGACGTAAAAACAGAATTTTATTTCAAAGTTTTCAATTTCTCATTGTGAGAAAAAAGAAATAAATTTGAATTTAAAAGGTTCATCAATGAGATAAGTAATTATCCCATCATACTCCGTTGTAAAAAGGATACAACAAAGAAATGAATGGTAAACCTAAAATAATTTTATCAGTCATATTTTTTACTGAGATAAACGATGTTTTAAAACATACACTGTCTTGGTAAATATGAACTTTTTTGCGTATTTCATAATTGATATGCATCCGAGTACCATTGGTAGAAGACTAACACTCTTTTGTCTTATTGAAGTACTTTGGAGGAACTACTCCTTCCTGCATACAATTCAAGTCCTTCTGAGTCAACAAGTATCATTGTTATGAAAACAAAATCTTGAATTATTATTCTAACCATTATGTGCAATTTCTTGATTTTGATATGATTGAAAATTTGGATGAAGTTATCATCATCTTGATTGTTGATAATAGATTCTTCAACCTCATTATCAGAAATTGGGAATCTATTAGGTTCTCCTAGTTCCATAGATTCATGATTTTTAATTAAACTCTCTATTTTAAAAAGGTTTAATTCTTTTGTTATTTTTGTGTTTGATTCTTTAAATTTTTTTATTTCAATTTTAATATTTTTAATTTCTTTTTGAAGTTCCTGTAAGGTAACTTCCTTTTCATTTCCTTTAACCTTACTGAATTTTTCAAGGGTTTGCAAAAGGCTTGCATTATTGTTATTATTAGACTTATTTTCTTTCGTCTGAATTACTTTCCTAAGTCTTTCTAAGAATTCTTGTTTTAATTTTAGATTTTCAGTTTTGGTAATTAAATCTAACACGAGGTTTTCTTGTTCTTCATTTTTATTTAAAACAATTATGTTTTGACAACAGCTATCCCTACACCCCATTAAAATGTTAGGAGAATCACTGTCAGAACTTGAAAAGTTATATTCAGAGGATTCAAAGGATTCAAATTCTCCTAAATCTTCATCACAACTCTCGTAATAATCTATTGTTTCTAAGCTTCTAAATAATTCTTGTTTACCCTCATCATAGATTTTTAATTGATTAATTTTATTTTTAACTTGACAAGTATTAGAAATATGACCATTTTGGCCACATTTAAAACATTTAATTTTACTTTTATCAATAAATGGTTTATTGAATTTTCTTCAAGAATAATTCTTATTCTTAGAGAATCATTTTTCAAAAATTTTATTTTTTGAAAAGTAATGGTCAAAATTTTTATTTCTATTTCTGATATTTTCTCCTATCAGGCTTGTGGATCCTTCTAGAGACTTAAATTGAAAATTTTCCTACATTTTTGTGAAGGAGCAATAGCGGGTAAACTATACTGCTCGCAAAAATTACCTAATTCATATTTGACAGTTTTATTTTCTTTTTTAATTTATTTATTGATTTTCATATCCATGCACATTCTTAAATCTTCTTTTTCTTTTATAGTAATTATTGTACCGTAGGTGAGACTATTATAGTATATATTTTTAGGTCATTACTAAGGATTGTTCTAATTTTGTGTTCGAACAAAATGGGTAGTCCATTAATAAATTTTTCTTTCCAAAGGGTTGATTACTATCATCCCTTGTCATTCAAAATATATTTTTGTACAAGTTAAATTCACTTAGGTTTGGACACCTAAGATTAGTTAATTGATCATGGATATGCGAAGTAACATTACTTGGCATTCCAATAAAGTGTTCAATTATTATGTAAATGAGTGTATTGATGACATCAGTTATTGTTTCCTTATTGTCTCCAATAATTGAGGTTCCTTCAGCATCAATCTTCACTGCTGAAAGGATGGTAATCTTGGATTCTTCTATGAGATATTTTTCCCACCAAGACTAAAGCATTCTTGTGAATCCTGTGACTAAAAAATTTATTACCTCGTCGGGAAGAAAATTGTGTGTGGTAATGTAGCTTTAGCTACCATTGACATGTGCTGTAATTTATTGAGAACATCCTGCTTAGAAAGTCCATCAATATTCTATTCTTACAATTTTTTGCAGAAGCAAAAAATTGATTAACCAAAGAATTTTTAGTAATTTGAATGTCAGAAGGAATAGGCTTTTTAGGCCATTTCCTTTCTAATTTATTAATCTCTATATTTTTAAATGTATCTTCAATAATATTAATGTTTGAAGATTCACTTATTGTGGCTGACTCATAGGTGGATTCTGACCTATGATTTTCTGAATCTGAACTATTATCTTGATTGATTACCTTCAATTCTTGAAGTTTATCATCAATAATTTTTTCAGATTTAATTTCAAATTCTGAAAGGCTGTCTTAGTTAACATCTTTAATAGAATAAGATGATTCAACAGATTTATTTTTCAATTCTTGAAGCATTTTATCAATTTATTTATTAAATGGAACAATATTCAAAGTAGTTTTATCTAAAATATTTATTATTGGTTTTTCTTCCAGGGATTCATTAGGTTTAGGTTGATTAAGAACTTCAACCTTATTCTTAATTTTATCTAATTATTTTCCTATTGTAATCAGACTTTGATTGGTGTAATTGAGTTGTTTAACTATTTTTTATTAGTTTCTAAATTCTTTACTTTTTTTTATTTTTATTAATGTCTGAAGGTTCATTGATTGTGAAAGATTCATAGGTAGACATTATCCTATGGTTATCTAATTCAGAGCTACTATATTGGTTAATAACCTTAACAATTGATTTAATTTCTAAATCTTTGGATGGTTCCTCAATAGTATTTGAAGATTCATCAATTATGAATGACTCATAGGTAGATTCTATCATATGGCTCTCTGATTCTGAGACATTGTCTCTCCATTCAATTTTTAATTCTTTATGTAATTCATTAAGAAATATTTCATGTCTAATTTTAAAAGACTCTTTTGATTCTTCTTTAGGTTTAGGAATTACTCTATTATTTGGTTCATAAATATTCTCGATATAGTCATGGAAAAATATGTCAAATCTATATTTTTCCATGAACGCCTTCCATTCAGTAAGTATGATTTTTCTTTGATCCATATTATATGAATCTTTGAACCTATTACGTTTATCAAGATTGGTTGGTCATTATTGTGTTGATTTAGACTTGCCCAATCTAGTTTGTATTCTTGGTTCAGGGTATCTGGATTCAAATTTTTAGAATTTTTTAATTCTTGTTCTAATTTTAGAATCCTAAGAACTTGATTATCAATGGGTGTTTTAACATTGTTAGATTGTTCAAAGACTGGCTGATTAACTTGGGAACTTGTGGTTATGCTTTTAGGTTTTAAACCTTTAATTTTTTAATTCTTGCTCTATTCGAATCCTAAGATCTTGATCTTTAGTAGATGATCTAGAAAAGGAATTCCTTTGGTTTTTAGACTGGCTATACTCCCTGACTTTATCAGTACCATTTACGTACTACTGGATGTTATTAACATTTTTATTTTATTAGAAAAAAAAGTATTTTGCAGGTTTCATGCTCTTTCCCAAGAGTATATATTTTTTTAATGATTTTTTCATGATGTTGAGGCTTGAGGGAAGCATCCAACCGTGTAGATTTGTAAATATCTTTATTTTGGATTCTGGTTATATTCCATATCCAATGATATACTTGATCATCTACTAATTAAAAATGTTCTTCATCTAATATGTCAAATATCGAAGTTATTGTAGACCCAATGCTACTAGAAGAACTACTTCTAGATAATTTACTCATTGCTCAAATAAGTAAGTTATTCTTATTATTGAAAATTTCATACCGTATTTGATTACCAATCTTTTGTGACTTCTACAATTTCCTACTAGGTTCTCTCTTTGCCACTTTGCCCCTACAACCACCCACCCTCGAGATTTACATCTCAAAGAGGTCTTATTGTGGTGCCGAAGCTAACCAAATAGAAGCTGACACATCAGCCTCTATCAAAGAAGATTAACAGATTAAATAATCAAATATTACAGAGAAATAATCAAGTATAAAAATAACCATCCACTTGGGTGGAGAGTGAGAATAAAAAAGAAATAATTCAAGGAAGCAATTGATAAACAATCATAACAATATCAAGCCATAATAGGCGCTGAATAGATTAATGAAGGAGATAAATTAAGTAAACAGATTAATCAGGTTTGGCTTTGATACCAAGAGGCGCGTTCTCACCACAACGCATAGTTGGGCAGTGATCGCCATAGGTCCCTTTAAGCCTGCAACCTATCCCTGGACCTAACCCAGGTAGGGTACTCAGGGGGTAAGAGCCAGTGCTTTGTCACTAATCACATAGTGAGAACCCCCCATAAGTCTGACACCCTCTCAGACGAGGAGTTCTCAAGTATTGTGTTGATTAAATACCTTCAATTCTTGAGGTATATTATCAATAATATTTTTAGATTTAATTTCAGATGATTCTAAATTTTTTTAAATGATTCTTCAATATTAATAATATTTGAGATTCACTTATTATGGACGACTCATAGGTGAACTCTGACATATGACTTTCTGAATCTGAACTATTGTCTTGATTGATTACCTTCAATTCTTGAAGAATTTTATCAATCTGTTTATTAAGGGGAACAATATTCAGAGTGGTTTTATCTGAAAGATTTATTAAAGGTTTTTCTTCTAGAGTTTCACTAGATTGGTTCATGAAGCTCATCAACCTCATTCTTAATTTTGTCTAATTGTCTACCTATTGTAATTAGACTTTGATTTGTGTAATTGAGTTATTCAACTACATTTTTATTAAGTCATTCTTCCTTTGAAATCTTAAAACGAAAAACAGTGATTAAAGAATTTTAGTAAGTAATTAAGATTTTTTCAGGTTTAATTTTGAAATTTTGAATTGTTGTCTTGGTTAACAACCCTAGCGGAATAAAATGATTCATTAGTTTCTAATTTTTTAATGTTTCTTCATTTTTACTAATATTTGAAGGTTTATTGGTTATGGAATATTCATAGGTAGATTCTAATCTATGGTTGTCTAATTCAGAGATACTGTCTTGGTCAATAACCTTACAAGATGATTTAATTTCCAAATCTTTGGATGGTTCCTCGATATTATTTGAAGATTCATGAATTGTAGATGGTTCATAGGTGGATTCTAACCTATGTCTATCTGATTCTGAGATGTTGTCTCTCAAATTTTTTATTTTTTAAGTATTTTATCATCAAGAGTTTTTCCATAATAAATTTTGAAGGGTTCATTGGATTCCTCTTTAAGTTTGGTAATTTCCCTATTATTTGGTTCATAAATATCCTCGATCTAATTAAGGAAAAATATGTCAAATTTATGTTTTTGCATGAATGCCTTCCATTTAGCAAGTATAATTTTTTTATCCATATTATATGAATTTCTAAACCTATTACGTCTATCTAAATTGGTTGGGTCATTATTTTGTTGATTTAGACTTGTCCAATCTGGTTTATGTTCTTAGTCGGGATGTCTAAATTCAAATTTTTAAAATTTTTCAGTTAATCAATTTTCTGTTTCTACAGAGAAATTGTACAAATGAAATATTAATGGAATTTTTTAGCAGGATGTTCTCAATAAATTGAAGCACATGGTGATGGTAGCCAATAGCTACATTACCACACACAGTTTACCTCACAATGAGATAATTAATCTTTTAGTCACAAGATTTACATGAATGCTTCATTCCTAGATGGAAAAATATCTCACAGAAGAATATAAAAATACCATCTTCTTAGTAGTTAAGATTGATGCTGAAGCAATCCAAATTATTGGAGAGGAGCAGGAAACAATGCATGATGCCATCAATACACTCCTTTACACAATAATTGAGCACTTCATTGGAACGCCAGGTAATATTACTTTGCGCATCCATTATCAATTAATCAATCTTAGGTGTCCAACCGCGAGTGATATCCACTGGTAAAAAAATATATTTTTGTCTAGAGTAATGACAAGGGAGGAGGATAGTAATCAATTCTTCTGGAAAGAAAAATTTATTAATGGATTACCCAATTTGTTCGCACGTAAAATTAGAACAGTCCTTAATAATGACCTAGGTAATATAGACTATAATAATTTCATCTATGATGCAATAATTACTATAATACAAAAGGAAGGTTTAAGAAAGTTTATTGATATGAAAATCAGTAAACAAATCAAAAAGGAAAATAAAACAACCAAATATGAATTAGGTAACTTTTGCGAGCAATATCATTTACTCGCTATTGCTCATTCCTAGAAAAATAGAAAAAAATTCCATTTAATCCCTAAAAGGCCTCACAAGCCTTATAGGAGATAATACCATAAGAATAGGCATACAATTTTTGACCAATACTTTTCAAAATAAAAAAAATTAGAAAAATGTTTCTATAAGAATAAGAATTATTCTGGAAGAAAATTCAGTAAAAATTTCTTTGATAAAAGTAAAATTAAGTGTTTTTTAAATGTGGTCAGAATGGTCACTTTTCCAAAACTTGTCAAGTCAAAAATAAAATTGATCAATTAAAAATCTCTAAAGAAAATAAATAAGAATTGTTTAGCATCTTAGAAACAATTGAATACTCTCAAAGTAGTAATGAATATTTAGGAGAATTTGAATCCCTTGTATCCTTAGAATATAACTCTTCAAGTTGTAACAGTGATTCTCCTAACATTTTATTGGGGTGTAGGGATAGTTGTTGTCAAAAAATAAATATTTTTAAATAAAAAAGAAGAGAATGAAAACCTCTTGTTAGACTTAATTAGTAAAATTGAGAATCTAGAATTAAAACAAGAAAATACTAAGTCCAATAACAATAATACTGCAAGTATTTCACAAACCCTTGAAAAATTCAATAAGGTTAAAGGAAAGGAAAATGAAGTTACCTTACAGGAACTTCAAAAGGAAACTAAAAATATTAAATTTTAAAATAAAAGAATTAAACATTTCAAACCAGAAATAAAAGAAGAAATAAACATTTTAAAAATAGAATGTTTAATTAAAAATCATGAATCTAAAGAACTATAAGAACCTAAAGGATGATAACTTTATCCAAATTCTTAATCATATCAAAATCAAGAAAAGGCACATAATGGTCAAAATTATAATTCAAGATTTTGATTTCACTACAATGGCTCTTGTTGATTCAAGAGCAGATTTAAATTGTATGTAGTAAGAACTCGTTCCAACCAAGTACTTTAAGAAGACAAGAGAATCTTTGTCCTCTACCAATGGTATTCAAATGCATATCAATTATGAAATACCCAAAATTCATATTTGCCAAAACATTGTATGTTTTAAAATATCACTTGTCTTTGTAAAAAAATATGAGTGATAAAATCATTTTAGGTTTACAATTCATCTATCTGTTGTATTCTTTTACCACATAATATGATGAGATAATTACTTGTCCCATGGATGTGAAAGTGATTGGGCATCAAAGGATATTGAGAATGGGTCAAATTGGTTGACCAGGGTTGATTGGTGATTGGATTCGTTTAACCCAAGTATTGTTGATAGAGCTTGGTTAGGAGTAAAAGACTCCTATTTGATTTGAGCCTTAAGGGCCAATTAACGAGTCAAAAAAATTTCTATTATCGAACCGTTCATCATTTTCACATGTATTCTGAAAGTGATACTGATTCTTTTAGTTAAGGACTCCACTGCATGCTTATGACATTTTAAAAATCTGTCAGGCATGACGAAGAAGGTTCCTTTCAGTATTAAAAAAAATTTGATTAATTTATTTAGAAATTTAATTTTAAATATTGCTTGTCCCAAATGGTTCATAGTTACAATTTCTCTCTTATCATAATAGATTTCATTATCTTTGTGAGAACCTATTTTTCCACTTTTTTCATACCATTGAAGTCATGCTTCAACCCAACGTCTTCTAAAATTTTATCCAATTCATCAATCTAGTCAATTCTTGGATAATCAAATTCATTATGACCATAATTAATGAATGGAGATTTTGAGAAAAAAGTGGTTGTCCTACCATTGAGTTTCTTAATTTTGAAGGAATTTTGGTTGAGTATTCTAGGTTCTATCTTTCCATATTCTAAGATCAAATGACATTATTTTCCATTTAAAACTACCGAATGCAATTTTGTACTTAACAATTTGATTTGTTTGGCTTTGCCAAAATGCATATTTTTTGTCATTTTATTCCATATGATACAACAAAAATCTAGAAATAAATAAACTATCCTAAACTAGTGCATACACCTCTATAAAAGATCAAAATGCAATCCTTCTCATTCAGATTTCTAGTTTCTTGGAACCATTACAAAAAATTGTGAAAGTGATAAATGATTCCAGAGTCTACACATTGGGATGTTGTCGAATTAGTCACTAATCAATTCTTCATGAGATGCATGTTTAAGTTGTTTATAGTTAAGTAAACCTTTTAACTATTTTTCTTGTATATAGTCTTCCAACAATAGAAGCACTTACCATTCGAGATTTTTCCCTCTTCCTTACTCTAAGTAAACTCTTTGTACACATCTTTATCTTCTTCATCTCATTTGGACTAAGCCCAAAAGAAGTTGATTGGTTCACGTTTAACACAAATTGTATCTTCGTGATTCCCTTAGCCATTTAGAGTTCATAGTTCAGTTTTGCCTGATTAAAATTTTCTGCATATACTATATTTTAATCATGAACCAACGCATGAAATATGCTTAGGTATCCAAGACTAGATTGATCAGGGTTTTCTCATTGATTTTGGCTATAGAAATCTCTATCTCGCTAAGACATAACTATCCATAAGGATATGGTCCTTAGCCAAAGTTTCCTTTACCATCCAAGTGTTCAAAAGTATCCTTCTAAGCTTCCATAGAGAATGAATTTACTATATTTCCAAAAAATTTGTCATATTTACTATATTTCCAACATATCTGTCATACAATGACATTAAACATGGAGCTAAAATTCAAACTATCTCCATAGCCAGTTTCAATTTATTATCCTGAGTGAAACTCAAAGAAATATTTATTGTAACGTTAATTAGAAATGTACTTGCTTCTTTTCACGGGTGGATTAAATTCCTAGGCAATATCTATTAATCTCCATAATATTATCAATATATATGCTAATGAGCTCACGGGTGACAACCTATTGACTGAAAATAAAAAATCTTAATTATTACATGCATATTCTAATTTAAGCATACAATATAACAAGAAATAAAAACTCAAAAATAAACATGTAATGTACGCAATGATATTACAACTTTCATAAACATATGCACGCTTAAGAAAAACACATATATAAAAGTTAGGTAGGATAGTGCACTTAATTACTAATCAGATACTAACACCTAGTAATCCTACTAATATGATATTGATACCTAGTAATTAACCAATTATAAGCTTTAGTCTCTCTATATAAGTAATAAAAAACCACTCAGGAATGACACTGTAGAAGTGAGTCAAGTGTATACCATTATTTGACCCTCAGACTCGTGACAAGTGGACAACTCATTCTTAGGCAGGTCGTTGTTAGTAATTCACTTATTGGGGTAATCATAAAAAGATCAATAATGGTAATATTTGATGCTTTGTATACCATCCTTTAGGGAGCTTCCAAGATTTAAGACTAAGTACTCTAACGCCTTACTATGATCTAATAATGGAGACCACACATCAATTAAGAATCTTGCACTCACTTGATTTTCTAAATTACATGAGTTTTTGTCACCATGGGTTATTATGTGTCCTAAGGTAATTAGCCAACCTAACCTTTAGTAACCTACTATTATTAGTCGATCATGCTCAGTTAGTATTTTATTTAGGTTAATAAAATTTTATCTAAATTCAGATAGTGCCACAATTTAATTAGTTAGTAATTAAATATCCAGAAAATTATCAAAATTTAAAGTCGCATTTAAATAAACCTAATAACATGCTTCTAGGGTTAGCCATTTTATTCCCCTAGTCGAGTATACTTAATATTAACTTCACTATACAATCAGAAAAGGTTAGCCATTTAGAAACCTAAAGCAATATGGTATCCCAAAGATGATGTGCATATAATAAAATTACCAAAGCAGGTTGGGCATAAAATACAATAAAAAATAGGTTATAAAAGATAATACCTAAAATAAAACCCCACCCTTGCATAACCCTCATCCTATCTTGATTAAAAATTTCAAACATAGATCATAAAGATAGGTCGAGATGTGATCCTTGGGTCCCACAACCATCTATTGTTGCATGCCACCACACATCAGCTGCACGACTACTTTGTTTGTATTTCGATTCCCTTTTCGCGTTGATTTGATCTCAAACCTGGTTCGAATAGTTACATCATAAAACTCCTAACTATACTGAAGAAAGTTTACAAGAATCTATGAAGAAAGTTTACAAGAAACGGTTACGCAAGGCATATTAAATCAAAATTGAGCCTGCCAAAATGAGTTAGGGTTCTATGAATACAATATTGCATCTAATATTCGTTCTAACAGTAGATATCTAATAAAAAGATGTAGAATGGAGCTCTTGTACCGCTTGAAGGGATTGGAATGATGACAAATTGTCCCAAACTTAAAATTTAATTCTTAAACCATCCTATCTATGTTGTCGTTGCTCAATGGATAAAAGTTACTCTAGGGATAACAACGAACATAGAAAGCATAACCTTGATGCAAAGATGTGATCCTCTATCTATACATGAACTGTGTCCTTGATTTATTCACTAAACCACACTATGTCACTTACTTAAAAGTATATGTGGACTCTATAATTGGAAAACTACGCATCCTCACAACCTCAAAACTCTATTATCCATTTACAGATATATTAACTCATAGAATCACGACCATATTATATTAAAACAATGAACTATTAAATATGAGTTAATAACTCTCTCAAGATTAAGTGCACTCATATATAATAGCAATGGGTTATGTTTCTCTAAATTTAGTACTCCTCCTAAACATTGTCCATTAAATGCATTTCAAATGAAGTACGTTAACCAAATACTCCACTTGTAACAACGCAAAAATATAAATTAAGATTTTCATTAATATTTAATACAAAAGCTCGCGGAAGCTAGTTCAATTTTTTTTATACAAATAAAACCAAGAATGAATGTAAATAAGATTTAAATATCGTTTTTTATTTCAAATTATTTAGAAATATCATTTAACAAAGATTAAAAACTACGACATCAATCGTCAACAAAACGTCAATGCTAAAAGTGTTACAATTTTAAGAAAGCAATAAAACACCAAATGTTTCCCACAAAAGTAATTTTTTGACTTTCGTCCCGTGCTAGAGACTCTAGAGTTCATCCTCAACGAACACATCCTCACCATCTGAAAAGTACAAAATAAAAGGAAGGGAGCATAAAAATATACTTAGTAAGCCAAACCATAAATACATAACAACACTATAATGGCAATCACATACAGTACATACCATTCTTCCAATTATTTCAAATCTTTCTAACCGACTATCACATGAAGTGTTTATCATTCATTCAAAATTTTCTTATCTTGCTTGCATAGTTCATTGGTCAACTTCTATTAGAGCTTGCCACCACACCCATAAAAGAACAAAATTACATGTTGGTAAGTTGTTAGCTTGTGAGGTATGTACATGTGCCCTTCCTCACGAGTACCACTCCACACCTTCAAGAAGGTGGAACCAGTTGGAAAACTATCTTCCCACAAGACTAACCAGAGCATATGCACAAACCCTCTACCGAAGGAGGAGGTAAATAGAGACTTTTCCTGAAGGATAAGACAAACAAATTAGAGTTGGTGGGTACGTGACTCTAATGAAGCGGGGTGTTTTTCATTACATTATCAAGCGATGATCTTTGTTATCTGATAACATATAGTTCTTTAAAGATTTAAGAATTGTACATCACGATGTTATCACAAAACAAATTATAGCAACACAATTGTAACATCACAAAATGACAATCATCACAAGAAAAAAAATACAGTTAGAGTTTCATTCTAAAATTTTCAAACACAGAAAAAAATCACACGATTACGTATGTAAGGTTTCAATTACCTTATCACCTGGTAGAGAAGTTAAAGAATGGAATTTTTTGGAAAAGAAAATAATACCATGCTTCTTAGAACGATAATATTGTAAATTTAAAAACTAATGGTATAACGCAGGGTTGGGTAAAACCATCACAAAATAACCTAGGGTTTGCTAAAATTTCTAAATTTATTCCTAACAGATTATACTACTTCAGAGTTTTACCTATTAAACTTAGTAATAACTCGACGTTGTTTAGGTTATCAAAACGCCGAAACTAGACCGACACAGAAAACTATTTTTCAGTTAAAGCTGTAACATTTGAAAATATATTTTCGTATAAAAAACTTCTCCAAATTGTTTGAACATTTACAAGATTGTCCAAGCGACACTTAACATGCTACACTAAAAATTTTAAGTTAAACCGATTAGACTTGAGACAGTAAAAACCTTTAACATTAATATCAACGGTCTATCTTTATCTATATTAATCGGAGACTTCCAAAAATGCTAACAAATCACAGAGGTCTGGTTCTTCCCTAATTTTTCTACAGTAACAGCTTAAACATCTTAAGAATACTCCCTAAAATATTCAGATTCAAATATCAACTTTTGAGTTTCGAGCATTAGTTTGATTCTATAGTGCACAGTGTGAATTAAAAAATTCCAGTTTTAAGGAAAAACTAAATCTTTCTATTACCAATGCTCACCGGTCAAAATCTTTTTAAAACATATAACCATTCATTTTTGTTCTTAACCTAAGTTTTTTTTAATTCCTTTTTTGAAGTCATCCAAAACATAAGACAATAACGTTTACTAAGAGATGGTAACTTGAAATTTACCCGCTAGTGTGATTCGAAATAAAACAACTATAAGACTTGCCGTCACCACGGTCGACCAAAGGTGAAGAAAAGATTCTGCCTCTTTAGTAACTAGGGTTTTTTAGGTGGGAGAAAGAGGGAGAGAGAGGGAGAGAGAGGAAGAGAGATTTTGAGAATGAGATGGGGGGGGGGGGGCGAGAATATCACAAAATATATAAAAGAAACTATGCTTAATTGCTTCAACGTATTTCCTTTCATATCAGCTCCCTAAGTTAAGAAAAAATATTGTAAACTAATAGGGGAAATGGGTGGCCTGTCAACTAGGGGCAAGAAGTTTATAAAGAAAACCCATTTAATTTATTTTCCCCTTTGAATCATAATGACGTAATATCTTTCCAAAATGATGCACCCTATGTATAGCAAAAGATTTAATACAATATCCATAACAAGGGAAATTTTCTATTGAGAGAATATTATATTAATTTTTTTTCACAACTAGAAATTTTCAGATTCACTGTACACTTCGAAATCCAACTGACGTTTTGTAACTCAAATGTGGGAATTTAAATCTGAAACTTTTAAAGTGTATTCTTAAAATGTTGAAAACTTTAGTGCAGAAACATTAGGGCAAAAGTCAATTGCTATGATTTTTTTAGAATTTTTAGATATTTCTAGTTAGTACAGGAGAAGATAGTTTTTTTATATTCAAGTTTAGGGTTGTTACTATATGGAATGTAATCAGTTTAACCTATAAATTTTATTGTATCCTTTTGAGAGTATCTTTAGCAACTTTGTAAATTTTCAGAGTTTTTTGACAAGTTTTCATACTAATATATATTTTCGAACATTATTGTATTATCGTACTTCATTCCGTGATGATAATGTATTTTACAATTCTAAATTTGGAAAGGATGTGAGTTGTGAGTTATAAGATAAGAAATAAGATAAGAAAGGCTATCGCATGATAGTGTAACATAAAACATTGTGTGCCGTTAGAGTCACATACCCACCAACTCTGTGTTAACTCGTCCTTTTTTAGAGGGTCTGTGTATATGTTCTAGTTGGCCTTGTGGGAAGGCATTATTGCATCTAGTTCCACCTTCTTGAAAGTGTAGACTGGTACTCGTAGGAAATGTCACTTATACGTACCTTACAAGCTAATAATTTGACCGACTCGTAATTCTGTTCTGTTCTAGGTGTGGTGGTGAGCTCTAATGAAAGTTGACCAGTAAATTCAGTAAGGAAAGAAAATAATTGCAGAGGCCTAAAATGCACTAGCCCAGGCCTCACCTCATAAGTTCAAAAGCCATTAGAACGGTCTTCGGCCTGACCAAGTCTCTTTGGTCCACAATAAAAAGCCCATGGACTCTCTCTATAAATATAAGTTGCATAACTCATTAATAATGTATTCATTCTCTAACTCTCTAACCTTACGCTGTTAAAATCCTTACTTACTTGAGTGTTAGAGTCTAATTGGCTAGGCACCACATATGTTCATCATCCAATCACCCGGTGATGTGTGACAACACCTCTGACAATAGATTTTCAGCATCTGTAGTTTGGCGACGTCTGTGGAAAATGAATTCTTTTTCCAAACTTGAAATTTTCAAACTATGGCATAATAGTGAACACGAGAAAATAATAACCATGAAAATTTGGTGTGTGATGCATCCACATTGGTTACTCCGCCAACCATTTTTTTACAACCTGATTTTGGCTCACCCGACCTCACCCTGCTAATAGCCCAAATAAGATAAGAATTGGATGAGCTTAGAAGAAAGGTACACCAAAACAATCAAACCACCCTACAGATGGAAGAACCGCATAGATCCCACCAATCATATAGGTCTCATCATTCCCACCAATCTTACAGGTCTCATTACTTGCGCCACTCCCATGCGAGCTCATCCCCAAGAACACATGACTCACAGAGACAACACAATGATGGAGACTGAACCAATAAGAGCAGAGATAATGAAGAGACAACAAAGGTTAATTATGTGGAACTAGTCAATGATTTGGATAGAAGGATTACCCAGATGAATATTCAAACTCATGATGATGAGATGAAGGCTATAATCAATGATTTTCTAGAGTAACCTTTTGTAAAAGTAGTATGAGATGTTACAAGACCAAAACGGTTTACCATGCCTATCGTTAAAGTATATGACGGATTGAAGGATTCTAGTGACCATGTTATTCATTATAAGCAGGTTATGGCTGCAACTAGGAACTGGATAGAAAAGATAGATGCCATGATGTGTCAGAATTTTACAACCACTATGTCTGATACAACCTTAACCTGGTTCAACACTCTAGAACAGAACATGGATGTTTTGAAATTTGATGACACAACTGCCACTCAAGCCTTCATAAGCGGATTGTTACAATACACTCAGATATGTGAATCAATGATCCTAAATGAGCCAAAGACTATGGAAGCAGCTTTAGCTAGGGCCAAGATGTTCATACTATTGGAAGAATATTCTAGAGAGAGTAAGTCTGGAAGGAGCAAGGACAATGCCAAGAATGGAAAGACCAAACGTAATTCCCTTAACAGAGAGGCAATGGTCGCAAGCACAGGAGCAGCCAAAACATGAAAGACAATAAGAGATCACAAGAGGATAGTCCACGGGAAAGAACAAGTGTCCAAGACAGATTAGGAACAAAGGATGAGTGCCAAAGAGCTCATCTTAATAATTCTTTGACTGAGATAGTTTCATAAATCAAGGACAAGGATTATCTGGGTTAGCCACCATGTAGGAAAGCTAAGGTAAAATATCCTGCAAGCCGAAGCAACTACTATGAATTTCACAAGGATCATGGTCACAAGACTGACGAATGTAGAAAACTAAAGCTAGAGATTGAGGAGTTGATTAAGATGGACCACCTTAAGGACTTTGTTGTTGATAACTCCAACAAGCACTACAAACAAAGCACGATGATGATTCTATGAATCTGGCTGATAGGATTATTATAAACGTGATTCACGAGGGAAGTGCAAACGGAGGCTCCACTAACTCAGCCAGGAAAGCTATACCATAGCTGTTACCTTCTGGTAATGAATTGAGGTTTGAGTAAGGTCGAGTCTGACCTACATATTTGTTTCTCTAATAGTGATTTGGTGAACGTACAGCAACCCCAGGATGATGCCTTGGTCATCTCTTAAAATGTGGCTAATTTTTGTGTGAAATGAATACTCGTGGATCCAAGAAGCATAGCAAACATTTTTCACCTACCTTCCTTCAAACAGATGGGTGTTGATGAGCCTTGTATGAAATGGTGAGAGATTGAATTGATAGGGTTAGTTAATAGAAAGTGTCATCCTCCTAGTGAAGGCTAATAATGTGAACGAGATGACAGAGTTCCATGTGGTAGAAGCATATTCACCTTACAATGTGATTATCGGTCATCCTTGGATCCATGCCATGAAAGCTATCCCTTCAACATACCATTAGAAGGTAAAGTTTCCAAATAGCCAGGGTATTTAGGAGATTGTGGGAGTCCAAGTCACATCCCGAAGCTATGATATGGTCAACATGAAGATTGGCAGTTCAACATAGCAATAACTAGAATGGGGTTCTAAAGCTTTGGACCAACCGCTATCAGATTCCCCCACTTAAGAGATACTTAAGGTTCTTATACATCCAACTAATTTAAAGAAAGTGGTAAAGATAGGCTCAAGGTTTAGCAAAGAAAAAACCTGATTGATTTTATGACATAAATTGAGTTACTTTTGCATGGTCAATATCAGACATGCCGGATATAGATCAAGCAATCATTACTCACAAGTTGGAAGTTGATCCAACTTATAAACCCATAAGACAGAAGCGCAGAAATTTTTTGCCAGAGCATAATGTTTTGAATGAGGAAGTTCAAAGGTTGTTAGATGCAAGATTCATAAGGGAGGTTCAATATCTATATTGGCGTGCAAACGTAGTTGTCATCAAGAAGAAAAATGGAGAATCTGCATAGATTTCACGGACTTGAACAAGGCTTGTCTAAGAGATACTTTTCCTTTCGTGAATATTGATAAACTCGTCGATGCCACCACAGGCCATGAAATTCTTAGCTTTGTGGATGCATTCTCATGATACAACTAGATTATCATGCACACCGCTGACTAGGAGAAGACCACATTCGTTACTGAGTGAAGGACTTACTGTTATAAGTTCATGTCATTCGGACTAAAAAAATGTTTGGGCAACTTATCATTGCTTACTCAATCAAATTTTCAAAGATTACTTGGGATCGAAGATGGAAGTATATATCGATGACATGTTGTTTAAGTCACTTAGAGCCGAAAATCTTGTTGGTGATCTACGCCTAGCCTTCAAGGTACTAACTTTGTATAATATGAAACTAATATGTCTAAGTGTTCTTTCAGTGTAACCTCAGGAACGTTTCTTGGGCATCTTGTAACCCAGTGTGACATTGAGGCCAACCCAAAATAGATCCTTGGAAATCATAAACATGTCAGCACCAAGGTCCATCAAGGAAGTTCAGAAACTGATTGGATGACTCACTGCGCTTAATCAGTTTATTTCCCGATAGTCAAATAAACACCTTCCATTTTTTAACATTTTAAAAGGAAGTAAAATTTTTGGCTGTAAAGAAGAGTGCGAGAGAGTTTTCTCAGACCTGAGCATTTTGATAAATCTTCCGCTATTGGCAAAATCTAAAGATGGGGAAACACTATTCCTCTACTTAGTAGTATCCTCAACCGCAATGAGCTCTATCCTCATTCGAGAGTAAGAAAAGGTCCACGACATATCTACTATGTCAGCAAGTCTCTCCTCGACTCATAGACTAGGTAGATGGAGAAGTTAGCCATGGCACTTATTGTTGCAGCGAGGAAGTTCTTACCATATGTTCAAAGTCACCCGATAGAAGTTAGAACAAATCATACTCTTTGGACAGTGCTTCATAAGCCCGACATTTCAAGTAGATTATTTAAGTGGTAGATCAAGCTCGAAGAATTTGATATTTCATAGCACTCACGTACATCGATCAAAGCTTAGGCTCTTACAAACTTTGTTGTAGAATGACACCTACAATCCCTAATATGAAAATGGATAATAGTTATCCGACAGACCAAGGAGGTCATAACATAGACAATCAATCTCCTCTACATACTTCAGATCTTTGGATCTTATATGTAGATGGTTCGGCTAACATGAAAGGACGTGATTTTGGTTTGATATTAAAAATGCCTAAAGGTGCGATTATGGAGCATTCACTAGCTATTGGTTACTGAACATCTAACAATGAGGCAAAATATGAAGCTCTTATAGTCGGGTTGAACTTAGCACAAAAAATGGGAGCAAGGAAGTTAAAGGTGTTCATCGACTCACAACTTATTGTGAATCAGATGAATGGGAACTACCAATCTAAAGATGAAAGGACGAATGCCTACTTGAATAGGGTCACACAGATTCAGAACTCTTTTCAACACTTTAAAATCGAGCTGCTTGCGAGAAGTGAGAATAGTCGTGCGGAGGCATTGGGTAACTTGGCTTCAGCTATAGACACTGATGTTCGACGGACCATCCCAATTGAATTCCTTCCCATGCCAAGTGTTCTACACACTCCTAAAAATTCCTCTGAGGTTCGTTTGTATTGACAATTAATCTCAACCAATGGATGTGGCATGGACCAATGTTATTAGAAATTTTATTGATTCCGGAAGCCTTCTAGATGACAAGTCATTGTCCCAAAAAATCAGAATGCAAGTGTCTAGATATTCAATCATCGACGGAATATTGCATACAAGGTCATTCCATGAACCATACCTTAGATGTTTGAATAATGAACAAGTTAAGTATTTTCTGGCAGAACTTCATGAATGGCAATGCATAAATCAATTAGGCCCAAGATCACTCGCCTGAAAAGCAAGGATGATGGGGTACTACTGGCCCAGGATGGAACGCGATGCAGTTGAGTATGTTCAAAAGTGTGACAAGTGCCATCACTTTGCTCAAATTCCACATCAACCCTTTGAGGAACTTAGAACCATTATGGGGCCATGGTCGTTTATGTAGTGGGGAATGGATATTATTGGACCTTTGACTATTGGCCCAACATAAAAATGTATTTTCCTTATCCTAAGTAATTATTTCTCCAGGTAGTGAGGTATATTTTTCTAATATGAAGGAGAAAGACATTAAGAAATTTCTATGGAAACACGTAATGTGCAGAGTTTTAGCTGGTAGCTCTAATGTTGTCATGTTTCCCTTTCATTTTGCTTTATGTTCTGTCCAACCAAATGGCCAATTGAAACTGCAATACTCTTGATTCTAGCATTCTTGATTCTTTGGTAAATTGCAAGAAATTAAGAGAGAAGGAAAAGTGAAGGCATTGAGAAGTGAAACGACGGAGGGGGGAGGAAGGAGGTTGGTAGGGAGAGGTCATTAACTATTGACACGTGGTGATGAGTGTTTAATTACATCATTGCTCATTAAAAATGTCACGTGTAGGTCATATGGATTGACTACTGTCGGATATTTGGATGGAAGTCACGGTAGGGTGCATTGCTGGAAAAATTAACAATGAAGGGGTTTTATGCAAGATTTTAAAGATCATGGGTATTTTGGTATATGCGCCAAAGGTCGGGGGGAGGGTTTACTGTAATTAAACCTTCAAATCAATCAAGTCGATCTTACCAGTAAAGTCATTATACTCATCTAGAACAAACCGACCTTGGGGTTCAGTAGGTAGAATGTATGACGGTTCAGCCGGTCAAACAAAACAATCTTCTTATGATTTGACAAAGTTCAATTTTACCTTTAATGTAGTCAAGTTGAACCATTTTTATGGTTATGTTCAACCATACATTCTTTTGCACAGTTCGTATTATTCAATATTCATGGTTATGATCGCTTCATGAATGAACCTAGATCATGGATCACGAATCAAACTCGGTAAACTAGTCACATTACTTCCAGAGTCTGATTCCTTGGAGACGAACTCAGAAAGTATGGGGCAAACTGTAGAGTCTTAAAATGGACTGGCCCAAGCATCAACTCATAAGCTCAAAAGACATTAGTTTTTTCTGAGGCTTGTCCCAGACTCATTGGCCCACTATGAAAAGCCCATGGCTTCACCCTATATATATAAGGCACATAGCTCATTCATAATATATCCATTCTCTAGCTCTCTAGCTTTACGCTGTCAAAATCATTAGTGACTTGAACGTTGGAGTCTAATTGGCTAGGTACCACACCGATATTAAGTTGATATTCTTATGTTCACTATTTTTTGCTTATTCTCAGGTTCATCATCCAATTACCTCAACACCTCTGACAATAGATTTCAAGCATCTACAAGAATGATCAGAATGAATGATAAATATTGCACGTGAAAATTATGTAAGAAATAATGATATGTATTGTATGCAATTGCCTTTGTATTATGTCATGTATGCACGATTTTACTTACTAAAATTTTATACTCACTACGTTTTATTCTAAAATTTTCAAATGAGGAGGATGATTTTGTATTGGATGAAGTCTAGAGTCTTTGGTATGAGGCTAAAGTCAAAAGTTGTTATTTTTGGAAAACGTTTGAAGTTTTTGTTGTATTAAATTTCAACTACTATTATTATTAATGTTTCACCAGACAGTTGATGCCGTAGTCTTAAATTGCTGCTAACCGATTTTTTAAATCATTTGAATGTAACCATGTTTAAGTATTAATTTCACACTTGGTTAATTAAAAAAATTTGACCTAGCTTCCGTGAGCTTTTGCTTTAAATATTGAAGGAAATTGAGTTTAAATTTTCAAGTTTTTACAGTTGGTTAGCAATCAACTATGCAAATATTCTATACATGAGCGGGAGGTGTTGTTTAAAACTCCAGGTAAACGAATTTTAAATTTAAATGATCGTGTTTGCACACACTCCCTCGAATCATCTCGTACCTATGAGTGAGACATTTGATTAGTAATTGGTGTTGGGGTTATTTTGCTACCCTATCGGACACCTGAAAGTTGTAATTAGAACAGGAAGATGTGAACACCACTAAAGATTTCCTGGAAATTTTTTGTGAGGATTTCCAAGTGTGCCGCCAGTTGGAGAAATAAAGTTCAACATCAAACTAATTTTTGGGACACCTCTATATCTAAGGCCCATGTCATATGGCACCTTCATAAATAAATGATCTTAAGGAACAACTCTAAGAGCTATTGGACAAAGGTTTTATTCACCCAAGTGTCTCGTCTTGGGGAGCACCAATTACTTTTTAGAAAAATCATAGATCTATGAGGCTATACATAGACTATAATGACTTGAACAATGTAACTATTAAGAATAAGTACCCACCACCCTGTATAGATGATTTATTTGATCAACTCAGGGGAGCATGTGTCTTCTTCAAAATTGACATGCAATCTCGGCACCATAAATTGAGTGTGAAGAAAAGGACATAACGAAGACTGCTTTTCTTTCGATATAGGCACTGCAAGGTTTTGGTCATGCCTTTTGGGTTGACCAATGCCCCGGAGCTACATTCATGGATCAATTTGCTCAATCAGAGTGATCAGTTTTGCAACATCGAATAGTAGAAGACTTAACAATCTTCTCCTATAGCCTGAGTTTTTATTTTCATAATTGTATTAGTCTTTGTGCTTCTTGAGACAAGGGTCAAAGAGAGAAAGTTTACCCCTATTAGTAGGAACATTTTTTGCAATTGGACTTGCATAGTCAACTACTCATGTGCAAGTAATGGTCGTATTTGGATTGCATAGAACCTCTCTAGTATTACTATCAATGTGATTAACCAAATTGATCAGGTTATACACTACCTAGTTGTCGTTTGGTATAGTCAGGAGGTGTTATATGCTTCTTCTATTTATCCATCTAATGACCCTTTTACTAGGAAAAACTTGTGGAATCATATTGTCACTCATGCTCCCAACAGTTACATCACTCTTGGGTTCTTCTTGTGGAATTTAATGTAGTACATCAGCCCTCTGAAAAGATAGTTGGATCCAATGCTTGCGATTATGACACCACTGATTTTGTATCCTACCTTGATTCTACTGAGGTTGAGGACCTTTGTTTTAGGGGCTATAAGTTTGCTTGGACCAATAAAAGAGATGGTCCTACAACTATCATGAGTAAGATAGACAGAGTCCTTGTCAATGAATAATGGATTTCCCAATTTTAAGACTCCATTGATGTTCTTCTTCATCCAAGCATATCAGATTAGTGCCCTGCAATACTGCACGTCAAAGCTTCCTCTAACAGACTCCAGACAAGGATGAATATACCTCTTATGTTAGAAGGACTAGAATAGTTCAGGGTAAAGCTCTCCTATAGAGGATCTTTTAATTTATGGCCACCAAAGTTGCTCATAAGGCTCTTAATGGAACTCAGTATTCGGACATATTTGCTAAGGCTCTTGATGCTAGAGTCAAACTAAAACATGCTCAGAATGATATTTTCAAAATGCTCAGGATCCTAGTTTACAAGCCAATGAGCTTAGCCTTTTAATATTTCTTTGCTAAGAGACAGGTTAAGGAAAACATCCTCAGGTAAAGGCTAGAGCTCAGTGGATTAGCCTAAGAGATAATAGTATTGCCTAATTCCATAATCTTATTAAGGGAAATAACATTAGACCCAGATTGGTTCATTTGATTTATGAGCACGGAAACATGATCGCTAAGAGAGAAGAAATCAAAGACTTTATTATGCAGCATTACACTTTTCTCCTGGATTCTAAGGATAGAGAGCATTCTATTGACTGGAGGATTCTTTAAACCTTTTATTCCAATAAAGTTTCCCCTAAGCAAGCTACTAATGTCTTTAGAGTTTTTCAAGCCCAAGAAATTAAAGATGTTATCTTCTCTTGCAATGACTCTAAGGCTCCAGGCCCAGATGGCTTTACCTTAAGATTTTTAAGAAACTTTGGGGAGTGGTGGGAAGTTATGTTATCAAGGAAGTCTTACACTTCTTTGACACTGGAGTTATGCTACCTCAGGTAAATCACACTTTCATATCTCTAATTTCCAAAGTTATTCATCCTCAAACAATCTATGATTTCATACCAATATCTTGCTACAACATGATCTACAAGTGTGTTTTTAAGGTTCTTGCAAACATGCTTAACGATGTGCTTCATCACCTAATACGTTATAACTAGAATGATTTTGTGCCAGATAGAACAATTGCATATATAATCTTCTTATCTCAGGAATCGATTGAGAACTATCATAGGACTTCTTATATTGTTTAATGCACTATAAAGTTAGACCTGATGAAAGCATATGACTATGTTAGTTGGACTTTTATTGAGAAAAGTTTGAGCATTATTGGCATTCCTTCTAGCTTCAATAAATGGATTATGACTTGCAGAACTTCCACTTCCTTCTCTACGAACATCAACGGGTAGCTACGTGGCTATTTTATAGGAGCCAGAGGCCTAAGGTAGGGAGAATCTATCTCCCCTACCTCTTTATCATAGTTATTGAGGCTCTCTCTAGTTTACTACAACATGCTTACTCCATTCCTAGTTACAAGTTTCACCAGAAATGCAACGATCTCAAAATTCTCAATATGTGTTTCGTTGATGATTTACTTATTTTCACCAATGGCGATCCTAGTTTTGTTGGGTTAATTAGAGGTAGTCTTGATGTATTATATATGCTTGCAGTTCTTAAGCCTAATCAAATAAAGAGTAATATCTTTTTTTTTTCTGGCGTTACTGACCATATTAAAACAACATTGCCTCTAAGTTCCACCAAGTTGGAAAAATGACTCTCTTTCTCTTTTTGATAGAATAAACTGCAGAATTAAATGTCGGGAGGCCAAACATCTTTCTTTTGTAGGCAGGCTCAGCTAAGACAGTATGTTATTATGGCAATTCAGAAATTTTGGGTAGGGCTATTTATTCTCCCAAAGAGAATCTTGAATGACATTGAAGCTATCATAAGGAACTATCTATTGTCTAGTAATTTTACTAGGCATGCTAGCTTTCAAGTCAAATGGTCTGAGGTCTACACTCCCAAGGAAAATGGTTGCCTTGGCTTAAGAGACATAGTGGTTTGGCTGTAAAACACTTATGGTTTCTTATCACCAATCCTACAGGTTCCATCTAGAGTAGATGGTGTCACATGCATTTGATTAAAGTTAGAATTGTTTTTCTTGTCAAAGTTCCAAATGAGTGCTCTGGGATTCAGAGGAAGCTTTTATAATCAGGGGAACGGTTTACTGGCCATTGTCATTCCAAAGATTAGAGATGGCACTACAGTTTCTCTATGGGGAGAACCCTGGCATCAACTTTGAGTTCTTTATAACATCTTTGATAGGCCATTTATTATTGATACAGGCTGGAACCTAAAAACTAAAGTTAGCATGATTATCAAAAATGGAAGTTGGGCATGGTTTTTCACCAATATCACTTGTATGAGGGAGATTAAGCATGCTTCAAATAACAAGTTTCCTCCTGGGATTGGTCCTGATTAGTAGACTAAAAAGCAGTTTCTGATGGAAATTTCTCTGTTCATTCTTCTTACTATACAGTGAAATAGCAAGGGGATAAAGTTATATTAATTATGGCTATGACAATACTTATAACTCATAGGTTTAGCTCAGGGACCATAAGGAAAAAATATTCGTAGTTAAATAATTAATAAACTATATTGACCAAACTCATAGTCAGATTTATTAATTAGTGATTATAATTTATTACATTATAAGATTATAATTGAACTCCATTCGTATTATATATTACTCTATTCATATTATATATTAGTCGATGTAATTATCTTTTACAAGAATGTAACACTCATAAAATGAGGAAAAATATTTATCATTAATTAGAATGAAATGTCTAAATAAATACATTTGAATTCCAATGCTTTTAGAGGAACAATCCGAACAAAAAGGAGGAGTGGTCTATGGTACATAGAAAAGGGAAGGAAAGTCTGACCCCCCCCCCCAATGTTATACTCCCTTTCTCCAAAGCATGTGAAGTAAACCCCTTTGGAGCTTTAACTTACTTGGATTAGCATGGGGAAGGGCTTTGGAGGCCCCTAATTTAGTTGATGCAGTTGGTGTGGTAGAAACTTCTTCCAAAAATCCAAGATCTAAAATGGACACCCGCCCCCTCAAATAAGTAATGGAAGCTCTAGCCAAAAGCAAAAGAAGAGGCACTAGTTGCCAAACTGAAATCTTTAGGTGCTCAGAAGGTGATTGGCCACCATCCATTAGTCTATATGTAATTTATTTATGTGGAACATTAGGGGCATAAATAAGCTTACGATGTAGTCTGAAGTAGTGAAACTTTGTAGAGAGTTTGATTTGTATTTTTGTGGTCTTGTGGAAATAAAAGTTAAAATAGCCAAAGCAGATAGAATATCAAATTTTATGTTTCCCCAACGGACATGGTTAACCAACTATAGTGATTTTTATATTGGATAGAATTTGGTGTATTTGACAGTAGCATCGCAGTTGTGCTTGTTTTTTATTACCCGCAAATGCTACATGTACAAGTATCCATGTTCCACCCAAGATAGAAGTTCGTTTGTACTATTGTATATGCAACTAACAATCATAGGGATAATGGGATACTTATGATTTCACTCACTGAGGTTAAAGGAAATGGTGGAAAATCATCCTTGGGTTATCTTAGGGGACTTCAAACAAATCAGACATCTAGATGAAAAAGAAAGAGGTTCTTATTCATGGAATGAAAGAATGGCAAAATTTAGGGAGTGCATCATGCAACTTGAGGTTCATGACTTATCTTTCAGTGGATTTTTTAACACATGGAACCACCAGAAGGGTGAAGGCAGTGTGATGAAAAAGATTGATAGAGTGCTTGTCAACGACACATGCCAAGACCCTTTTCCCATAAATTCGGTAATATCTCACGAAGAGTTGTTGGTGCCAATGAATATGGTCTTCCAATCCTAAGATGAGGATCCCACTTATTTAGAAAAATAAAGAATAGCATGTCTTGCCGCAAAGACTTCATGGAGCTAAATGTTTGTGAGGAGATTTTTATGATGCAAAGATCTAGAGTAAAGTGGTTCAACCTAAGGATATTCACAAACACATTGTGGAGTTCTATCAATATTTTTTATGATCCCAAGACCTCATCCTTTCTCTGAATTGGGGGGTGATTTCTAGAGTGGTGCCCAAAATGATTACTCATGAGTAAGGGGAGTGACTTATTAGACCTTTCATAGCACAAGAGATGAAGAATACCATGTTGTACTTCAATGATACCAAGGGCTCAGGCCCTGATGGCTTCTCCTCTGGTTTCTTCAAGAAGTGTTAGCACATAGTGGGTGAGGAGGTCAAAAATGCAGTGTTGTACTTTTTCAACCATGGGCCTCTTCTGAAACAAATCAATGCCACTTCCATCTCTCTTGTCCCTAAGGTAACCACACCACAATGATGACTGAGTTCATGTTAATTTAAGAGTAAGGTAATAGGTATTTGAAGATAGGAAAAACCACCATCAAAGACACGTGTACAAAAAGAAGTCAATCGGGAGAGAATGAAAGGATCACCTACGTGGCAGAATGGGAGAAGCCAAATTAAAAAATAAAGAACATGATAGTACGGCGAAGCACCGCTTAGCAGTTAGAGCTGAATTCCATAAATCTTGGAGAATATTCTTGGAATCTCCTAATTATGGTTGTAAATTCCCCAAATCTGATTGTAATCTCCTAATTGTGATTATAATTTTCCTAGAATATGGTGAATATTCCATTTATAAGAGGACATTTCCATTTTTGAAGTTAAGACTAGTTCTTGAGAATAGCCTATAAATAGAGGCTCATTGTAAGCTAAATTAATTCAAGAAAGAACTAGTCCAGAATCCTTTTTCTCTGAGTGTTATTACTCTATTCTCTTGTATTTTTCTATTGTTTTCAAGAGTGTGAGGATAAAATCTATTACATTTTGACGCTTTCATTGAGAGTGATTAAAAAACCTCAGAGAAAAAGCATTTCAAAAAACCAAAAAATGTCTAGAACCAGATCAAACACTGCCATTAATGAAGATAACAAGACTGGGAATAGGGACAATCATTCAACAAATCTGCTCCCCCGGCCAAGATGCTTCAGGCTATCCTGAACAAAATGTAGGAGATGGAGCAAAGAAACGGTGAAACGCCATACAACACGTGGAAAACTATTAAAGAATAGATCAATGCATTGCAACGGGACTTCACAACAGATACATTGGGAAGTTAGCCAACATACCAATCGTGAGGAATGAGAAAATAATCTAGAAGGAGGAAGACATATAACTGGATGCTAGGACAATGAAAAAAGCAGGAACATGCAGAATGAAGACGTGGAAGTCCAGTCCCAACTCCATGAGAAAGAGGCAGTTGGAGAAACCCGTCTACCAAAAGTCATAACGGAACTGACAATGGAAGAAATGCTCAGAAGAAAGATGATGGAGCTGAGATATCTAGGGAATACTGAAAAGGCAGACCTTGAGTCGATCACCAGAACCCCATTAAGTCCGGAGATCCTGGCGGCCCTAATACTGAAAAAGTTTGTGGCCCCTAAATTCAAGTGCTATGATAGGAAGTCTAATCAAGTAGACCATCTTAGACACTTTAAGCAAGTTATGGCATTATATAAACACGAAGACGTGCTGATGTGCCTACACGAGACTACTATTAAATGGTATCATTCCCTTCCCACTCATTCAGTTACTAACTTTACTATCATGTCTAATGTCTTTTTGGAGCAGTGTTCTACATATTGTGCGGTGATGGAAGATTTAGAGTATCTTCTTACTATCTTTGCCAAAAAAGGAGAATTCTTACACGAGTACACCCACAGGTTCAAGGATGATATGACCAAGGTAGAAAATTGTAATGACCGAGTTGCCAGACTAACATTTAGACGCGGGCCTAACCTAGACTCCCCCCTCCTCGAGGATCTATCGAAGTTCAAACCTTTGACCATGGCTGAAACCTTTCAGCCAGTGTAAACATGCATCACGCTAGAATATGAAAAGAAAAGTCCATTGAAACCAACAGAACAGAGGAGTGAAGAGTCCTAAAAAGAAGAACATAATCCTAGAACTGATAGAAAGAGGAGTCAGAGAATGGAGAAGGACAGTGAACGGGGGCGACAATAAATGTGATAGGAGTAACAGTTAAAGAAGATATACTGAGGAGATCCATCCTAGAGATAAAGTCTATACACTATTGACAGTATCAATAAACAAAGTTCTTGACATGATAAAAGATAAGCCTTGGTTGAAGAGGCTATCCCACTTATAAAGGAACCTTATACAAGGGCAAGTATTGTTCTTACCACATGAGCAATCAAAATTACACGAAGGATTGTTATCAGCTAAAGGACTACGTCGAGAAGCTTGTAAAAGAGGGATATCTTAATCATCTTTTGAAGAGAGAAGAGCCGAAACAAGAAAGTGAAAAGGAAGTTCGTGACCGAGAGAAGCGTGATAACGGGAAATAACCACTCTGAATATATGAAACATTTATCACATTGACTGAATAGGAGGGACTACCAAGAAAGAAAGGAAAGTGTACAGTAAGAAACCAACGCTGGAAGAGAACTGGGAACAGAGAAGTTCCTCAAACGACAATGGTAATCTACCACTTATATTTGACGACTTGGGTCTTTATCATGATGGGAGCCACAACAACGCCCTAGTCATCTCAAAAGAAGTCAGGAACTTCTTGCTAAGAAGGGTATTGATTAATAATGGGAGTGCCATTAATATTCACCATCGTTCAACACTCGACAAGATGTCTGTGGGAGATCGACAGTTGCAAGGCCCTTCACAACCACTGATAGGCTTCAATGGGACTATTAGCTACTAAGAATGGATAATTATCCTTCCAGATAGTGCCGAACCATTCAATTACCTAACGGAGTTTATGGCGCTGGATACGTCGTCCCCCTATAATGAAATCTTGGGGAGAACTTGGTTGCATAAGATGAAAGTTGTGCCATCAACCTACTACCAGGTGTTAAAATACATGTCTCTTAACGGGATCAAGATCATCAAGGGTGATCTAAATGCTGCTAGTAACTGTGCTGTAATTATACTAGAATCAGTGAGAAATAATACAAAAAAATGAAGGAGTTGATGGTTTCTGAGGAATAATAACAATCACAAGAGGACAAGCAGGTGGGGCCGAGGTACGAAGCGGGGGAAGAAACTAAACCCATCTTCTTAGATGAAGAGACACAGAAAATGACTAACATTGGGGCCCATCTCGAGCGAGCGAAGAACGATTGACAAAATTGCTTCGGAGAAACAAATATATTTTTGCAACCACGGCCTAGAAAATGCTAGGTATACGTGTATAATGTCATAAGCTGAATAAAGATCCTACTGTCAAGCTAGTAAATCCATAAGACATGAGTTTTGCACCAAAGCGGAATATGACCATAAAATAATAAGTAGACAAGCTGTTGAAAATGGGCTTCATCAGAGGGGTAGATTACCCGAAGTGTCTTGCAAACGTCGTCATGGTGAAGAAAACAATGGGAAATGGAGAATCTGCATAGACTTTATAGATTTGAATAAAGCTTGCCCAAAAATTGAATACTCGCTGCCAAGAATAGACCAGATGATAGATGTCACATCGGGGCATGAGCTTCTAAGCTTCATGGTTGCCTTCTCTAGATAAAACTAGGAGAAAATGTTCGAACCTGATTAGGAAAAGACATCTTTCATAACTTAACAAGGTACTTTCAATTATAAAGTAATGCATTTCGGTTTGAAAAATGCAGGTGCGACTTACCAGAGGTTGGTGAACAAAATCTTTCGAGAATAAATTGGGAAAACCATAAAGGTTTATGTGGACGATATGCTAGTGAATAGCTGTAAATGGGAAGACCACATCAAGAACCTCGATGAAACTTTCTCAATCCTAAGAAAAGCACTATGAAATTAAACCCACAAAAATGCACCTTCGGGGTGGCAGGGGGAAAATTCCTAGGTCACTTGGTCACTCAACAGGGAATTGAGATTAACCCAGATCAGGTGAAAGTCATCATGGAGATCAAGTCTCCTCAGAACTGAAAAGAAATACAAGGCTTAACAGGGAGATTAGTAGTGCTAAACAGATTCCTTTTAAGATCAATAGACAAATGCAAGTCATTCTTCGCAAAGCTGAGGATAAATTCCAAGGATAGATGGGACGAAGAATGGGAAGAGGCTCTCAATAGAATCAAGGAATATTTGACAACTCTGCCATTGTTATCAAAACCAATACTTGAATAACTGTTTTGTTCGTAGCTATATCATAGACAGTTATTAGTGCCATTCTAATCAAAAAAGAGGAAATGAGACAAAGGCCCGTACATTTTGTAAGCAAAAGCTTGGTGGCAGTTGAGCTCCGCTAGAAAAGGATGGAGAAGCTAATAATGGCCATTGTAATTGCACTAAGCACATACATAAAAGTGCTGACAGATTCACCAATCAAAAGCCTGTTACACTCACCTAAAATCAGTGGAAGGATGGAAAAGTGGGCAATAGAACTAAGCCAATATGAAATCTACTACGAGCCAAAGACGTCAATTAAAGGACAAGTTTTAGCTCACTATCATAGTGAATTTCACCAATGACAAAGAGGAAGTTGGCAACGTATCACAGGCCACTAGAGAAAGTGGAACATGGGAACTGTATGTTGATGGAGCCTTAAATGATAAAAGAAGATGGAGCGGGAGTGGTCATATGGACCTCATTTAGAGAGATAAT
This sequence comes from Datisca glomerata, assembly GCA_003255025.1. NCBI lineage: Eukaryota > Viridiplantae > Streptophyta > Magnoliopsida > Cucurbitales > Datiscaceae > Datisca > Datisca glomerata. Next base: position 174,505 of record QANY01003043.1, on the reverse strand, counting down.
GGGGCACTCCATCCCATTCAGGTTCAATGCCTCCAATAACGAAGCAGAGTAAGAAGCTTTGATATCGAGAGTCTGCCTGCCTTAGGAATTGGAGATAAATGGTGTAAAACTATTCTAAGATTCGATGATAATTGTGAAACATGTCACGGGAGAGTTCACGGTGAAGCTTAAAAGGATGATCAGTTATTTGCATCGGGTAAAGGAGATCTAGTTCTAGAAAGGGTTTTCAAAATGAAGTGAAAGTTTGAGCCAACCTAGGAAGGGGCGTATATTGTTAAAGGGATAAGCAAAAATGGATACTCTCACCTAGCGACTAAAGAAGGAACAAAATTGGAAAAATCACGGAACGCCATCTATCTGAAAAAGTACTTTGTTTATATTCTTAAAATGTTGTCCCTATTGAATAACTTTTCCCGTGGTGTTTCCCGCAACGGTTTCCTCTTAAAAACTTGTATCAAATCTCTCCCTCACCTCTCTAAATAAAATGTAGAAATTAAAGGTCGACGGTCTTGTGGCCTAAGACCTTGAAAGTGGGAAAAGCCTTCTCTCAAAAATGTGGAAAATAAATAAAGGACTATGAGAAAATTTGAAAATTAAAGATCGGCAGTCTTATGGCCTAAGTCTTTGAGAGCGAAAAACTCTCCCTAAAATATGGAAAATAAAAGGAGTATGAGAAAATGTGAAATCTAAAGGTCGACAGTCTTGAGACATAAGCCCTTGAGATCGGGGGCGCTTTCTCTTTAGAATGTAGAAATCAAAAGGTCGGTGGCCTAGTAGCCTAAGTCCTTGAGAGAAGGAAAAACCTACTCTCTAAAATGTGAAAAACAAAAAAAGGAGTACGAGAAAACAAATAAGAAAGCAAGCAAAGCAATGAAGTATGAGAAAACAAAACAAATCAAGCAAGCAACAAAGTATGGAAAAGTAAGCAAAGTCAAAGGAATTAGAAGCGGGACAAGAAGTCCCAAAAATTTGAGATATACATTCCCATTGTATTTCCTACAGAATGAATCAAAATTTAAGATAATTGAAGACTAGCTTCAAAACCCTGCTCTTCAAAACCAAATCAAAATATTTGAACAAAGAAGTTGTAAAGAGTTATGTTCTGATATTCCTAATGCTTTCTGGCTCAGGAAGCAGTATACTATTAGTCTGCCTTACATTAAGAAATTTGATGAGAAGAATGTCCCAACAAAGGCAAGACCAATTCGGATGAATTGTGGAATGCTTGAGTTTTGTAAAAAGGAAATTGCAGAACTTCTCAATTAAAATATCATTAGAAGGAGCATAAAATTGAATGAGGAGTTCCTCATTTAGTAATTAATTATAAGTCCCTTACTATTGTTTTGGAATGGATAAGATATCCTATACCAAACAAAAGTTACTTGATAAATATGCTCGGATATGCGGTGGTATTTTCTAAGTTTGATATGAAATCTAGATTCTGACAAATCCAGATAAATGAAAATGACAAATATAAAATTGCATTTGTAACACCATCTGGCCATTTCAAGTTGAATGTAATGCCTTTTGGCCTTAAGAATTCTCGTAGTGAATTTCAAAATATAATGAATGAAATATTTAATCAATTTACAGATTTCTCAATTTTAATCAATTTACAGATTTCTCAATTGTTTACATTGATGATGTTCTCACTTTTTCTAGGTCAATAGAACAACATTGGAAACATCTTGAATCATTTGCTAAGATAATAAATCAAAATGGTTTGGTTATCTCTGCAAGTAAAATCAATATGTTTCAATCCAAATTAGATTCCTAGGATTTGAAATACACCATTCTGTAATTAAACCAATTGATCGGGTAATAAATTGCCGACAGATTCCCTGATGAAACCCCGAACAAGACCTACTCGTAAAGATTTCTAGGATCCTTAAATTACATATATGATTTTTATGATAAATTAAGAATTGATTGCAAGCCTATCTTTGAAAGGCTCAAGAAGAATCCTCCCTCATGGACATCTGTTCACACCAATCTAATTAAAAAAATTAAAACACATGTTAAGACACTCCCTTGTCTTGGTATACCCTCTAATAATTTTTTTTAAATTGTCCAGACTGATGCTAAAATAGGATATGGAGGTAACTTTTCACATAAAATCTCTCTAGAGTAACTTGAATAGATTGTTAGGTTCACATCTGGAACGTTTTCACAATCACAAATTATTTATCGCACAATTAAAAAGGAAATATTGTCTATTGATCTGTGTATACAAAAATTCTAGGATGACTTGTTAAATCAAAAATTTCTTTCAAAGATTGACTGTAAATTTGTGAAATACGTTCTGGAGAAAGATGTTAAAAATATTGTTTCAAAACAAATTTTTGCTAGATGGCGGTCCATACTTAGTATTTTTTATTTTGATATTGAATTCATCAAAGGCATTAATCATTCAATTCCTGACTTTTTGACCCGTGAATTTTTGCAAGGACAACAAGATGGGGTCCAGGCCCCAGATGCTGAAGAAAATAATTAAAGGGGAGTCATCGACTCCATAATTGGCCCTTAAGGCCCAATCAAAGAAGAGCCTTCTGCTCCAAGAAATATCCAAATTACAATACTCGGGTTTATCAGGCCTAATTATCAATATGCATTGGTCAACCAATTTGACCCATTTACAGTCTCTAAGCCCTTTGACCCATAATTGGTCATCAACCAACCAATCACCAATTACAAAAGGTCTTCTCCTTATGACAGGAAGACCCCTAATAAGAATATCTTTTACATTGAATCTTCATTTGCCAATTTAAAAAAAAAACTCAATTGAAATAGCGAAAGCTCATTTCCTACATGATTCTCATTTTGTCCTCGGGAATATGGACAAAACCCTCAACTTCTATAGACATATCCCCTTAGAAACAAATCAATAAATATCATACTAATAAACACTTTAGAAGGAAAAATCCCCAATCATTCCTTCTACATCCTAAAAATAATAACCACAAAGGAATGTAGAATCCATCCGTCAGGGTTAAAACCCCTTTTAAATGAAAAATAATACAATTATTTTGATCATATTGATGCTTGGAAAATAATTTTATTGCATCAAAATAGTGAATTTTCTCACTCCTGATTTTTGAACTTTGATAAGAATTTCAAAAGCAATTTGCCAAAATAATTTTTAAGGCGATGGTCAATCGATGGCCCTATCTTTGAAATTTTCCCAATTGAATTACAACAGAATTTTAACTTATTTTTAAAATTATTTAAACCCATTGGTTGTAGTAGCAGGTTAAAGAAGAGCGAACATAATATGAGGTTGTAGAAGTCACAACAGATTAGTAATCAAAATACAGTATGAAATATCAATCATAATTGAATAACAACAAATTTTAATAGAATTTTATCTTTGAAATTTTCCCAATTGAATTACAATAGAATTTTTACTTGTTTTTAAAATTATTTAAACCCTTTGGTTGTAGTGGCAGGTTGAAGAAGAGCGAACCTAATATGAGGTTGTAAAAGTCACAACAAATTAGTGATCAAAATGAGTAAATTATTTATAAGTAATTCTTCTCGTAGTAATAGGTCTACAATAACTTCAATACCTGATATAATAAATGAAGAACATTTAGAATACCGGGCAGATGACCAAGTAGATCATAAGGTATGGAATGTACCCAAAATTTCTTATAAAAAATTTACAAATCAACATGGTATGTTGCTTTTTTTAAGCCTCGACATCATGTAAAAATAATTGAGAAAATATATGCTCTTGGGAAAGAGCATGAAACTGGTCAATTACTTTCCCCCAATTCAATAAAACATCACGTTAAAGAAGGTTATAATTTCCTTCATTTTGGCTTAGTCCAGATTGGAGTTAAACCATTCACAAGAATATGCCTAAATACATTTGTCTTATTAGCCTTGTGTGATGCAATATTTACTAATTTTAATAATAGTATTCTAGGATTAATTGAATTCTCACTTTCTAATGGTCCAATCCATTTTTATTGTTTCCTAGATTTGTCTGTTAGTTTAGCAGACCCCTATATTCTAAAATCATTAACTTTGAATATTAAAACTAGTGGTTATCAAGTTCTAGAAGGCACCCAACCCCTAGCTTTAGCTTTTAGAATTCATCACAAAGTCACCAAAACAAATATGAATTTTCAAGCCATCAATAGGAGTCCCAAAAATCAAACCATGTTTATCCAATCTAGCCAAAGTAGTGCTAATATTAAAGTCCCTAAAATAATTACGTGGTTTTATATTACTTTGCCAACAAATTGGCTTTTAACCAATGAAAGCCAACCCACACCAATACAACCCCCAATTGAAGATATAGATTACATCCAGCAGTACATGGATGGTACCGTTAAAATCAATTTTCAGTCTTTTAATTTGGAAAATCAATTTTGAAATTCTTATCGAAATTCAAAAACCAAAGTGAGAAAAATTACTCTTTTGATACAAGAAAATCTTGTGTCATGCATCAATATAGTCAATATAATTATATTTTTTTTATTCAAGGGTACTTTGAAAATCGAAGGATGGGTTTTTCAATCCTCCATAGTTATGATCCTTCGGATAGAGAATGAATCTTAAAAGATTCTTTCCTCAGAATTTTGTATTCGGCTAGTTTTATAGATTTTGTTTCTAAGAGGGTGTCTCTGTAGAAACTAGATATATATACTTTAATATAATTTATAATTAGTTAGAAATCGGACAAGTACATACTGAAGCAAAAGAGAAATACGAAAAGACATTGTTTCAAAAAATCTATAGAAAAAGTCCGTTATGTTTATCTTTTTGGTTAATTATAGTCTTTAATTTAACTAAATGTGATTTATCATGTTTGTAACTCCAATAAAAAGGGGTTTAATGAAATATTAGTAGAAATGAAACCAAAAGATTAGTTGCTTGAGGGAAAATATGGGTATAACGAAACTTTAGTTGGACAAATTTGTACAATGAATGTTTTTTAAAGTTGCAAGCTTTTAGATATAGTATGCATGATATGATATGACTAGTTCACTTGCACATGTGATGTTCGGCTTAAACAATTCTCAAACAATTACCATAAATTATGACATGATATATTCATCAAAATGACATTATTTAATATAATAATTCTAAAGAGGTGTGTCGCATGTTATATGCTAAACAATAAAAGTTCTATTGATGTAATTTTCTAATATGAAAGTTACTAAGACCAAGTGCAAAGAGAAATTATACAGAGCATTGCTATTTGTAGAATATGTGAAAAATATTATATTTCATTCACATATATATATAGCAGTTTCATACTTTATTATTTCTAATTGTGTTTCTTAACTAATAATTTTTTCTTAAAAAAAATTTCACGTGTTTCTTTTTTTTTCCACTTCATGCATCTTATTTTTTATGACCACAACCCCATAAAATTTGAAAATCTGAGAAATATAAAAAAAGAAAAATAATAATTGTGAAACATAAAGAACTTATATGGTTCGACATTGTACTTACGTCCATGGATGAAGATGAGATGAATTCTACTAATCAAGAAAGAGAGTACAATAAAATCATTTATAAACTCAAATCCTACAAACCCAAATATTAAACTAAAGTAGAGTCTTAGAATATTCATAGGCCATACACTAGTTTCTCTATATCTTGTATGATTTGATACAATATAAAAGGAGAGATGGGAGTCTTATTTATATAGGAAACTAAGAGAGCATAACTGCTACGTAACTGATGTGGGACTTTACCCTTACCCTAAATCTCCACCTTGGCTTCAAATTACACCATATTCTTAAAAAGTAGATTTCTTCAAAACCTTCTCCAAAGCAACAACAAATGACTTACTGCAACCACTAACCAAGTTTAGGCAAAGATGGAACTTGCGAAAGTCATTATATCAACTAGATTACCTGCTGTTAAAATTTTATTAACTCTAACCACACCCTGAGATGCAGGCTCACAAATGAAGTGATATCTGACATCAATGTGTTTGGTCCTCTTATGATACATTTAATTTTTGGTCAAATGTATAGGCACTCTGGCTATCATAATAGAAATCCGTAGCATCTTGCTGAAGTCCCAACCTAGTAACCAAACCTCTAATCTAAATGGATACTTTGAATACTTCTGCTACTGCTATCTCTGCCTATATAGTAGACAGCGCGACTATAGACTTTAGAATAGCCTTCCAACTAATGGAATGAAAACTCTAAGAAATTAGAGTTATCTTTGCATTTTATATTTTAATTCATTAGTAATATTAGGGTGATGATTCAAATTCTAGTCTTACTAGTTTCATTTTCTTATTCATAGTTGTTTGTTAGGGTTTAGCTCCATTTTTAGCTTATGTAGTAGATTTTGGGCAAATCAAGCATAAGGTCATGTTTTTGTGAAGAGATTATTGTAGAAGTAGTGGCTAAATAGGATGTTGCAAAATTGGAATCTATACCGCTATAGCAGAGCAGATGCACACACGGCATGGACATTGTCATTTAGTCCAGTTGGCACTTAGAAAAAGAAAGAAAAGATGGTGCGCTTAAAAGTTCATTATCCAAGTGGCATTAGCACTTTCCCAGTGGTCCCTGCTACTGTTGTTGCTTGACACATGTCCATGTTGGAAGTTGAAGCCCTAATTTGGAGGCTCCATATATAGTAAGTACGTCTTTCAAGGAATGGAGCCGACACGTTTGCTGAAAATTAAGGAACATTTTACATAGAAGAAAAAATGAAAGAAAAGGATAGAAAAGGGAAGCAAGGACACAAGGAATAAGGAAAATGGGAGGATATTCATCTATTCTCCACTCTATTTTCATATTTGCCCTTCTTTAATTGTCTATATTCTCTTCTTTAAAATTTACTTAGCTTGACAATGGTGATGGTTGTAATCGAATTCACTCTTAAGATCGATATGAGCTAAAACTCTTAAGCTAGTATGGTTAATGAACCTTAAAGTTCTTATTCCTAATTAATGAAGTTTAGTTTACCCTTTCTTAATAGCATTTAGTTCAAGGTTATTTAATGCTCATTATTATTACTGATTGGCCATCCTTGGTATGATAAAAGTTGGGTAAGTTAATTAAGATTACTGAAAGGGTTCAATTTAATGGACGTAGCCTGAACGATACTTGATAATTACATCTTTAGTTCTAAGTATTTGGTGAGGAATATAGGTATACATGCTCACCCTGTAAACTAACCTACTCAATCGAACATCAAGTAATTTTATTCTCATATTATCTTAGGAAGAAGTTAATTAAGATTAGAATTAATAGTTGCACGGAGGGAAATCTATTGCACATATTGAGTTGGGGTTAGTTAGTGTTACTAAGAAGCTGTAGCAGATTGAACAAATTTGATTGGGAATATTAGTGATAAGTGGACTTAACCATACTAGGTCATTTTATCCTTGAATACACCAACGTTACTATGTTCTATGTCCAATATTCTACAAGTGGTGCTGTTTAACTTGGATTAATACTATAAAGGAATTTTTCCTCACACTCTTGAAAACAATAGAAAAATATGAGAGAATAGAGTAATAACACTCGAGAAAAATGATTATGGACTGGTTCTTTCTTGAATTAATTTAGCTTGCAATTAGCCTCTGTTTATAGGCCATTATCAAGAACCAGTCTTATCTTTAAAAATGAAGATATCCTTTTATAAATGGAATATTCACCGTATTCTGGGAAAATATAATCACAATTGGGAGATTTCAATCAGATTTGGGGAATTTACAGTCATAATTAGGAGATTCCAGGAATATTCTCTAAGATTTATAAAATTCGACTCTAACTGCTGAGCGAAGCTTCGCCGTATGTGATCCTTTTCAATCAGATTTTGAATTCGGCTTCTCCCATTGCCACATAGGTGATCCTTTCATTCTCTCCCGATTGGCTCCATTTTGTACACCTGTCTTTGATGGTGGTTTTTCCCTTGTTCATTTGCCCCCCTCATTACACTCAATAAGATTTCATTGTTGATGTGTAATGATGATGAATCTCGGTTCACACACGCTTTGATGAAGGATTCGATTAGACTTTTCTACCTTTTGCATCAATTATTAGGAACCTGCAAACATCAATAATACCAAAAAGATAACAATTAATAAGTAAAATGAAACAAGTACCTTATCCCAATTTCCGCTTCATCTATCATTCTCACCGATAACTTCTAATCATTTCTCTGCCTCTTCATCTTCCCGTTCTCAGTTAAAGATTTTTATTGACATGTGACTTGATTATTTATTTTACTTTCCCGCTGACACTCCGTTATTAGTCAGTGCAGGCGATGATTCCATCGTGTCGGTCACGTCTCTCAAAAAGCGTCCGTGCTAATTCCTATTTTAAAAAATTTATAAGGTGTTTTTCAATTCCCTTTCAAATCTGCTGATTATTTATGGATCTATTACTCTCATTTCTTCTTCACCTTCTTCCTTCATAAGTCTTTCATCTTCTTCTTCTTTGCAAATTTTTTCTTCATACATCTTCTTTTAAACCTCTTTAGACATGGCATGTCATAATACAAAGTCTAAACCTCTCGTTTCCTTTGTCCCAAGCCAAACTTGACCGTTTCATTGCCTCTCATAGAAATTCCTTTCCTCCAGATGCTATTTGTGGCTTAGGAGAGAGTGGTCATCCCAGCCTAGAATGTAGGGCTCCTTACCAAATTAACTTCAGCCCGATATATATAGCCCTAGGTATTTAAGCTTCCCTTCTCCTCCTTTATGCAAGAACTCTTCCATAGTGTCAGGTTGGCTCCCTCTCAGTTCACCCCTAGTCCTATAGGATTCTTTTAGGCTTCGAAGCCTTAAATAGGAGATATGATTTAGATTTAGGTGTCGACAAGCTCTATGCTTGTTCTATAGTCAAGTATAATAACGAATCTTATTATCTGGTCCCCTCATCCTGGTCCGGACATGAGGAAAATAATAACTGCCATCCCAAATGGGGATAATGGCTGGGAACGAGACGTCATCTGATCGATGGGAACTGGCGCAGTGATGGCCGCCGGACAATCTCTAAAAAATGGGGAGTTTTAAGTAAGTTATCGAAGCTTCGGTCCCCAATTTTTGGTTCTTCTTCTTTTTCTTTCCTTTCATTTCCAGAAATGAAGTATTTCAAAAGCAGATAACATGGAAGATGGATGAACTAAAGCACTGTAAGTGGAATTCTTTTTTAAGATTGCTAAGTTTGAACTGTTTACTAGTTTAGTTTAAGTGTTTGGGAAAATTGACAAAAGAAAGAACTTTTTCTCCAAAAAAAAAAAGAAAAAAAAAGAGAGAAGAGAAGAGTCTTAGAAACGATCATTCATTTCATGAAGGGAAAATTACAAAATGATATGGAAATTAAAAGGTACAGGTACATGGAATATAAATTACAATTAGAAAATAAAAACTATGTTAAGTCTCCTCAGTGGGGGCAACCTCGTCAGGTGGAATGGAGGAATCAACGGCGGCATCTTCAGCAATGAGAACAAGAACATCCTCAATGGAAGCATTCACCTCAGCCTGGGATTCTGGTACATATTCGAGAGGAACTTTGGGAGGATTGTTTTCTTGCCCATCCTTGTAACCCACACGGTAGACCTTCTTTTCAACCTTATAAAAAAGGGTTGAAAGATGACTTCCATTTCTCTCTCTGTTCAGCCTCCTCCCGGGCCAACTCAGCAGCAACCAGTCATTCCCCAGTGATCTTCAAATTGTCCCTGGAAATAGCCAGACATCTCTTAGACTCCTCCAAAGCTTCCTTAGTGGCATTCAATGAGTCCTCAAGCCTAGCATGCTTCGTAGTAACTACCAACGCACCCTGAACAAAATCCTCCATTATTCCATGGAGGTCGGCCTCACTCTTCTTTAGCCACTCAATATTGACTTAGTAATGTTCAAGGGTTGAGTGGCACCTTTGAACTTCCTCTTTCTAGTGAGCTAGGCTCTGCTCATTGACCTGAAAGTGCTCTTGAAGGCTGTTGTGAAAAATAATGGCCTGAGAGTACGCAAAAAAATAGACATTAGCAAATGTAGAAGGTAAGTGTAATAAGGAAACGAGAGGGAAAGGGATATGAATGGTACCTTCATCAGGCTGTGCCTCAAGGAACAAAGTTGGTTCCCGACAGACATGTTGTGGGCAACGTCATATCCACATCAGATTGAACACCCAGGAGCACTATGTGTGCAGAACATGGGTCATTAATGAAGTTCATGGAAGATGCGATTGGAGGGACACTAGTGAAACGCCTCCACCTCCACTGAGAAGGATTTCAATTCCTCCTTAAGAACATGAAGAGTGGACGTGAACGAGAAGAGACTCCCTCTACTCTAACCATAAAAAATTATAGAACCCAAATCAAACCATTTAGATCGAAGAATGAAGAGATAACAGGAAAAAAGACAAGCTTAAATGCAGAAAATAAGTATAAAATCCGAGTATCAAGGAGAACAAGTAAAAATTATCATTGGCATCAAAAGTGTGTTCTGATTAGTTGCAACAACAATACCATAAAAGAGAATCAGAACCCCTTTAAGCTTTTTCTTTCGATTGAATAGTGAATACTAGATTTCCAAAAAAAATTACCATAGGTAATAAATACAAGTTAGTATTTACCTAAAATCTGAATGAAACATGCTTAACAATGAATGTGAGCAATGGAAAAATAGTGCAGAAAATTCTACGTAATCAGATCCCTTCGTTTAATCTGAGATCTTATTTAATCTGTAGAAAATGGGTATTGTGATTTCTTCTTCTACAGCTCTTGTAGATTTTGGCAAATCCACAGAGACAGAAGTTGGGGGCTAGGATAGAGAGAGGGAATAAGTTAAAAGAGAGATAGTGCTTTCAGAGAGAAGAGATAATGAGTTAGAGAACTTAAGATGGATAGAGTGTTTTGAGAGAGAATAGAGCATGTGTTTGGAAAAGGGTCTGTTGAGAGAAGGGAGAGAGAATGAGTGGAGAGAAAGAATGAGAATGAATTGAGAGATAGAGATTGATGGGAGGCACATAATGAGTGGATAGAGAGAGATAGAGATAGGAGGTGCAGAGAATGAGTGGAGAGAGATAGTGATGGGAGGCACACTTTAAGAACATCTTGAACCTTTCTTGTAGCCTACAATAAGGCTTCAAGAACATCTTGTACTGTCTTGTAGCCTACAAGATGGCTTCATGAACATTTTATACCCGTCTTGTAACCTACAAGAAGATTTCGAGGTCATTATGTACCAGTCTTGTAGACTATTAGATGATTACAAGGACATCTTGTAATCCTTAAGTTGGAATATATGAAATAAATACCCAGATATTTTATTCTAACATGTGACAACATGATGGAAGTATCATATAATTTTCTTCGGGTAACCCTCAAACTAATCCAATGCAAATTCCTTAGCCCTCCAAGCCTTATGGTAGTTGATGTTGACACCAAGATCAAGTCTAGCATCTTTCACTATGTTTTTTGGCCTATATATTCATCCAACACCCGTGTATTTGGATCTTGTACAATGACCAATCAATGAGTGGAGAGAGAGAGTGATGGGAGTGGGAGGCCAGAGTTAAAATGAAAGATACTAGGGTTGAAAAAAATGTTGGATTATATATATAAGTGGTTCGGTTCGGTTCGGTACGGTTTTACTCTGCAAACTGTAGACTAAAATAAATATCATGTTTTTTATTATACTAAAATCGAACAGTTCCGATTAAAATATAAGTGCCGACCAAACCAAGTCGGTTTGGTTTGGTTCCATCGGTTTAATCAGTTCTATAGGTTTTACTTACATCCCTAATCTTTAGAACCTTATACTAGGGTTGTAGGAATGGGAGGAATGGCAAGAGAAAACTATGTTGGGGTAGTAGGAACTTCAACGGAAACGGGAGAAGGACGAGGAGCTTCTCGAGAAGGGCTCGGGGCTTCGTGCCTTGGGCGGATATTCCTCTCCTCCACGACGTCCCAACTATGGTGCTGCAAAGTCTTCTTGACATAACAGCACTAATGGTAAGTTGCTGGAGAAGGCGTTCCCGCTCTGCATCTTCCCGTTCAGACCCAGTAGAAATAGAAGTGCTAGAAATAGAAACTGCAAGACAAAAGTTACGTTAACGTCCCTTCAAGGGTCGAGGAGATCATCCCAGTCACGTCCTCGAATGTTGTAAGCAACATTGATCTTTTCCTTGGATTCCCTGGATAGGTATGGCTTATTCCTTACAAGAAATTTGATTTAAGGATTTAAAAACACATTTTTCCCTTAAGGTTTTCAACTTCTCATTGTGAAGAGAAGAAAGAAATTTGAATTTTATAGGTTTATCTATGAGATAAACCCAAAATTATTTTATCCATTATATTTTTTACTAAGACAAAGGATGTTTTGAAACATACATTGTCTTGGCAAATATGAACTTTAGAGAATTCAGAATTAATATGCATCCGAGTACCGTTGGCAGAAGACAAAGATTCTCTAATCTTCTTGAAGTACTTAGTTGGAACTAGTCCTTCCTGCATACAATTCAATCTACTCCTAAATCAACAAGAGCCAAAGCTGTGAAATCGAAATATTGAATAATTATTCTGACAATTATGTGCCATTTTTTTATTTTGATATGATTAAGGATTTGGATATCATCACCTTGGTTGTTGATAATAGGTTCTTCAACCTCATTATCATAATAGAGTTTACTAGGTTCTCCTAGTTCATTAGATTCCTTATTCTTAATTAAACTTTCTATTTTCAAAAGGTTTAATTCTCATTTTATTTCTGTGTTTGTATTTTTTAATTCTTTTATTTCAATTTTAATATTTCCAATTTCCTTTTGAAGTTCCTGTAAGGTAACTTCTTTTCCTTTCCTTTAACCTTATTGGATTTTTCAAAGGTTTGCGAATGTTTGCAGTATTGTTATTATAAGACTTATAGTTTTCTTTCCTTAGAATTAATTTCCTAAATCTTTCAAGATATTCTTATTTTAGTTTTGGATTTTAAATTTTGAAAATTAAATCTAACAAGAGGTTTTCTTGTTCTTCATTTTTATTTAAAATGTTAATTTTTTTACAACAACTATCCTAACACCCCCTAGAGATTTTAGGAGAATCACTGTCAGAACTCGAAGAGTTAGACTCTGAGGATTCAGGGTATTCAAAATCTCTTAAATCCTCACTATCACTCTCATAGTATTCTGTTGACTCTATGATTCTAAACAATTCTTGTCTATCTTCATAAGAGATTTTTAATTGATTAATTTTATTTTTTAACTTGATAAGTATTTGTAAAATGGCAATTCTGGCCACATTTGAAATACTTAAGTAAACCTTTATCAAAAGATTTTTTATTGAACTTCCTTTTAGAATATGTTTATCTTTAGAAAAGTGTTTGTTAAGATTTTTATTCTTTGAAAAGTATTGGTCAAATTTTTATGCTTATTTTTGTGGTATTATCTCCAATAAGGCTTGTGAGAATTTCTAGGGCTTAAAATCAGAATTTTTCCTTGTTTTGGTGATAGAGGGTAAATCATATTACTCGCAAAAATTGCTTAATTCATATTTGACAGTTTTATTCTCTTTTTTAATTTGTTTATTAATTTTTTGGTTCATACACATTTTTAGACTTTCCTTTTGTATTGTTGTGATTATTGTACCGTAGGTAAGACTATTATAGTCTATGTTCCCTAGGTCAATACTAAGGACTGTTCTTATTTTATGTGCAAATAAATTGGATAATCCATTAATAAGTTTTTCTTTCCGAAAGGATTGATTACTATCATCCCTTGTCATTACGCTAAACAAAAATATATTTTTGTACCAATAGAATTCACTTAGAGTTGGACGCCTAATATTGGTTAATTGATCATGGATACATGAAGTAATATTACTTGGCGTTCCAATGATTCGATTATTGTGTATAGGAGTGTATTGATGGCATCATGCATTGTTTCCTAATCTTCTCCAATAATTGGGGTCCCTTCAACATTAATCTTTACTGCTGAATGGATTGTATTTTTGGATTCTTCTGTGAGATGTTTTTCCCACCAAGAATGAAGCATTCCTGTGAATCTAGTGACTAATATTTGGATTACCTCATTGTGTGGTAAACTGTATGTGGTAATGTAACTGTTAGCTATCATTGCCATGTGCTGTAATTTATTGAGAACTTCATTCTCTGAAAGTCCATCAATATTCCATTCGTATAATTTCTCTGCAGAAATAAAAAATTGATTAATTAAAGAATTTTAAGAAATTTGGATATTAGTAGGAGTAGGCCTTTTATGCCATTTTCTTTTTAATTTATTAATTTCTAAATTTTTAAATGTGTTTTCAATATTGTTAATGTCTGAAGATTCACTTATTGTAAATAAGTCATATGTGGATTCTGATTTTGAAATACTGTCTTGGTTAATAACCTTAACAGAAGAAGATTGTTGAACAGATTTATTCTTTAATTCTTGAAGCATTTTATCAACTTTTTTATTAATGGGAATAATATTCAAAGTGGTTTTATCTGAAAAATTATTAAAGATTTTTCTTCCAGGGTTTTATTAGGTTAAGGTTCATGAAGATCATCAACCTTATTATCTATTTGTTTACCTATTGTAATTAAACTTTGATTGGTATAATTGAGTTGTTCAACAACATTTTTATTAGGTTATTCTTCATTTGAAATCTTAAAAGAAGAAGCAGTGATTAATTAATTTTTATGATTAATCATGATTTTTTCAGGTGGTGGATGACTAGTAGTCACCACACTGGAGTCTTTCTTAACCATTTAGATTTAGAAATTATATTAATATTTTTCTCATAAATATCCTCGATATAATCAAGAAAAAACATATTAATTCTAAATTCTTGCATGAATGCCTTCCATTCAGCAAGTATGGTTCTTCTTTGATCCATATTATATTTTCTTTGAACCTATTACGTTTATTAAGATTTGTTAAGTCAACATTATGTTGAGCTAGACCTTCCCAATCCGGTTTGTATTCTTGGTTCATGGTTCCTAAATTTAGGACTAAAAGTTGTGGATTAACTTGGAAATATGAATCAGTGGGTGCCTCTGGTTCGTCAGATTGTTCAAACATAGTATCAAAGGCTAGCTGACTAACTTGGGAATTTGTTACTATGCTTTTAAGCCTTCAATTATTAAATATTAAAATTTTTAATTCTTGTTCTAACTGCTAAATCCTATGATCATTATTAACTAATGATCGAGAAAAGGAATTCCTAAGGGTACTAGAGTGGTTATACTCCCTAATTTGAGGATTAGAACTGGAAGACTGGAAATTGATTTTAAAAGTACCATCCATGTACTGTTGCATATACTGCGGGATGTAATCTATATCTTCAATTGGGCGATGTATTGGAGTGGGTTGGCTTTCATTGGTTAAAAGCCAATTTGTTGACAAAGTAATATCATACCACCTAATTATTTTAGAAACTCTAATATTGGCATTACTATGGCTAGATTGGATTAACTGGGTTTGATTTTTTGGACTCCTCTTGATGACTTCAAAATTCATATTTGTTTTGTTGACTTTGTAATGAATTCTAAAAATTAAAGCTAGGGGTTGGGTACTTTCTAGGACTTGGTAACCACTAGTTTTAATATTCAAAGTTAATGATTTTAGAATATGGGGGTCTACTTAACTAACAGACAAATCTGGGAAACAATCAGAATAAATTGGAGTATTACAAAGTGAGGATTCAATTAATCCTAGAATACTATCATTAAATTAGTAAATCTTGCATGACATAAGGTTAAACAGGCAGAGGTATTTAGGCCTCTTCTTCTAATTGGTTTAACTCCAATCTGGATTAAACCAAAATGAAGGAACTTATAAACTTCTTCAATGTGATGTTTTATTGAATTGAAAGAAAATAATTGACAAGTCTCATCCTCTTTCCCAAGAGCATATATATTTTCTCAATTATTTTTATATGATGCTGAGACTTGAATGAAGCAACAAACCATGTTGATTGGTAAATATTTTCTAATAAAGATTTTAGGTAGATTCCATACCCTATGATCTAGTTGATCATCTACTGGGTATTCTAAACGTTCTTCATTTATTATCTCAGGTGTTGAAATTGTTGTAGATCTATTGCTACTATAAGAATTACTTCTAAATAATCTACTGCTAAAAAATAACTAAATACTCTTATGATTGAAAATTTCATACAGTATTTTGATTACTAATCTGTTGTGACTTCTACAACCTCCTATTAGGTTCTCTCTTCTCCAACATGCCTCTACAACCAGCATACCCTTGGAATTTACGATCTCTAAGAGGTCTAACTGAAGTACATGAAGCTAACCTAATAGAAGTTGATACGTCAGCCGCGGAAG
Source organism: Datisca glomerata (assembly GCA_003255025.1). Lineage (NCBI taxonomy): Eukaryota > Viridiplantae > Streptophyta > Magnoliopsida > Cucurbitales > Datiscaceae > Datisca > Datisca glomerata. The sequence continues at coordinate 158,229 of QANY01003043.1, read as the reverse complement.
CATGGAGGCGCGTGGTTTTTAAAATAAACGTTTAATAAAAATCGAATCTTTTAATAAAACAAAACTTGCGCAACGCCACGATAATCAAATAGATTTTTTTTATCAACAACTCATTTTCAATCAGTCAAGATCCACTATATATTTATAAGTTAAATATACAACAAACAAAGTTAGGAATCATATACCGTTTGTAGTCTATATCAAGTGTCCTTGTAAAAACTGATCGATCCTCCGCTCCCACAAATGGTTCCAATTATCAGTGGACTTCAAGATTGACACCAAGATCTTCCAAGACAATCCTCAACGCACTAAGACGTGTGTGAGCACGTAGAATATTATAGGACATTTTTTCTGCATGTAGATGTTCTCAACACATGAGATCTAGAGATTTACTAAGAATGACTTTAGTATGACGATTCTCTAAAAGAAAGTGATGATTATTCTTTTAGAGATTTTATTAACATTTAATCATAGAAGAAAATCTCGCTGCCACCAATCGTGTTCTCAATTCAACTCTTGATTGACGAACTGATCAGTTGATTCTCCCCTCTTGTTTCAACAACCAAGGCCATTAGAATAATATATATGTATATTCTAGATAATGACGTATTGGATATTTAGGGATTAATTGAAATAATATTTAATTATAATATTACCGATTGCAGCGGGACTCACTGCGATTGTGCACAACTACAGTGCTACATGGCACTGCAGTGTGCCGTGAGCCAACACAGTGCCTCACGGTACCATTGTAGGCCATGTGGTATTACAGTGTTGCACACTTACTACTGTAGTGCTACGTGACACCACAGTAGTCCATGTCAATTTCTGATACCCTATCAGTGATTGGCATGTGATAATTACTGTGAATTAATATATTTATTTTAATCAGATAATTCTCTAGACATTAGTTAATTCAAAATTAACATATCATCTGATTATCCCTATACACTTATAATAACAGATTTAGTTGATTTAAATTATTATCTAATAATAATTAAATTATCTAATTTTACAAATTAAATATTCCGTCTCACTTATCGATAATTAAAAAAAACTAATAATTATTTATATATATAATTTCCTAAAATTATATTTAAATCTATAAATAATTTAATTAATTAATCACTCATAATTATCATATAATTATGTATTTGCCCCAGAATAAAAATTCCTTTTGCAAGCCAGCCTTTTTCTCATGTCCTGAAATATTCACACCCTAGAGAGCGTAGTATAGAGGTGACTTGGAGACCATGAACCTATAATCCTAAGCTCCAATAAATCTAATTATTAATTAAATAATCTTATTTATCAATTCCATTATTACTCCACTATAAATATGAAATTGCACTCTTAGAGATTATAGAACGTATTTATAGAGTATTCTCATGTAGTCCACTAACATTATCATTTCATCTAGTTCCATCCTCTAAATATTGGTTCGTAAATTAAAAATAGTCAAAATAACCGTTTTTCCCTTCTAATTACCTATTGATCCTTAAGTACCATTAATCCACTAGTTAATGACTAATTTATAATCTTATTATAAATTTGAGCTCAATGACCATTCAGTTTCATAATTAACACTTAAAGGAACAAATATACGATCCTTTCAAAAAACTTAGATTCCAAATCTTGTAAGATCATGTCCCCAGCCATCCACATTACTGAAACTCCAAAATAAAGTCACTAGCCTGATTAACAAACAAACCGTAACGAGTTAATCAAAAGATCCAGCAGACATGCATAGAAGTTCATGACTATTCAGGATTCAAACTGATCTACATATGATCATCGAATTGATGTGTATTAAATCTTTATGATAAACGGCACGTTAATAAAGATATTAATTCACATCAGTCTTGTTATATATAATCTTATTATATAAAGTACATTCACTAATATATCTATCCACATCAATGATCATGATCTATATCACACGCATTCATAATACTTAGTGAACCGTACTAGCAACCATTCATTAATGATTCCATACTTTAATATGTTGCTGACAATTTTATTCATTATCTATGATCTTAATCCTCTCGTACTAATACAATATCATAGTCTCATTAATGAATATAGAATTTTCAGATACTTATATAAATTTTTCAACAATAATTTAAAATAACAATTATAAAAAAAATGCAATCCTCTTTAAAATTCATATCAAAATGTCAATACACATGCTTTGAGGGTATAACCCCCCAACAATCTCCCACTTCCCTAAACCAAATATGGCATCTCTCTTAATTCTATGTTACGCACGTGACCCACAAATGACTTCACAGGAAGTATCTTTGTAAAATGATCAGCCAGGTTCTGTTCTGATTCTATCTTCATAACAGTCACACCCCCTCGATGCACGATCTCTCTTACAAGATAAAATTTCCTCTCTCTATAGCTTGTTCCTCTTATGAGTCCTCGGTTTCGTGGAATTTGCTACCGCCCCACTATTATCACAGTACAAGATTAGTGGCTTGTTCATATCTGGAACTACTTCCAGATCAGAATAGAATTTTCTGAGCCATACTGCCTCTTTCACAGCTTCACAAGCCGCTATATATTCAGTTTTCATAGTGGAACCCGCAATGCTGGATTGTTTAATACTTTTTTAGACTACAATACCTCCACCTAGGGTGAATACTGATCTAGATGTCAACTTTTGACTGTCTCTGTCTGATTAAAAATCAGAATCAGTATATCTAGTGGGGTTCAGGTGTCTATCTGAATAAACAAGCATATAGTTTCTCGTTCTCTTAATATACCTGAGAATGTGACTGCAATCCAGTGTTCCAAACCTAGATTCCACTGGATTGGATTTATAACGACTGACAATTTTCACTGCATAACAGATGTCTGGTCTCGTACACAATATTGCATGCATGATACTTCCAACTGTTAAAACATAGGAAAAAAATTTCATATCCTCTTCCTTTTGAGCTCTCTTAGGACATTGTTTCTTCGAGAGGACAATTCCATGTCTGGTCGATTGTTGACCTTTCTTGAAATTCTCCATATAGAATCTCTCTAGCACCTTATCAATATAAGATACCTGAGAAAGTGAAAAGAACTTGTTCTTTCTATCACGTTTTCCAAATCTTTCATTTAAATTTTCTCAACTAACCACTTCATTACTTTTGACAAAGTTTCTACATCATTCCAATGAGTAGAATATCATCAACATAAAGAATTAAAAAATCACAACCTAACCTTTGATGAGATTATAAAGTTTTATGGGTTTTAGCAAAATGTTTACGAAGCCTTCTGGTTTAAGCAACTTGCATACTTTCTGATCATGCCTCTTTTGTATGAACCATTCTGGTTGCATCATATAGATGTTTTCTTCAAGAGATCCATTCATAAAAGATGTCTTGACGTCCATTTATCATATCTTATAGTCAAAACTAGTGGCTATGGACAAAAAGATGCGAATGGATTTTAGCATGGCCATAGGGGAGAATGTTTTTTTATAATCTACACCTTCCTTTTATGTATAGCCCTTGGCTACTAGTTGTTCCTTAAAAGTCTCTACTTTTCCATCTGCACCTCTATTTTTCTTGAAGATCGATTTACATCCATTTGGCCTAACATCTTCAGGTGGATCTACAAGGTTCCCAGACAGAATTGGAATACATAGATATCATTTCCTAGTTCATGGCTTGCCATTTCTCATTTTCAGGATCATTCATTACTTCTTCATAATATAATAGGCCATCCTTATTAGTGTTTGATACTAGGAAATGTGCATCTAGTTTGTAATGAACTGGTTGTCTCACAACCCTCCCACTACAACGTTGCCCTAGGGTTTTTTCGTAAGAACTGTGGTTTTTCTGATTTATCATTTATCAGTAGAAATTAAAGGTGGTCTGATCTCATCAGTCACTAATTCCTCGAGAACTACTTTGCTATGAGGTTTGTAGTTTTGCATATAGCCATGCTTAAGAAAGGTTGCATTTGTCGACATAAACACATTTTGATCATTGTGATTATAAAAGTACCCACCTCTAATCTCTAGAGAATAGCCAATGAATATGCATACCTCATAGCTTGAGTCTAACTTTCCGGTATTTGGTTTAAGAACGTGAGCTGGACACCCCTATATATGGAAATGACGTAAACTAGGTTTAGAGTCATTCTATAACTTAAAAGGTGTCTTCCTTATAGACTTAGAGGGCATTACATTCAAAATGTAAGTTGTTACATGTAGTGCATATCCTCAAAATGTAAGTGACAATGATGAGTAGCTTAACATCGACCTAACCATATCAAATAAGGTTCAGCTTCTCCTATCTACAACACTATTTTGATGTGGTGTTCCAGGTGTTGTAAGTTGGGATAGGATTCCACACTCCAGCAAACAATCCTTGAATTCTATATCCAAGTATTCACCACCTTGATTGGATCAAATGGTTTTCATTGATTTACCTAATTGCTTTTCACCATCAGCCTTGAAATCTTTAAAGTTTCCAAAAGTTTCAGACTTTCGATGCATTAGGTAACTATAACCATATCCTGAGTAGTCATCAATGAAAGTGACAAAATACTCATACCCACATCTCGCTTGTACATTGATCGGTCCACAGACATCACTATGTGCTACTCAAGTGGTTCCTTGTCTCTTTGGCCCTTTCATATGAAAGATCACTTGGTCATTTTACTTTCTAAACATGATTCACAAATAAAAAGAGTTCCAACTTTTAGGTCTCTCAAAACACCATGCTTTGTTAACCTATTTAACCTATCTAGATTAATATGTCCAAACCTAAGATGCCATAAATATGTGTTATCATCATGAGAAATTCTTTATCGTTTGTTATTTTTATGTTTTGATACTTTAAATAATTCATAATTATTTAATGCACATTCAGTCAGTTTAAGCATATACAGTCCATTTATAATTTTAGCATGACATATATAGAATCCATTCTTAAAAATAATAAACTCTTTATTAATAAAAGAAACTCAGAATAACTATTCTTGCAAAAATGAAAGAGAAATCAAATTCCTAGAAAAATCAGGAATACAATAAATATCATTCAAAACTTAGTAAATATATCCAAAAAGTAAACTCATTGTCTCTAATGCTTTAGCTCACACAAGCGCACTATTGCCAACTCTCAAAACGACTTCGCCATCAACCAGCTCCCTTGACGAATCAAGCATCTGCAAAGAAGAACATACATGGTTAGTGGCTCCTGAATCAAGTATCCAGGATGACAAATCATATTCCACTAAACAAGCTTCAAGTATAAGTAAATCATATTTACTTTTCTTTTTCAGCTCAGAGAGATACTTGTTACAATTTCTCTTCCAATTACCTTCAACCCCACAGTGAAAACACTTTCCTTTGGACTTGTTGTCTTTCTTGTTCTTCTTGACTTTTGATGATGTCTTGGCTTTCTTTATTTCTTTATTCTTACTCTTGTCTTTACCATTATTCTTATTCTTTTTCTTGTTCTTAACAATATAGGAAGAAGGCTTTTGCTCGACAACGTTTGCCTCACCCTCTTTGGTCATTCTAAGGTTGAATGACTCAAAAGTTTACAGTTCATTCAACAATTGGTTCATGTTGAATCGTAACTTATTCATAACATAGTTCATCGTGAATGCAAAAAAAGCTGGTGTGAGCAACTCTACTATGATGCTAACTTGAGTCCGCTCATCAATGGCCACCCCATGTACTTCTGCCTCGTGCATTATGTTTATCATGTTCAAAACATGTTCTCGAACAGAAGTACCCTTCCTCATCTTAGTTGTCATATAGCTCTTAATGGCCTCATGATGACTTTGATCAGACTACTACCCAAACATTGCCTGTAAAGATTCCATAATCTCATAGGTAGTCTCCATGCTTTAATGCTTGGTTCTTAGAATCATTCATGCTCATAAGCATGTAGTACTTCACCGTATTGTTTGATATGACCCAAGCATCATATTTGTCCCTAACATTCTTAGGGGCGTTAGCAGCGGGCTTCTCAGAACATTCCTCAGTAAAAATGAACTTATGGTTCTCACAAATCAGCATTAAGTTCATATTTGATTTCCAACGTACGAAATTATCACCATTCAATTTCTCAAGAGCAAGTAAAGCAGTAACAGGTTTTCCCGTGGTAGACATAATACTGATAAGTGAAATTTAAAACATACGTGATTCAATATAATTGATAAAAATCTAGAATTCAAACGTGATGCATGAATACAATCATAATACACACATAAATTTAGCATTTACTAATCACGATAAAATAATCCAACGAGTAATGTGCCGCCTTAGGGTCGGTTAGATTAACCTCAGACTGTCTATGAGATGTTCTCATCCTTATTAATTAAAACTTAAAATATCTCATATTTTCTCTTTTAACAATAAGGTATTGCTTGTTCGGTCCACAACTATCCACATGAAAACTTAATTATGACTTCGTGAGTTTAACCTATCATTTCTGATTTCATGACTTCATTTAGAATATGCCACCTTAGGGTCCATCAAAACTAAGCTACATCACTTCCTCATGTCTTCTTAAGAAGTCCAACCTTGGTATTGGTACAGCTCAAAACCTTCCTTAGGGGGATGAAAACAAAGCCATCCTGAGATCCTCACTGCACCTCATGATGTTGTACTAATGATGAAGACCATAGGTTACATTGATATGTCAACTTTCTCCCACTCACTATTTTAGGATAATGTGTTTCTATTTTAACTAATCAATTAATTTTAAATTAATTACTAGTTTAAATAACAACCCTATGAATATGAAATTGTCAGTTACTTCAATCTCATTGGTCTAAGTTCATTTAATTTTCTGAAGCGCCTAAGTCATAATTAGGTGAACTTAGGTGAACTAATTAATTATATTCATCAAACTTTAATAAAACTCTTTTACTAAAATAGGTTAACCTAAAGGTTACTATAGCCTTTAGAGTGGTGTGAATACCAAATTTTTATTAGTTAAAATCTAGCAGTTTACATGCAATTGATTTCATAAAACAATACTTATAAACATATTAGGACAACCATAATGCATCTTGTTTTTACATATGAGATGTATCATTAAATAAAACTGTGTGAGATTCTCATGTATGGCATGTGATCAACTAATGTATGGACATGTTATCAAACATATTAATTAAACAATTAAATAAGAAATAATGGATCGAGTAACTATTGGGTATTTCTAAATTACAACCCTTAAAATTAAGAAATAAAATAACAAAGTGGACTTTAAGAATACATATTTCCCAATATTGCTTTCTCCTTCTGATATTCATCTTCATAATTTTGAAGTTTTGAACAAAACCATTTTTAATTAGAAAAACTATTTTTCATAATGAAAATAATTTTCATAATTATCCCTTTTAATATAATTACTTTGATTTAGTCAAATAAACACTTTATTTGATTTGCTCAAACTCATTCAACCTATTAATTTTTAATTTTCATAAAATCAAAAATTAATATTTATTTTAAAATTACATTAATTTTAAAATTTAAATGGATAATTAAAAGAGTTTGGGTTTTAATGAACACTTAGCTGATTGAATTCATTGCATGGTTTGTTGAAAACTTTCCTAAAATGTGACAACAATTGTCAGCTATGATAAGACTCTCCGATCGTCGCCCATCACCACTGCTGCCCGTCACACTGCCGGCAGTCGCCTGCCGCGTCGGACAACATTGTTCAACACTTATACAGTACCACCGGCAATGTTAACCTCCGCCAAAACAGTAAATTTCCAATGTGAACAGTATTTTCACTGACGAACAGTGTTTTCACGGATGAACAATGTTTCACGTGAACAGTAATTTTGTACCATTTGTCTCGTGCGTTCTTCCACTTCTCCTGTTCGGAATAATTACAATAATATTCAAAATAAAATAACAAAAATTCCTACGCCTCAATTCGGCTTACAAAAGATCTAGAAAAAATTAAAACAAAGTCAAACTCAATAATCACCATATAATTAACGATAAAAATCATAACCATCCATCATCATACATATCTTATACTATATGAATATTGCAAGAAAACCCATACAGTATTTAACATATAAATATATAAATATCGATCTAATATCACTTGTTGGTCGTCGCGGCCCATACTCGACGAAAGCATGGAGGCGCATGGCCTTTTCAAAAATTAAACTTTAATAAAAATAGAATCTTTTAATAAAACAAAACTTACGCAACGCCACGATTACCAAATAAAAACTTTTATTGAAAACATTTTTTCAATCAATCAGGATCCATTATATATTTATAAGTTATATCAACAAACAAACAACGTTAAGAATCATATACCTCTTGTAGTCAATATCAAGTGTTCTTGCAAAAATTGCTCGATTCTCCGTTCCCACGAAATCATTCCAACAATCAGTAGACTCTGAAATCTACACCATGATTTTCTAATGCAAGAAATCATTCCATCGATAGTGTCATGTGGCACTACAATATTGCACACTCATTACTCTAGTGCCACATTGCACCATAGTAGTCCATGTCAAGTTTTGATACTCTATCAGTGATTGACACGTGACAATTACTGTTAATCAAATATTTACTTTAATCAAATAATTATCTATATATCAGTTAATTCAAAATTAACATATCTGATTATCCCTATCAATTAACTTTTATATTATTTCACAAATAAAAAATTTAGTTGATTTAAATTATTATCTAATAATAATTTAATTATCTAATTGTACAAATTAGATATTCCGTCTCACTTATCGATAACTAAAAAAATAGATAATTATTTATATATAAATAATTTCCAAAAAATATTTAAATATATAAATAATTTCATTAATTAATTAATCACACATTATCATCTCATAATTTTGTACTTGCCACAGAATAAAAAATCCATTTGCACGTCGTGCTTTTGACATGTCCTGAAATATTCACACCAGAGACAGCGTAGTATAGAGGTGACTTGGGAATCATGGACCTATAATTCTAAGCTCTGATAAATTAGATTATTAATTAAGCGTTTTAATTAAATAATCTTATTTATTGATATTATTATTACTCCACTATAAATATGGAATTACACTCTTAGAGAATATAGAATGTATTTACAGAGTATTCTCACTTAGTCTACTAATATAATCATTTCATATAGTTTTATCCTTCAATTATTGATTCATAAATTAGAACTGATCAAAATTATCGTTTTAAATTCCAATCTTTAAAATCCTTGGACCATTTAGGAAATTGAAATAATAGCATACGGATAATATTTTTAGCTAGTATCAATAAGGGTAAGACACTCAAAAATGTCATCTTCTATAATGACAAAAATCAATTTTTTATTGATATAAATTGATCTAAGATGCATATAAAAAAGATTAATCAAGTGAATAAATGAAATTGAAATAATGGGTTCTATAATATAAATAAAATGGGTTTTATAAATAATGGGTTCTATACTATAAATAGAAAATTTTGACATTACAGTAAATGGGCTGGGCTGGTTTTTCTTGGAAATCTATGAACAAAAAAAACAAGGGATTAAGCTTGTTTATTCTACTTTTATTTATAGATTGAATAAACCCAAGATCTTTTTCTACATATTTCTTAATTTATTTTTTGTCTATACCTTTTTTTTATTTACTAAAGATCCCCTTTAAGATCAAACAATTCCATCGAATTGAGTATGATTGTATGTATGATAGCATCTACTATACCAGGAATATCAATGAACCCGATTATTGAAATTGCTCAGGATACCCTTTTTTAGTTTACCTTCTTGAATCTATTTCTTAGTTCAAGATTCCTCTTACTAACTGGAATCAAAGACTTAGTAGATCTGTTCCGGCCAAAATGGGAATGGGCTAGGGTTATGAACTTATAATCTATAATCTGATGATCGAGTCGATTCCATGATTATAAGTTCATTCCATACCGGGCCAGACCAGAATAGGGCTAGGTTATATACATTCTAATTATGAGAAGGGGTCATCGAACGTATTTACGTTGATTATCTCTATAGTGCCAATCCAACACAAATCCTTAATTTTAGTTTTTATTTCTTTTATATTTGTCTTACATAATTATATTCAATTATTATAATTTCTATATTAAATTATTAGAACTATTATTTATATATTGAATATAGAATTACATATATGAACGATCGGTGGCTACTTAGTCTCTTCCGAGAGTCTAATCTCTTTGTACTGCGCACTGCTTTTTTTTTCAAAGAAAAAAGAAAGAATGAAGGGGGTCGATTTAGGAGCAATGCAGCTCATCCAAAGAGAAACCTAATCCTAATTATAGAGCTACGACACAATCAAACCTGAATGAAGAAAATGTTGAATGAAATCGTACCAGGAGATTCTGACTTTTGAAAATTATATTCAGATATAAAAAAAGATGGTATAGTTTTGCACGCACAAAAATATATTTAGACTTCAAACTCAAATTTCAAATTTGAATAAGAACATTTTCTTGATTAATTTCAATATATAATTGATACGTCATTGCATGAAAGTACTATCATGTATCAAAATGTAAGATAATGCAGAATTTTTCTAATTACCTCTTGATTCTTACGTACAATTAATCCACTAGTAAATGACTAACTTATAATCTTATTATAAATTTGACCTCAATAACCATTCAGTTCATAAACGAACACTTAAGAGTACTAAAATATGATCGGTTAGGAAAGCTTAGATTCCAAATTTTGTAAGATCATGTCCCCAACCATCCACATCATTGAATCTCCAAAACAAAAGTCACTAGCCTGAATAACAAACAGTCTTAACGAGTGAATCAAAAGATCCAGTAGACATGCATAAGAGTTCGTGACTACTCAGGATTCAGATTGATCTACATATGATCATCGAATTGATGTGCATTAAATCTTTATGATAAACCGCACGTTAATAAATATATTAATTCACATCGGTCCTGTCATATATAATATTATTATATAAAGTAACATTCACTAAGATGTCTATCCACATCAATGATCTAGATCTAGATCACACACATTCATAATGCTTAGTAAATCGTACTATCAACCATTCATTAAATATTTCATACTTGAATATGTCGCTGGCAATTTTATTCATTATCTATGATCATAATCCTCTCGTACTAATACAAGATCATAATCTCATTAATGAATATGAAATTTTTAAATATTTATATAAATTATTCAACAATAATTTAAAAGAACAATTATAAGAAAAATGTAATCCTCTTTAAATTTTATATCAAAATGTCAATACACATGTTTTGAGGGCATAACCCCTTATAGAAGATTGGGTGCCAGACGTAGATTGAAGGTTAAGACTTTCAAGGCTAGGTTTAGTGTGAAATGGCATACTCAGGGATAGGATATTGCGTATAGCAGATAATTTTTTGAAATAGCTATGCACGTGTCGATAAAGATATTATATCCACTATATCTCATCTTGTTTACGAGATTTGAAAAATCGATGTCAAGAATGCTATCTTGTATGGAAATCTTGAAAGTGAATATTTTTATCTTGTTTGGGATGCTTAACATTACTTGATATCACTACAACAAATATAAGATTCTATAGGACTCGAAAAAGCCTGTGAAAAGCAATCTATAGGGTTCCTGCGACGCCTGTGTTAGTTGATCCTGTGGTTAGTCCACATTTTTTGTAAAGCGCTTTCCCCTATGAAGAACTCTATTGTTTTCATTTTTTACAAGATTTGTTTACTCTCTTAGAATGTTGTTTAATGAGGTAAACCCTATCGAATATGTTTAACAAGTGTTTTTAACCCTTATGAATTAACATACAATTTTTGTATCCTATAAAAAGAGATACCATTAGAATCATTTAACCTTATGTAATAGTATTTTTGTATCCTATAAAAAGAGATACCATTAGAATCATTTAACCTTATGTAATAGTTTTTTGTTATATATTATACATCACAGGCATGTTATAAATGCTACTTTTTAAATCAATTTATATGTACTTATTTTACGCATTCAAAATTATATACAACATTAATGAGATACTTAATAGCATTAATACATCATTTCATTTAAAAAATATATGTATTATTAGACTAAAAAATATCATCCAAAAGTATCATTACTTAGTTAGTGTAACTAATATCCATGTATAATCTTTGTTTCAAAAATCAAAAAGCTTCTAAAAGATTCACAAATACTACAAAATAACTTTAACTATTCACTAACTACTTCCTAGCCTCAAATCTTCAAACTTTGATGCCATGTTGAATACCCTCAAAGTGATTGTAGGTCCTGTATTTTAAAGACAACTTAGTTATCAACATAGAACCTAAGAGCATTAAAATTAACAATATTGAACCTACCAGCTTCCTACTAAAATACCCTTTCCTTTAATCTCACAAACAGTAGAAAAAATTCTCTATACCTTCCACCACAACATTAAAAACTTGAAGTCCTATAGCAAATAGTGGAATAAACCGACATGAACATGACTTAATGGAAGGAGAAATTCCATCACACAGAAATCCAATAAGATTCTTATACACGATAATGCAATGAACCCACACCTAACTTGATGCAGCAAAATGCCATGGCATAATTAAGTTGGAAAACTTGTATGCACCTTTAAACTACTAACTTGATCATCCAGCTCCAAGGTTGTCCAACATACCACATCCCCTGTTCATAAGGCTCACCATTCATTACGAATCAATGGAGGAGGAAATTCAAAGAAGATGATCAACATAATTAGTATTTTTGAAGCTAGCCGTATAATCAACATATACGGTTTTTTGAAGTTTTCTCTATAAGTCCTGTCCCTTCAAGAATGTGAGTAATGTCGTAGATTCTTCTCTTTTGGATCTGTGGAAACCAACATGATGAGACAAATGACACTGAACAAATTAGTTACTAAAGCAAAGCATAATCTTCAAAAACAGAAAATATGTGTGAATTTGTTGCCAGAAAGTTATGCCCTGCAATCAGAAAAAGACTCACATATGCATTATAACAGAATATTTTAAGACAGTGGTCTCGGAGGAAGGAATTTTAAGTACCCCCAAGATATCCGCAATATTGTTAAGAACAAGTGTTCTATCTTTAGCCTTCTGGATCAAACAAATAAATATTTTTGTCCACAAGCTTGCCAAATACCAACGAAGTATAAAATCCTCACTCAAATGCTGATAACCACATCAATGAGTGAATAAAAACTTACCCAACTACACTTACCTAAGGAGTTGACATACCGAGCATTTCTAGCTGGACGTGAACTGATGAGAGGCTCTCCAGGAAAATAATGAAAAGGCCAAAGGTGATACATATTAAATTAGCTAAAATTTATGGTCTATAAGGATGGTACCAGTTACGAGCACTAGATTTTTGAGTTCTATGCTTGAGAAACTTTTAATTTTTTTGCTTTATTGTACTTCTTCCTACCGGTACAGGATTCTGGTTCACAAGCCGTTGGTCTTTTTCTATTATGGGCCTCCGAATGGATGCTATCATTTGTTAGCCTCAACTGTACAGATGAAGTGTTATTAAGTTCGATTCCCCTGTATAAGATTAAGAAGTGCATGGGACTAAATTTTAACCGTTGCATTGAATTGCCTCCAAAATAAAAATTAATAGCACTCACAAGTATCTCGGGTACCCAATCTTTATGGCCTAAACTAAAACCTCATGGGTGTCAAACTTATACAAGATAAATGTGATGTAATCATCCCAAGATTTAAGCTACAACACTCTAAAACTCATCTCTCCATCTTACAACACTCTAAAACTCATCTCTCCATCTACAACAGAGCACATATTCACCTTAAATATATACTAATACAACAAGACATTCAAGTTCATCTTCAAAACAGAAAAAAAGATGAGGCAATTGAGAGTTTCTACAAACGCAACAAACATTAACTCTCCTCACCCATCAAGGCCCACTTTTTCTACTTCATCTGTTATTCACAAAGTAGCCCCAATCATACTAATGTGAAATTGATTGAATAAAAGAACTAAGAAACATACCTACTAGTTTGCTCATCTAATTCTTGATCCTATAATGATTAATCAATCTTATGAGACTAAAGATTTCTATTAGAAAAGGCATCGAAGTAATAGAAAAACAAATGAAGAAATTTAACCTGTTTATGATGTTTAAACGAATCTGGACTCAAGATTGTTCTAAAAGCATAAATAGAGTCTACGAATACCCAAGAAAATTGAAAACCCAGAAAGCCTCATTAATGGAAACTCATGAAATGTATTCCTTGAAAGTAGCATAGAAACCAATTTGCGATAGAGACCTGCTTGAACCAAGTGGAGACAACAAGAGTAGCATGAATTTGCTTCAGTCCCCGAAGATTTTGGCATGAATGCAGCAATAACGACTAACATGCAAGGTGTGTCAAGATGACGGCAAGGTTAATCAATCTTGCAAGTCTGAAAGATTTACGTGCATCAAACCTACCAAAGAAAACTGACACTTCTAGAACGAGGTTGGATACAGTTTTCTCTCCCATCTGTTTAAAAGACGTTGAAACCAAGTATAAACACAGAATTCAAGCAACAAATAAGGGTTTTTTGTTAAAATAGATCCCTACACTAATCATTTTACATAATTAGTTTTCTTCTTCGTTTTCTTCTTCATTTTCTTCTTCATTTTTTTCCTTCTCCTTCTTCATGCAATAGCAAAGGATTGTTTGTTCTTCGCTAGAATAGGTATAAGTATTGTTTTCTTCTTTCTAGAAATATTTTCTTGTCTTCTTCCTTCTTTTATGGGTTTTTCTTTTTCATGAGTTTTCTGAGAATATTTATTTGTTTTCTTCTTTCTGGTACGTTATTTGAAGTTCATTTATTGTATACGATCACTACAAGATGATGGTGTAGTGTTAAACAAGTTCTACACGAGCCTCGTTTAGCCATCGTGTAGACTACACGTAGGGTACACGAGCCCCGTGTCGACCTCATGTACACTATACGATCATCTTGTAATCCTCGTGTAGTCTATACGATGGAACTACACGATCATCGTGTAGTCCTCGTGTGCATTACACGAGTACACTACACGATCATCATGTAGTACACTCGTGTACACTACACGATTACATTACAAGATCATCGTGTAGTCATCATGTAAGACTTATTACAGTACATGAGGTCTACATGATCATCGTGTAGTGTAGACTACACGATGCACATGAAGGCTTTGTGTACACTACATGATGACTACATGAAGCCCGTGAAACCTCGTGTATATTACACGATGACTACACGATCACCGTGTAATATTCCATTCCATTATCCATTCTTCTTGTACTGACTTCCTTTATTGATGTATATACAGATATGTCTGAAGTTTGAATTTTTGTAATCTATGATGGAGATTGGGTGAAAAATGGTACAACATGGTCTTTTAGTGGAGAGAAGACCAAATTATAAGAAATATCTAATAACTGCACTTACCACAGGCTATTGGGTATATTCCATGAAGAACTCCAAATAGACCCCTCAAAGTATGATATGTCCATTAAATTTCTTTATAAAAGTCATGTCCTCTTGCCCTCCTGCTGAAATTTTAAAGGATAGAAATTTATAGTACTTTGTTAACAAGAATGGATGAGAAGCACTTAGGGGTCCACTATTTGTAAGTACCAAGCCAAAAAGAATTTCCATCTCAAATCTCGATTCCTAAAACCACAATGTCACAACAACCTCGGGTTTCTGAAACTACAAGGTTTTATCAAAGTTGGGTTCCTGAAACACAAATATCACGACAACCTCTACATGAAAACATTTCCTCGCTTTGAGAGTGTTGATCATTTTGAAAGGAACTATCATGATGATGATGGTTTTGGTCATGACGATTATAATATTTTTGAGGATGAGGATGTTGATGGAGATGATGATGATTTTTATCAGGAGGCTGATGATGATGCAATCCGTGGAGATGACCATGATGAAGCCATCAATGGAGATGACCATACAAAAATTCTAGACTTGAATACTGGTCTTGAACCCGAGACCACTTGTCCATTGCCAACCTTATTTGCATGAAAAATACTTGGGTCCAGTGAGCAACAAGCTGATTTGAATCAGGTTGTATCAGACACAATAAATATGAATGATTTGTATAGTGATAAAGCCAAGCTTCTTAAGGTTGCTCGTATGATGGCCATTTGGAGAAATTTTGAGTTTCGGATCTTCAAATCAAAACAATCAATATTGGTACCTGTATGTGTTGAGGAAGTTACGGGCCATGAAATTGAAAAATTGTCCATACTATAAAATTTCAAAGTTCATCAACACAAATACATGCACATTTGAAGTATTGAGACATGAACACCATCAGGCTATATATTCATTGATTGGTCATTCTATACGGTCCAAATAGACAAGTGCAGATGTATATATAGGTCAAAAGACATAATTGAAGATGTTCATCTTGATTTCAATGTCAACATAAGTTACCAAAAGACATGGAGGGCTAGGGAATATGCACGAGGGTCTCTTGAAGACAACTATATTATGCTCCCAGCATATTGTCATATGTTAGAATAAAAAAATCCAGGTACTTATTTTTTATTTTGCTATCATAATGTCTACATGAGTATTACACAAGCCTCGTGTAGCGATTGTGTATTCTACACGATACATATACTGACCACTTGTAGTCTACACGATACATATATTGATACATATATTAGTCATCGTGTATTTTACATCATGGTAACAATGACCTCATGTAGTCATCGTGTAATCTACACGATGGTTACACGGACCTTGTGTAGTCATCGTGTAGTCTACATCATGGTTACATGGACCTCATGTAGTCATCGTGTAGTCTACATGATGGCTCTACGGACCTCATGTAGTCATCATGTAGCCTATACCAGTTACACGGACCTCATGTACGCATCATGTACATTATGTACTCTGTCGATTTTAATAAAGTAATATTAAATATTTTTCAGGGACATCAACACACATAGAGACTGATGAGCAGGATCATTTTAAATATTTTTTCATGGCTCTTGGACTCTCTATTCGTCGAATTTTCAGTTGTATACGGCTTGTCATTACTGTTGACGCAACCGCCTTAAAAGTCAAATACAAAGGGGCATTATTTGTTGCAACAACAAAGAATGGAGCAACCAATTATATCCCATTGCACTTGGAATTACAGATTGAGAAATAATGATTCATGGGAATGGTTCTTCTGTAAACTTCACGATGTAATCGGCAGCGTAATATTTTCGCATATTGTATGTGCTTGAGGTTTTATAAAAAAGAGGCTCTAAATGCTGCGCATGGGGAAATAATACATCCTTTTAGAGATCAAGCAGATTGGGTAATCAATCAGGACGTTCATGAAAATGTGGTATTGTCACATGTAAAGAGGTGGAAAAGTGGCAGACTTAGGATAGACAGAAAGGAAGTGCAAACATTGTGGGCAAATTGGCCACAACCGACAAACATGCAGAAATCCAATTTCTCTATCTCAATAGGATGACCAAGTCACATAAATATAAATAATGACCTTTCTAGACTTAAATTAAATATTAATATAGTAATATACTTATTTTTGTTATTTAATAATGTCATAAAGTTTAATTAACCTACATGAATTCTATACGATTCTCGTGAAGTCCTCGTGTAGTCTACACGATACCCGTGAAGTCATCGTATAGGCTACGTGAAGCTTACACGATGCCCGTGAAGTGTACTTGTGTTTGTTATTTAGTAATGTCATATAATTTAATTGGCCTACATGAAACCTACATGTTTCCCGTGAAATAATCGTGTAGTATACACGATGCCTGTAAAGTCATCATGTTGGCTACACAAAGCCTACACGATGACCGTGAAGGACTCATGTAGGATACATGAAGACTAAACGATGCCCGTGAAGTCTTCGTGTAGGCTACATGAAGCCTACACTAAATATATAGTAACAAAAAAAACTCATAATCCATAATTGACCATTTGAGGGTGTAAAAAATCCATAAAATATATTCAAATTAGTCGGTACAACATTGCCACGTGCAAATAACTCAATCGCAATTCGTGTTCGATATTCTGGCATTTGTTGTTGAGTTATTTCTTAGAGGTTCTTCCTATATGCGAGGAATTTGACAAACTTAAGGGTGAATACCCCACAATCAAACCTACAAAACACATGAAATGCAAAAACATAATGAAATAATATGTATGAAATTTTAAGTGAACTTTCAAAAAAATATATATATCTCACTTACTCATTCTCTTGTTGTGGACACTTCATAGTCTCATATTCCACTCATCTTTGAGTTTAAACCTCCTGTCTTCACTCATAAATTTTAATCATTTGAAGAAGCCGACGGACAATCTTCATGAAAAGTTCCATTATTTCAATGTACAAGG
Organism: Datisca glomerata; assembly: GCA_003255025.1. Lineage (NCBI taxonomy): Eukaryota > Viridiplantae > Streptophyta > Magnoliopsida > Cucurbitales > Datiscaceae > Datisca > Datisca glomerata. The sequence continues at coordinate 139,867 of QANY01003043.1, read as the reverse complement.
AGCGTTGATATAACGTGTTCATGGAGTTGTAAATATGAATACACTAGGCATCCAAATCAAGCTCAACTGCAATCCAATGATTGAGACTCATATTCATTGAAAAGATAACTTTATCCAACTATTCCCAGCTCTTTCTGAAATTCATTTGCAAGTCGAGGACCAGGTATCGGAGCTGAAATATCCCAGCTCGTCGGATCTTGCTCAAACTCTGCAATTCGGCCAGACAGGTTCCCCTATAATGTCACAGGAAAAAATTTAAATCCTCAACGTCAATAAAAAAAATGGTCATGAAGACTACACGAAGTCTACACGAGGCATGTGAAGGCATCGTGTAGTCTACACGAAGTTTACATGAGGCTCGTGAAGGCTACGTGTAGAATAGACGATGTCTACACGAGGACCATGAAGGCCTCGTCTAGACTACAGTGTGCAGTTCATTAAGTTCAAAAATAAATCTTACTTACTTGCATAATCAAATCACTAACATTGATTCTGATATGAGGGTTGTATTCTTGCAAATCCCTCCTGATGAGGGGAGATTTCATAATTGATATGCATTCAAGTACCATTGGAAGAGGACAAAGATTCTTTATCTTTTTGAAGTACTTGGTAGGAACGGGTCCTTCCTGCATACAACCCAAATCAGCTTCTGAATCAATAAGAACAATTGTAGTCATATCAAAATTTTGAATTATTTTTCTGACCATTATGTGTCATTTCTTGTTTTTGACGTGATTATGGATTTGGATGAAGTTATCATCATCTTGATTGTTGACAATAGGTTCTTCAACCTCATTATAAAAAATTAGGGATTTACTAAGTTCTCCTAGGTTCACTAGATTTATGATTTTTAATTAAATTCTCTATTTTTAAAAGATTTATTCCCTTTATTATTTTTATGTTTGAGTCTTTTAATTCTTTTTTTTTCAATTTTCAATTTTTATATCTTTTTGAAGTTCCTAAAGAGTAACTTCTTTTTCCTTTCCTTTAATTTTGTTGAATTTTTCAAGTGTTTGTGAAAGGCTTGCAGTATTGCTATTAGACTCAGAAATTTCTTTGTTTTTTTTTAAATTACCTTCCTAAGTCTTTCAAGATATTCTTGCTTTAATTAAGGATTTTCAATTTTACTAATTAAATCTAACAAGATATTTTCTTTTTCTTCATTTTTATTTAAAACATTAATATTTTTTTGAAAATAGCTATCCTTGCACCTCATAGAGATGTTTGAAAAATCAGTATCAGAATTTGAAAAGTTTGATTCGTCAGATTCGGGGAACTCAAATTCTCCAAAATCTTCATTACTACTTTGATAGTAATATATTGATTCTACAATTCTAAACAATTCTTGTTTATCCTCTTCAGATATTTTTAATTGATTAATTTTATTTTTGACTAGACAAGTGTTGGAAAAATAACCATTCTCACCACATTTAAAACACTTGATTTTAATTTTATCAACAAATTTTTTATTGAATTTTCTTTTTGAATAATTTTTATTCTTAGAAAAGTATTTGTCAAAATTTTTATTTTCCTGTTTGTGGTATTGATTCTTATAAGGTTTATAAATTCTTCTAGAATTTAAATGCGAAATTTTCTTATTCTTTTAGGAAAGAACAATAGCAGGTAAATCATATTACTCATAGAAATTGCCTAACTCATATATGGCAGGTTTCTTTTCTTTTTTAAATTGTTTGTTAATTTTCTTGTCTATACACATTCTTAGACTTTCTTTTTGTATTGTAGTGATTATTGTACTGTAGGTGAGATTATTATAGTCTATATTTCCTAGGTCATCACTAAAGATTGTCCTAATTTTATGAGCAAATAAATTTGGTAAGCATTGATAAATGTTTCTTTCCAAAAGGGATGATTACTATCATCCCATGACATTACTCTAGACAAACATATATTTTTGTACCAGTCAAAATCACTTAGGGTTGGACACCAAAGATTAGTTAACTGGTCATGGATACGCGAAGTAACATTACTTGGCATTCAATGAAATATTCAATTATTGTGTAAAGAAGTGTATTGACAGCATCAAGCATTGTTTCCCAATCTTCCCCAATAATTGGGGTTCTTTCAGCATCAATCTTTACTACTAAAAGAATGGTATTTTTTATATCTTTTATAAGATGTTTTTCCCACCAGAAATGAAGCATTTCTGTGAATCATGTGACTAAAATTTTGATTACCTCATCATGAGGCAAAACGTGTGTGGTGTTGTAACTGTTGGCTACCATAGCCATGTGTTGTAATTTGTTGAGGACTTCTTGCTCTGAAAGTCCATCAATATTTCATTCATACAATTTTTCTGTAGAAATAAAAAAATTGGTTAACTAAAGAAGATTTTGTAATTTGGATATCTGGATGAATAGGCTTTTTATGTCACTTCATTTCTAATTTATTAATTTCTAAATTTTTAAACATTTCTTCAATATTGTTGATGTTTGAAGATTCATGAATTGTGCATGATTAATAGGTGGATTCTGACCTATGACTTTCTGATTCAGAACTATTGTCTTGGTTGATAACCTTAACAGAAGAAAATGACTTAACAAATTTATTCTTCAATTCTTGAAGTATTTTATCAATCTTTTTATTGAGAGGAACAATATTCAAATTAATTTCATCTGAAAGATTTATTAAAGGAGTTTCTTTAAGAGATTCATTAGATTTAGGTTCATGAAGATCATCAACCTTATTTTTAATTTTATCTAATATAATTTATTTTCCTATTGTTATTAAACTTTGATTTGTGTAATTGAGTTGCTCAACTACCTTATTATTGGGTTCTTCTTTCTTTGAAATTTTAAAAGGAGAAGCAGTGATTAATGAATTTTTGTGATTAATTATAATTTTTTCCGGTGGGGAATGGCTAGTAGACACCACACTGGAGTTTTCCTTCACCCATTTGGTCTTGGAAATTACTTTAATATTCTTTTCATAAATATGTTCGATATAATCAGAGAAAAACATGTCAACTCTAAATTTTTGCATGAACACCTTCCATTCAGCAAGGATAATTTTTGTATCCATATAATATGTCTCTCTAAACCTATTGCATCTATTAAGATTGGATGGGTGATTCGTGTATTGGGTTAAACGCTTATAATCAAGCTTGTATTCTTAGCTCAGGGTGTCTAAATTTAAAAGTAAGAGTTGGGGATTTACAAGAGGTAAGGCTCTTCGAAAATAAAATTCAGTTTGTGCTTCAAATTCGTCAAATTGTTCAATTTCATCCGATTGTTCAGTCTTATTATCAAAGATTGGTTGAGTTACTTAAGATTTTATGGCAATGTCTTTAAGTCCTAAATTTTTATTTTTTTATTTTTTAATTCTTGTTCTAATTGTAGAATCCTAAGATCTTGGTCATAGTTAACAGATGATGCAGAAAAAGAATTCCTATTAGTGCTAGTTTGACTAAACTCTATAATTTGAGGATTAAAACTGGAAGATTGGAAATTAATTTTAACAGTACCATCCATGTACTGCTGGATATAATCAACATCTTCAGTTGGGCATTGATTTGGAGTGGGTTGGCTTTCATTGGTTAAAACCAAATTTGTAGGCAAAGTAATATCAGACCACCTAATGGTTTTAGGGACTCTAACATTAGCATTACTTTAGCTAGATTGAGTCAACATAGTTTGATTTTTCAGACTCATATTCATGGCTTGGAAATTCATATTCGCTTTGGTGACTTCGTAATGTTTTCTAAAAATCAAAGCTAGGGTTGGGCACCTTCTAAGATTTGATAACCACTAGTTTTGATATTTAAAGTTAAAGATTTAAGAATAAGGAAGTTTGTTAAACTCAAAGACAAATCTAGAAAACAATCAAAATTGATTGGACCATTACAATATGAGGATTCAATTAATCCTAAAATACTATCATTAAAATTTATAAATCTTACATCTAGCAAGGCTAACAAGACAAAGGTATTTAGTCCTCTCTTTGTAAGTGGTTTAACTCTAATGTGGACTAAACCAAAATGAACAAAATTATATCATTCTTCAATGTGATGTTTAATTGCATTGGGGTAAAGTAATTAACAAGTTTCATGCTCTATCCCAAGAGCATATATTTTTCAGTTATTTTTACATGATGATGAGGCTTGGAGGAAGTAACATACCATGTTGATTTATAAATTTCTATACTAAAGATTTTTGGCATATTATGTACCTTATGATCTACTTAATCATTTGTTAAGTATTCAAACGGTTCTTCATTAATTATGTATGGTATTTTATTTATTGTAGACCTATTGCTAGTAGAATAATGATTTTTAAATAATCCACTCATTGCTCAAAATAACTAAATTATTGTTATGATTAAAAATTTCATCATGTATTTTGATATTCAAATCTGCTACGACTTCTACAACCTCCTATGAAGTAGAATCATCTCTCATTTACCTCTACAACTATCCTACCCTCAGGGTTTACGTATCCAATAGGTATTATGGGGTGACTAAAGAAAACCAAATAGAAGCTGATAAGTTTGATTCACATATTAAAAAAATCAAAGACTATAGAGAAATAATCAAGCATAAAAAAACCAGCCACTTGGGCAGAGAGTTAGATTAAATGAAAATAATTATTCAAAGAAGCAATTAAGTAATAATAACAACAAGAACCAGCCACTTGGGCGGTCAAGAAAATAATTAAGTAGATTAATTAAGTAATAGTAAAATATCCTATCAGATTTGGCTCTGATACTAAAAAATTATTCAAAGAAGCAAGTAAGCAAAAATAGCAACAATAACCAGCCAGTTGGGTGGTGAAGAACAATAACTATGAAGATTAATTAAGATAACAGTAAATACCCTACCAAGTTTGACTTTGATACCAAAAGAGGCGGAATTGCGTATAGTTTAAAAGTCAATTAAAAACTGGGTATTAGAGACAAGGATTCACACAACAAGAAACAGTAAAAAAATTATTTGAAGAAAGATTTAAAACTTACAAGATTGAAGAAAAATAATAGAAAACGATTAATTAGTGCTCACGCTTACTAATTAATGTTGAAGGAAAAGAAGAAGAGATTACAAAAGAGGAGGAAGAAATATTTCTTTATTTTCAAAACAAGTTGTTCTCTCAAAATCGTTAAGAGTGAAAACAAGTTCTAAGGAACAAATGGGAGAGGGCAACCTATGTTTAGGCAAGGAAAGTGGAGTTCATCACTTACCTGCACTATTCTTTTCTACAAAAGTAAAAACATTTTACATTTCTAGTTTTGACTAATTAAAGGAAAAATACAAATAGTTGCATTAATTATTAGACAACCAATACAATAATTACAGAAGAAGACAAAATAAAAAGATTCATCGATAATTGTTATCTTGGACTTTGCGTCTTCATTATTGCTCTAGTCATGATTGTTGTTCTGGAAATTCATTGTGACTATTGCTATGAATTGGAGTTATTGTTGTCGTTTTTTGATAATTTCTATCTTGGAATTTTGTGCTTTGATTATTGATGAAGTCATTATTGTTCATCTTGATGGATATCATGACTGTATGTATTGTGCTGGAGAGTCATCTTGATATATCTTCAAAATTACTTGATTTTTGATTTCTTGATTATTTCAACATTTGCATTTTGCCAAAGGTAAATTATTTTTCTTTATCTATCACCACTGATATTAATGTCATCAAACGGATCATGAGAGTTTTGAAATGCGCCATAGGCCCATTGTGGTAAGACATGATCCTTTAGTTTATTTTTTCCCTTCAATTGCTAACAGGTAGCTTTTCTAGATGATTGGAATTTTTGGATATTTAGTGCAATTGAGTGACTTGACTCTATTGATAACTCAGAGTTAGATTTATTATTGTCTTCTAAGAGAAGAAGCATTTTTTAGTTTAATTCTTGCTTCAATTTAGATTTTGATTTTGTGGTCTTGGATTTTCCCTTTGAAAAGGGTTTTGACTCGGGTTTGGATATTTTGGATGATTTGGAACTAGATGATTTTGCTTGTGGATTTTGGTTAATAGACTCATTGATTTTTAATGTGGCCTGAGGGAAAGACTTTGTCAATTTTAACTGAGAATGGACATTTGTGAAGTCATGGTGAATGGAGGCAGTGACTATTACTATTGGAGAGAGAGTCATTATTGCCATTGATAATTGTTATCTTGAATTTTTGTGCTTTGAATATTGATTGTTGGGGAAGCCATAATTGTTCATCTTAATAGTTTTCATGATTGTTATATTGTGCTGGAGTGTCATCATGATATATCTTCAAAATTACTTGATTCTTTGATTTTTTTTAATTATTCTAACACTGGCATTTTGCCAAAGGTGAATTATTTTTCCTTATTCATCGTTATTGAAATTAATGCCATCAAACGGATCCTGAGAGTCTTCAAATGCGTCATAGGCTCATTGTGGTAAGATGCAGCCATTTAGTTTATTTTTACCCTTCAATGGCTGAGAGGTAGCTTTTCTAGATGATTGAGTTTTTTGATTATTTGGTGTAATTGAGTGACCTAACTCTATGGATGATTCAGAGTCAGAATCTTTATTGTCTTCTAGGAGGAGAAGGATTTCTGGATTAATTCTTACTTCAATTTGGATTTGGATTTTGTATTTTTGGATTTTCACTTTGAAGAAGGTTTTGATTCGAGTTTGGATTATTTGGACGAACTAGATGATTTGGTTTGTGGATCTGGGATAACAGACTCATTAATTTTTAATGGAGCCTGTGTAGAAGGATCGATCAATTTCAACTGAGGGTGGAAATTGGCAAATTCATGGTTGATAGAGGTAATTATTTTTTGAGTATTAAATTTATCCCACCATTTAACATAGTATTGTCTGGTGAAAATTTATTCTTCAATTGAATACTGCGACTTCAAGATCCAGGGTATTTTGTATTTATTTATAAAGTAGAGTAATTGTGGAAAAGAAACCTCAATTGGTGAGGGTTCATATAATTTCATAAATATATTAAAACTTTGTTAAAAATTAATAGGAAATAATTCTAAGACAAGGCCATGGATGTCACACCATCTTAAGAATCATTTTGGAAAATTAATTTTGAAATTTTTATCAAAATTCAAAAACCAAGAGAGAAAAATCACTATTTTGATGCAGGAAAATCAAGTGACAAGCATCAATATAGTCAATATTTAAAATAATTTTGAGACTAGAAAGATGGGCTTTCCATTCCTCCATGGTTGCAGTTTTGAGAATGTAGAAGGAATAATAGAGGATCCTTCATTCAGAACTTTTTATTGGGCTGATAATAATGGATTTTATTTCTAAGAGAATGTCTCTATAGAAACTAAGACTTTTTTCCATGTGACCATGGACAAAGTGGAAATCTGGAAGGAAACGAGATTTTGTTATTTCAACAGAATCTTTCAAATGATCAAATGAAGGCTCAACATGAAAGAGATTTTTTCTTGAGGTTTTTTTGAAATATGGGGATGATTTTTTGTATTTTGTGATTGGGTGATTGACCGATTGTGGGTTAAAAGGTTTGGAGACTGAGAATGGGTCAAATTGGTTTACTAGGGCTGATTGATAGTTAGGTGTAATGGACCCAAGTATTGTCAATTGGGTTTGTCTAGGAGTAGAAGACTCAAATTTAATTTGGGCTTTAAGGGCCAATTGTGGAGTCGAAGACTCTCCTTTGATTGTATTTTTCAAAGCCTAGGGCCTAGACCCCATCTTGACGTCCCAACAAAAATTCACGAGTAAGGAAGTCTGGAATTGAATTATTAATGGCTTGAATGAATGCAATATCAAAATAAAAAATACTAAGACTGGACTATCATCGAGCAAACATCAATTTGAAAGCAATATTTTAACACCTTTCTCCAAAACATGCTTTGCAGATTTGCAGTCAATTTTCAAGAGAAATTTTTTATTTAATAAGTCATCCTAAAATTTTTGTATACACAACACAACAAATAAAATTTGTTTCTTGATTGTACTGTAATTTATTTGTGATTGAGTACAAGTTCCAGAAGTGAACCTAACAATTTGCTTTGGAGATTCTGAAGAAAATTTTTGTGATACCTCCATATCCAAGTTCAGAGGCATCAGTTTGGATAATTTTTAAAGAATTATTAGTAGGTTTCCAAGACAATGAAGTGTCTTAACATGAGTTTTAATTCTTTCGATTAAATTGGTATGGACAGTTGTCCACTGAAGGGGATTTTTCTTAAGCCCTTCAAAGAGAGTTTTACAGTAAATTCTCAAATTATTATAAAAATATGATATGATCCTAGAAATCTTTGCAATTAGGTTTTGTCAAGGATTTCATCGAGAAATTTATCAGCAAATTGTATGACCCTATGAATAGGTTTAATAATAGAATGATATATTTTAAATCCTAGAAATCTAATCTCAGATTGAAATAATCTAATTTTACTTGGAGAGTTAATTAAAACATTTTATTTTATTATCCTAGCAAACAATTCAAGGTGCTTTCAATGTTGTTCTATTGATATGGAGAAAATGAGAACATCATCAATGTAAACAATTGAGAAATCAGTAAATTGATTAAAGATTTCATTCATTATATTCTGGAAATCACTTGGAGCATTTTTAAGACCAAAAGTCATTATATCCCACTCATAATGGCCAAATGGAATTACAAATTCAATTTTGTATTTATCATTTTCATTTATCTGAATTTGTCATAATCCAGATTTTATATCAAACTTAGATAATACACCAACATTCGAAGTCCCTTTTATTTGATATTGGATATCTTATCTATTCCAAGAAGATTTTCTCCTTTGAATAATATTTTTATTAAGCAGTTCTACAATTTCCTTTTTATAGAATTCAAGCATTTTAGAATTCATCTGTATTGGTCATGCCTTTGTTAGGGTATTTTTTTCATCAAATCCCTTAATGTAAGGAAGACTAACAATATAGTGCTTCCTGTGCAAGAAGTCATTGGGAATGTCAGCACATAATTTCTTACAAATTTTTTGTTCAAAGATTTTAATTTGTTATCAAAGTGAATGATTTTGAAGTTATTATTCAATTCTTTTGAATTTTATTTCATCTTGTAAAAAAATATAATTTTTTCTTTACAAGAAATTAATTTTACAGAATTTTGTTTCAAAGTTTTCAATTTCTCATTGTGAGAAAAAGAAAAAAATTTGAGGTTTATCCATGTTCTAAATAATTATCCCATCATTTTCTGTTATAAAATGATATAATAGAGAAAAGAATGGTAAACACAAAATGATTTTGTCTGTCATATTTTTATTAAGACAAATGATGTCTTGAAACATACATTATCTTGGCAAATATGAACTTTAAAGATTTCATAATTGATATGCATTCTAATGTCATTTGCAGAGGACACAAATTCTTTTGTCTTCTTGAAGTACTTGGTAGGAATGAGTGCTTCCTGCATATAATTTAAATTAACTCCTGAATCAATAAGAGTCATTGAAGTGAAATCAAAATCTTGACTTATTATTCTGACTATTATGTGCCATTCTAAATTTTTATATGATTAAGGATTTGAATAAAATCATCATCATCTTGATTGTTGACAACAAGTTCTTCAATCTCATTATCATAAATTGGGAATTTACTAGGTTTTCCTAGTTCACTGGATTTATGATTTTTTATTAAATTCTCTATTTTTAAGAGATTTAATTCTTTTATTATTTCTTTGTTTGATTATTTTAATTCTTTTATCTTAATTTTAATATTTTTTTATTTCTTTTTGAAGTTCCTTTAAAGTGACTTATGTTTTCTTTCCCTTATTTTTGTTGAATTTTTCAAGTGTTTGTGAAAGACTTGCACTATTAATATTAGACTTAGAATTTTCCTTCTTTTGAATTACCTTCCTAAGTTTTTGAAGGTATTTTTATTTTAATTCAGGATTTTTATTTTTACTAGTTAAGTCTAATAAGAGATTTTCTTATTCTTCATTTTAATTGAAACATTAATATTTTTTCTGACAACAGCTTTCCCGGCACCCCATAAAAATTTTAGGAGAATAATTATCAGCACTTGAAGAGTTTGATTCATCAGATTAAGGGGATCAAATTCTCTTAATTTCTTCATTACTACTTTCATCGCAATCTATTGATTCTATGATTCTAAACCATTCTTGTTTATCTTCGTCAAAGATTTTTAATTGATTAATCTTATTTTTAACTTGTGAAGTGCTGGAAAAATGACCATTCTTGTCATATTTGAAACACTTAATTTTACTTTTATCAATAATTTTTTTAATGAATTTTCTTCTTGAATAATTTTTATTCTTGAAAATGTATTCGTCAAATTTTTTTTTTTTGTTTATGGTATTTTTCCTATAAAGTTTGTAAACTCTTCTAGGATTTAGATGAGAATTTTTCCTATTCTTTTGGGAAAGAGTAATAGCTAGTAATCCGTATAGCTCACAGAAATTGCCTAATTCATATTTGACAGTTTTCTTTTCTTTTTTAGTTTGTTCATTAATAATGTTAATGTTTATACACATTCTTAGACCTTACTTTTGAATTGTGGTGATAATTGTACCATACGTGAGACTATTGTATTCTATATTTCCTAGGTCACCACTGGGACTGTCCTAATTTTGTTGGCAAATAAATTTTGGTAAGCCATTGATGAATTTTTCTTTCCAAAAGAGTTGATTACTATCATCCCTAAACATTACTCTAGACAAAAATACATTTTTGTACCAGTCAAAATCACTTAGGGTAGGACACCTAAGATTGATTAATTGGTCATGAATATGTGAAGTAACATTACTTGGCGTCCTAATGAAATGTTCAATTATTGTGTAAAGAAGTGTATTGATGGGCTCAGACATTTTTTTCTGATCCTCTCCAATAATTAAGGTTCCTTCAACATCAATCTTAATTGCTGAAAGGATAGTATTTTTAGATTCTTCAGTGAGATATTTTTCCCATCAGGAATGAAGCATTCATGTGAATCTTGTGACTAAAAGCGTGACTGCCTCATTGTGAGATAAATTGTGTGTGGTAATGTAACGGTTGGCTACCATAGCCATGTGCTCTAATTTGTTGAGGACTTCCTATTCTGAAAGACCAACAATTCATTCATATAATTTTTCTGCAGAAACAGAATATTGATTAACTATGGAAGATTCAAGAATTTGAATGTGTGGAGGAATAGGCTTTTTATGCCACTTCCTTTTCAATTTATTAATTTCTAAATTTCTAAATATTTCTTCAATATTGTGAATGTTTGATGATTAATGAATTATGTGGATGATTCATAGGTGGAATCTGACATATGGCTTTTTGGAAATCAGATTCAGTTGGTGACTCTATTTCATCATATTGTTCAGTCTTATTATCAAAGATTCGCTGACTGACTTGAAAATTCGTGGCTATGCTTTTGTGTCTTAGATTTTTTTTTTTTTTAGAGTTTTTAATTCTTGTTCTAATTGTTGAATCCAAAGATCTTGATCATTATTAGCATATGCTCTAGATAAGGAATTTCTAGGAGTGCTAGACTAGCTAGACTTCCTATTTTGAGAATTAGAACTAGAAGATTAGAACTTAATTTTATCAGTGCCATCCATGTACTATTGGATATAGTCAATATCTTCATTATGATGTTTAATTTCATTGGGGGAATTAATGGACAAGTTTCATGCTCTTTCCTAAGAGCATACATTTTTTCAATTTTTTAACATGATGTTGAGATTTGAAGAAAGCAACAGACCATGTTGATTTATAATTTTCTTTACTGGGGATTTTGGGTATATTCCATACCTTATGATCTACTTGATCATTAGCTAAATATTTAAAATATTCTTCATTAATAATTTTTTGTATTATATTTATTGTAAACATATTGATACCAGAAGAATTACTTCTAAATAATCTACTAATTACTCAAAATAACTAAATTATTCTTATGATGAAACATTTCATCATATATTTTGATTCTCAAACCTGCCATGACTTCTACAACCGCCTATAAAGTCGACTACTCTCCCATTTTGCCTCAACAACTACCCTACCTTCAGATTTACGTATCTAAAAAATCTTATTGGGGTGCCTGAAGTAAATCAAATAGAAACTGATACGTCAGATTCATAGATTAGATAATAAAATATTACAGAGAAAATAACCAGCTACTTGGACGGAGAGTGAGATTAAACAAAAGGAATTATTCAAATAAGCAATTAAGTAACAATAAAAGCAAGAACCAGCCATAAAAGGCGGTGAAGAACAATAATTGTGCAGATATTAATTTAAATAGTAAAATACCCTATTAGGTTTGGCTCTGATACCAAAAGAGATGAAACTGCATATAATTTAAAAGTCAATTAAATATTTGGTATTAGAAGCAAGGATTCACACAACAAGAAATAGAAAAATTGTTATTTGAAGTAAGATGTAAAACTTACAAGAATTAAGGATGGGCCTTAATTCTCTGTAGACGGGACCATGGATGAACCACTATTTTATACATACACACACAGATATATATATATATAATGGCATAGATAGAAAAGGTTAGTAAGCTCAACCTTCATAATAATCTTTATTTTCGAGAAAGTACATGAAATTTTATTTTTTGATGTGTATTCATTTTGAAAAATACTTTTTTTTTTACTTAGAAAATGCATATATTAAGGGGGACTTCTTGAAAAATGTCATTTTTAATTCATTTTGATGATTTCAAAGGAGAGAACGATAATTAATTACAAAAGGGGGGAATTTTTATTCATTAAAAATTGCACAAAGGGGAGTACTTTTTAACAACTAACATGTTTAATTCTTTTTTATGATCTAAAAGTGGGAGAAATATAGTTGATTGCAAAAAGGGGGGAATTTTAAAATTCTTTATATTTGGAAATATTATTGCATGTGCCTATGGAAAATCTATAGCTAATCCAATCAATTATTTGTCATCATCAAAAAGGGAGAAATTATTGACCCTAGTCAATGTGATAATAATGATGATGACAAATGATACATGGATTAATATATTAATTAAGTGTATATACTCTAAATAAAGTGAAAATAATGTTGAAAACACTTCATTTTAAGTGTTTGTGCAAAAAGAATAAAGCGCAATCGAAACTGTATATTATGAGATATACGTGACGTATTATGAAGAGCGTAAAGTATATCAAACGAATTCAAAATGGCTTAAACCAAAGTTTTCAAAACTCAGAACTTTGCAAGGAATCCAAAACTGAACTAACTGCACATGAATCAGACCAAACAAGAAAAAATTTTGTAAAAATCTCATTGCCAATTTATTTTCAGTTCGGTGTCCAAACCGACTCAATTTTGACGTGTGGATTACACGTAACCGGTGCACTAGTGGGATCCTCAAAGGTGCACTGGTTTGTAAAACTTAGGAAAAATCCTTAATTACAAAATCGGTCCACCTAGTTTCCCTATCGGTGAACCTGTTTCACATTTAAGGAATTGCTCCATAAAGTGAAACCAGTCCATTCTGGACACCTATAAATACTCCATGTATCCAATTTTTACACGCCTCTTGACATCTCATCTCCTCTCCAATAAATTTTATAGAATTGTATAATTTTTAGAGGTTTATATTTTAAGTGAGAATTTCATAAATATTCTAGAGAAAGGCTAGAAAATTTTATGAGCTCAAAATTGAGAGATCGACTCTTTGAGAGAATGAGTGATTTTGTAGCATTGTCAAGGTCTAATTGGTAAAATAGGTAATTAGGATTTGTAAATATTTGGTTTTAACCGTTAAGAAAATTACTTTTCATTGAAGAGAGCATGGGCTAGGAATAAGTTTTCCCGAATATAAAATATCGTGTATTTAATCTCTCTCTTCCCTATTCTTTTACTTATGTGCAATTTACTTTTCAAATTTATTTTCTCACATATTTATTATTTTGCACTTTAAAATTATGCATTGTAATACTATTTATTTATTTCCTCACATTTAAGCTTCATCATATTATTTATTTAATTCTTAACTCATGGCAATTAAGTTTGATCCGACAATTACTACTTGAGTTACTTTAATTGAATTGTGCTATTATTATACTATTGATTGATGGTTAATTGAATTGTGCTATTATTATACTATTGGTTGATGGTTAATTGAATTGTGCTATTATTATACTATTGATTGATGGTTTATTTATAGTAACTATATTTTATTTGGAACAATTTATATTTCAAGTTTAAAAATCTTCCCTCTTAATACTTTCCGTTGAGAAAAAGGCTTCCATATATATCCGTCACATCCCTCCTTAGAAGTGTTACATACTCTAGGATAGAGCAGATGTGCTCGGACCATCCGCGCCAACCCATCGCGAGACTCGTGTGGCATTTATAGACGGTTTGGGAAATGGGGAAGTCGTTGCCGTGAAAAGTGGAATCGAAGGTACCTCGATGTTATCAAAGTCATTAGGCGTCTCCTTGTCCATTAAGAATGAGGAGGAGGATGGAACCTCCCCTTCCAAGCCGTGTTCCCTGTCGTGAAGGACACGGTTGAGAGCTTCTTCAGTGATGGCCCATGGCTTCAATAGAAGAGATGGAGATGGGGTGTTCTTGTTGCAGGTCAAAACAACCTTGGAAGGAGCCATTGATATGGATGAGAAAGAGCTCGAGAAAGAAGACGAAGAAGAGACGAGAGGGAGCAAGAAACTTTTAGGAAGGTGAGAGAATATGAGAGAAGTTACAAGGGAGTGTAAAAGAAAGACGTAGAGCAAGGGGCTCCTTTTATGGTAAGGAACGGCGGTTGCAGATGGGGTGTTATCATTAGAGGGGGGAGAGGCGTCCCACAATCAATGAGGTCCATTCCCCATTTGGACGTCATTATGCTTCTGAGAAGTAGACTATCATTACACTTCAATGTTGTGGACGACCTCTAACACGTTAAATGTTATTTATATGAAGCGCCTGACATTTTTTCTGTCTCTTTGTTATTCAAAGAAGGTAATCATGATCTTTGGCCTGACACGGGAAACGAAACGCCCAAATGCTATAAGAATGTGTACAAGTTTGATGACTCAATTGTAAAATCGATATTACACACTTTTTATTAAGAAAAAAAAGTTTAAAAGGAAATATTTGATATGAAATAAAAATAAAATTACTTTGAAATATAAAATCAATAACAAATTAAATTAATCAAACAATATTTAATAAATGAGAAAATGATAAATAAGATAATGCTGATGTAAAATATTAAAGTACAGAAATTAATTGTGTGATAAATTAAGTACGGAAAATAAATAGCACGTAAGTAAAATAGTAGGGAAGATAGATTTGACATACAATATTTTTACGTGGTTTGGGAAAATCTATCTCTACGTCTACGCTCCAAGAATCCCCGCTTGAAGATTTTTTCCTCACAATCTTTTTACAGGTGAAGACCAATCCTTTTAGAAAGTTTATTTGCTTCGAGTGGCAATCATACCTTGACAATACAGCTTATTCGAGATCCTTCGAATCTCTTACAAAATTTCTTACCCTCTCAAAGAGTAGATCTCTTAATTTTTCACTCACAATTACACTAGTTTCTCTATTTAAAGTATCTCAAATTTTCACTCAAAATATAAATCTCTCAAAGAATAAAATGCTATAGAACTTCGTCGGAGAGAAGTGGAGAGGTGTGATGGAATAAAAAATTTGTGGGTTTATACAATGATGGAAAATCACTACTGAAACTCGTCAGACTGGTTAGAGAACCAGACTGACCAGTCGTCTAAAAGGAAGTATTCTTTTTTGACACACTAGTCACACCTGTTTCTCCACCGGTCTAACCGGTTTTAGCAATAAGGCAAGAAATTGCCATAATTTCCAAATCAATCACACTGGTTAGTTAATAGGTCTGACCGGTTCCAAGCCGGTCCACCATTTTCCCACCAGATTGACATTCAAAATTAAGCTGGTTTGGATACTGAATCAAAGGTGAACCGATTCTTGACATTTTCACACAATTCTTTCTAGAGTAGTCGCCAATAAACGTAACAAAATACCCATACCCACCTCTAGCTTGTACATTGATTAGTCCACAGATATCACTATATAATAGCTCAAGTGGTTCCTGACTCTTTGGCCCTTTTCCTGTGAAATGTCTCTTGGTCATTTTTTCCTCTAAATAAGATTGACAAACAGGAAGAGTCCCAAATTTTAGTGCTCTCCAAGCAACATGCTTTGTTAACTTATTTAATCTATCTATATTAATATGTTCCAACCTCAGATGCCATAGATATGTATCATCATCATTATGAGAAACTCTTTATCATTTGTTACTCATAGGATTTTCTACTTTAAACAATTCAGAATTTAACGCATGTTCAGTCGGTTTAAGCATATACAGTCCGTTCAAAACTTTTGCATGACAATATTGAATCCATTATTTGAAATCGTAAACTGATTATTAATAAAAGAAACTTCAAAAGATTGTTCATGCAGTAACGAAAGAAAAATCAAATTTCTCGAAAAATCCAGTAACAAAATAATCATTGTTCAAAACAAGAAAATTATTTCCAAAATTAAGACGGAGTGTCCCCAATGATTTCGCTGACACGAGCGCACCACTACCAACTCTCATTATCACCTCACCATTAGCAAGATCTCTTGCATAATCAAGCAACTGCAAAGAATAACATACGCGACTAGTGGCTCCTGAATCCAATATCTAGGATGATGAATCATATTCCACTAAACAAGTTTCGATCATACAACAATCAAAACTCACTACTGGAAATAATTAGGCAATCAGTGGAGGAGATCAAGTCCCAAAAAAGGGTTCAAGAAAGAGAACACTAGTCTAGTTTAGTTGGCAAACAAGGAGGAAATCACAATCAGTCGTATGGTATTTTTCAAGACTCAATGTTGGAAGAAACAATTAGATTGTTGGTGTAGAAGATCAAGTCTTAAATTAGGATCAGGAAAGAGAACAATGGTCTCATTTAGTTTACAAACAATGAGAGCAAAGCCCACATTCACATGAACACGACACTAAGACGTACACTCCCTCGATCAAACACAATCCTATAATCAGTACCATACATCAAGTTAAAATACTACATCTTCATCAAAGGGACACATACCATGTTCAAATCATAAAGGCCGATGCCCATCTAGGTGATTGCCTATAGTACAGGTACATCGTGCTTTTAAATCTAGTGTTGTGACTGGTTTATATTCATGGACGTTGTGAAACTTCATAACAACCTAATATTGCATAATTAGGTATATGAATATGGTAATTATTTTGGAAACATGTTATGTTTTTTAAGTATTATTTTGAATGAATGGATAATAGTAGGGCAATCAAGTCAGCCCCGAACGGGAATCCAATGAGCATAGTAAAAATTTCACTTTTACAACATATGATACAACGATCCCTGAATGGGAGTCCCAAAATGGGAGTTCCCAAATAGGCCTCCCCATGGGAGTCACTACATGAATAAAGTGCTTCAATTGCACTCAAGGATGGCGTTTTACAACAAAACGCAATGAGAGTGCATATTTTTACGCGGGGCAAAACGGTCGTGGGAACAAAAATCTTAAACCTAAAAGTCATTGAACAAAAAATCACTCTCTCATAATGCCTCTCTCTTCAACCCCCACTCTCCCCGTGCGAAGGTCACAGAGAATTCTCTCTGCGACGAAGCTCACAGAGCTTTCTATTCACGGGGTGAAACTTTCTCTCTGCTCTTTCATTCTTGCACGCATCTCTTACAACTCTCTATTTAAGCTCTCTATGACAGATTCTCTCGCAGCAGCTATTTCTCTATGCTATCTCAATTAGCTACCTCTCTCAGCTCTGTCCAGCTCTATATGGTACATCATCTCTCTCTATTTCTCTCTGCTATCTCTATATCATCTATTTCTCTTAGCTCACTCTATCGCTCTCTCTCTACAGGTGACTCGGCATGCGTAAGCCAACCCTAAGCTAGTCGAGCTTGGTCATGAGGTGAAACCCTTTCAACTAGAGCTCTCCTAGTCGTCTGTCAAACCTAGGGCTAGAGGGTATTTAACGGTGGGTTTTAATCGTAGTCTTTTTTCTAACTAGATAACATTTTCTAAGTTAAAAGCTCTAAGTAGATTTATTCTGAAATTTTTGATGAGATAATTGCTGGATTTTTCTTTTATCACAGATTTATTCTGAAATTGTTGATGTAATTATGAAATTTTCTAGTTTCTGTAGAAGTCCTGGATTTTGCTTCTATTGCGCTTTCTTTCTCACACGAGTCAAAGATGCGATGAATCTCCTTCTCTCCCTCTTTGTCTCAATCTCTTTCTCTCTAGCTGATACAATGGAAATTCATTACTGGTTTTTGTGAAGCTATTCTTCCCCATTCTCTGTTGTTCAAGTATGTCAGCAACCTCTCCTCCGATTAAGCTGCCTTTCCTTATTTTTTCTTGTTTGCTTTCCTTTGTTGTGTTGTTGTTAGGTTAGTTTATGCTAGGGAATATATTGTTTTTATTATTTGAGATTATTTTATTATTTTGTTTATCTAACATGAATTTCTTCATTTTCATTGTTATGTTAGGGATAAGTTATTATTAGCAAGAGAAAAGTAGTCCTAGGTTTCTTTTTGCCAAGTTAATTAGAGCTTATCTGTAAATTTAGTTTCTCATGTTAAAAAAGATAGAAACAATTCTGATATGGCTGGGAGTTTTGTTCTTTCAAATATGGCGTATCATTTCCTGTTAAAGCTGAAGCTCTTGATTCTAATTTCACCATTCCAATAGTAAAAGCTAAGGTTTTAGCTTGGATATCTTTTCTGACAGATGATTGTTTTTACTATTAGTTTACCATATTGGTTTCATTTGATGGGCCTTGTTGAGATGCCTTTCACAGAGTGAGAGAGAAGGGAAGGATGAGGCGCCTTTAAGATATGGAGGAGTACTTTTAATGGGAGATTGATTGCCAAGTACTTTTAATTGGTATAAGAATTTGTTCTATGAAACTCTTAATTATCTTATTGCTGATTTTAATAGCTTGGATATCTTATATTCTCTTTTCCCCCTTTCAAAAAAATTTCTAGGGTCTGACTTCACGTGATTGATGCTAGAGCTTAGAGCTCTTTCTCACAGCTCCAGGGTCTTATTTCTAACTGGTTTTCGTTGTTCTAAAGACTTGATGATTCGTTGTCTTTTATGTAGTTTTTTCTACAGTGAGCCTTGAATTATTAGTGTCTAAAACCCAACACCAATGTAAGTGCTTTGGGTTTATATAGTATGATATCATCAGTGTTTGGCCTTAAATACAATGTTTCGTTGTGCTTACATGGCTATATTATATAATCACTTGAAACCTACATGTTTATCTGTAACGACCGCAGGCTATCCCAATCTTAGACTCCCTTGAGCTAGTAGTTCAATTGGTACTCATACTTAGAGACTCTAGTACTTAACATGGATGTACTGGGTTTGAGTGTGGGGAAAGACATGAAACCCACCTCCAGGGGTGGAAAGTCCATGATGTACGGTGCGTGAGGAAATCCCGTGAGGGAGAAGGCCCCATCGTGGGAGCTCAAGATCGGGATAGACTGCAGTAAAGGTGTTATGGAAAAATCTGGCAGTAGAAGAGACAACCTAGGAGCGCGAGGATGAAATGCGTGCCAAATATCCGAATTTGTTTGGTACGTATTAATTTCGAGGACGAAATTATTTTTAGGTGGGGGGGGGGNTAATTTTTTTTTGGGGGGGGGGGGGGGATTGTAATATCCCAACTAGCATTGCACTTAATTATGTGTTTACTTGTTCATAATTGAAAATTATTTATCATGATAATTTGATTTTATGCTTGAAATGAATTAATTAAATGTCTTGCAGGGGAACACTTCGAGATGCTTTAACACCCAACTAGCATTGCACTTAATTATGTGTTTACTTGTTCATAATTGAAATTATTTATCATGATAATTTGATTTTATGTTTAAAATGAATTAATTAAATGTTTTGCAGGGGAACACTTGTCTACTTCGAGATGCTTTAACGACTCAAGTTAAATATTTACAATATACCGATAACTTGTCAGTAATTAGATTAATTGAGTATGTAAATAATTTCTAGATTTTATTTAGTTACTAATAAGAATCTTGATGGGTGCTTCTTCATAGGTAAGATCTTGGCGAAGGTCCAAAGCTTCATAACTAAGGACATGAGACGGGTTAGGAAGATACTTCCTTAACACTGAAACATGGAACACAGTATGAACTCCTAACATCGTCGGTGGTAATGCAAGTCGATAGCTAACTCTCTGATTCTCTCCAATATTTCAAAGGGTCCTATAAAAAGTGGACTTAATTTACCTTTCTCCCAAACCTCAAAACACCTTTCATAGGAGCGACCTTTAGAAATACTTTGTCGCCAATAACAAACTCCAATGGCTTCCTTCTTTTATCTGCATAACTCTTTTGTCTACTTTGAGCTGTCTTCATTTGCTGATGAATCTTTTCAACTATATCAATGGTTTTCAACAAAATCTCGGGGCGAAATAATTTTCTCTCTCCAACCTCATCCCAATGGATAGGTGATCGACATTTCCTCCCATACAATGCCTTATAAGGTGCCATACCAATAGACGCTTGATAATTATTATTAGAAGAGAACTTAACAAGAGGTAGTATCTCTTCCCAAGTGCTCTGAAAATCAATAGCACAAGCTCTCAGCATATCTTCAAGTGTTTGAATGGTCCTTTCTGATTGTCCATCTGACTGTGGATGAAAAGTTGTGTTGAACCGCAACTAGGTACCCATAGCTTTATGCAGACTTTAACAGAAGGTAGAGGTGAATTCCGGATCACGATCAGACACAATAGATAATGGAACTCCATGAAGCCTTACTATTTCCCAGACATACAACTGAGCATACTACTCCATCTTGTAGGTATTTTTCACCGGTAGAAAGTGATCTGACTTAGTAAGCCAATCAACAATTACCCAAATAGATTTTGATCATTTCTAGGAGGCATTCTAAATGAATTTAAGAAAATTTATGTTGGATTTTGATCATTCCACAGTCAGATGGACAATCAGAAAGGACCATTCAGATACTTGAAGATATGTTGAGAGCTTGTGTTATTGATTTTCAGAGCACTTGGAAGAGATATTACCTCTTGTCGAGTTCTCTTATAATAATAGTTATCAAGCATATATTGGTATGACACCTTATGAGGCATTGTATGAGAGGAAATTTCAGGGATGAGGTTGGAGAGAGAAAATTATTGGGCCCCGAGATTTTGTAGAAAACCTTTGATATAGTTGAAAATATTCATCAACGAATGGAGACAACTCAAAGTAGACAAAAGAGTTATGCAAATTAAAGAAGTAATTGCAGTTTGTTGTTGGCGACAAAGTATTTCTAAAGGTCGCTAATATGAAAGTTGTTTTGAGGTTTGGGAAGAAAGGCAAATTAAGTCTCCGCTTTGTAGGGCCCTTTGAAATATTGGAGAGAATCGAAGAGTTAGCTTATTGACTTGCATTACCACCAGCGATGATAAGAGTTCATAATGTATTCCACGTTTCAATGTTAAGGAAGTATTCCTGACTCATCTCATGTCCTTAGTTATGACGCTTTGGACCTTCGCCAAGATCTTACCTACAAGAAGCACCCTTCAGGATTCTAGACCGAGAGGAAAAGGAGTTAAGACAAAAGAAGATTCGTTTGGTCAAGGTGTTATGGAAAAATCATGCAATAGAAGAGGTAACTTGGGAGCGCGAGGATGAAATGCATGCCAAATATCCGAATTTGTTTGGTACGTATTAATTTCAAGGATAAAATTATTTTAAGGAGGGGGAAGTTGTAATATACCAACTAGCATTGCACTTAATTATGTGTTTACTTGTTAATAATTGCAAATTATTTATCATGATAATTTGATTTTATGTTAGAAATGAATTAATTAAATGTCTTATACGGGAACGTTTCAAGATGCTCTAACGACTCAATCGTGCCTGGTTAAATTTTACAATATACTGATAACTTGCTACTAATTAGATTAATTGAGTATATATATAATTTCTAGATTTTATTTAGTTACTAATAAGAATAGTTTTCGTAAATAATAAAAGAAAGGGGGTTAGTTTTCTTATTTAATGGGAATGCTTCACCAACGGTAAAAAGGGGTGTGAAAACTTTTACTCTTATAGTCATTGCATTTAGTTAGACTACTATATATATATATATTTAATTAGACATGGAAGGAAAATAATTGTTCCTCCCATAATCTTATTGGCACATCACCATTTAGTAACTTTGAATATTTCTTTTAATGGTATATATTGTGAGAAACTTGAAGAAGTTGATCTTTAAATGGGATCCTACCATTATAGAATAAGAAATTTAATTGCATTTTTCCATACATGTCTTTGGGTCAAACGATCATCCACCGTTGAGGTTATTTTCCTTTTTATGTAATTCACAAATTTTGAATTTATAGAGTAAATCCACTTGACATGGCAAAAGAGAATTATTCATGCTGGGTTTCCTGGTGGGAAATGCCTATTAACGGCAAGCATTGGTTTTTCATTAAATTCTTTAATTACTATACCGTTTTACAAACAACTCTATTTATATTACATTTTGGAGAATTTGTCTGGCGAGTCATAAAATCCAGAAACTTAAAATTGTTATTCAGAAAGTTTGATTTTGTTCCTGTGCTCTCTCACTTGGATAGAGACGATTCCAGTGTTAGAAATTTACTAGTGCACTTGTTAGTGCACCGAATCTGTCTTATTGAGTCTGTTTTCTTCACATTGAATGAGAAAATAACATTTTCAAGTGATTTTGAAACAAGCCAAGGTTTAAGCAAGAAATCGAGGTTCCTTAAAATCCTTAGTCGTTTTATATTATTTGTTTATGTTGTTTATTTCCTAACCTTTTAGTTCTCTAATCCAAGGAATACCCCATTGAGAGAACGTTGTTGCTTCTGATATATGATGTTATTAAAATCATGTAATAATTTCTTGAGAAAATTCTTCCTCATTGTTATGAATGTGGAAGTGGTGATTAGTTTGATTATTTAGAAAGTTAGAGATGGCACGGGAAATAGTCTTCTATATAGATATATGTAGCAAAGAAACAAACAAAAGAAGAAATCATTTGTTATAACTTATTTAAGTTATACTTAACGTATGAAAATATTATTTTGCTCTTTTAAGAAGTTGAATCTGTAGATGCAATGCAATGATTCAGAATTCATATTCATAGTTTTAAACTCATTTTGAAATGGAGTTGGCTAGTGTCGTAGAGGTCCTTATTAAAATTACCTTGTGTAGTCTAAAACGTTTACAATATTTCCTTTAAGGCATTGGTTTTGTAATTATCTTTTATGATTACATGAAAGTGATAAAAGATTTTAATGTGTAAAGATGAATAATTTTGGCACTGTGAGCGTTGGTAACTCAAACCATTCTCTAGTCAATTACTTTAATTAAGCACATCAGGTAAGTAAAGTTTTACGTATACTTTAATGTTTGTAAACTTTGATGTTGAATTGATTTATCATTGTGCTGTCACTTGATATTATGTTTAATTATATTTTTTATTATGTTATCATGTGGTGTATTGTATTATAATGTTAATGATTGTAAATACGTTCACACTTATACATAAGGTTTATAGTATGAATATAATCATAATCAATTAAATAAAAGTTTAAACACCTGGTGTGTTTATGCCATGAAAGACGTGAGTGGGAAATAGTACGCGAGGGCCCGGCGGACCCGACAATGATTAATGGTTAATGTGAATGGATGATAATTTGGCTTGTCCAGCGATATAATGTGAACGAATGATCGTTTGACATGTCTAGTGATATAATGTGAATGAATGACACTATCAGAGCCAAGTAGTCGAACAAGTTCCGTAATAATGGTCCACTGCCTCTAATTGGCTAAACACTATACAAGTGAGCTCGCGAATAAAGAAAAGAAATGAATGCAATGAAAATAGTAAAGAAATGAATGTGAAAAGTTTGCAAGGAAACAATGTAATGTAACATATAAAACGAAAGCAAAGGAAATAAAGTCATAAAATGTTTTTAAAGTGTATGTCTAACACAAATGTTTAAAATGAAATTGGATGTGCATGTGTTTGCTAAGTATGTGTAAGATTTTACTTACTGGGATTTATCTCATTCCGTTGTTTCTTAATATTTCCAACCGAGGAGTAATTGCGAGTGGGCACCTTCTGGACTTAGTAGAATATTTTGAATAAAGATGTTCAAACAATGCTTTTAATTTATTATTCTCTATTTTGAAGATTTAGCATAAAATTATTGGTTGTTATTAGACTATGTTTCCATGAGGGAGAAGACCCCATTGAGGGAGCCCAAGATCAGGATAGCCTACGGTCGTTACAGTAAAAAAGGCCAACTACTAGTTCAATTGGTACTCACACTCAGAGATTCTAGTACTTAGCCAGGAGGTACTGGGATCGAGTGTGGGGAAAGACATGAAACCCACTTCCAGAGGTGGAAAGTCCATGATGTAAGGTGTATGAGGAAAGCCCGTGAGGGAGAAGACCCCGTCGAGGGAGCCCAAGATCAAGATAGCCTACAGTCGTTACAATAAAAAGGCGTAGCTACTAGTTCAATTGGTACCCACACTTAGAAATTCTAGTACTTAGTCTGGAGATACTAGGATCGAGTGTGGAGAAAGGCATGTGGGAAGTCCATGATGTACGGCGCGTGAGGAAAGCCCATGAGAGAGAAGGTCCCATCGAGGGAGCCCAAGATCGGGATAGCCTATGGTCATTACATTATCAATCTCTTTTTCTTTATAACATGTTTAAGTTCATGGAGAAAATAAGTATTAGTGGATGGATTTCTTTGAGTAGTATATTGTTATGTATAATAGGTAACACTATAGAGTTTTTTCTCTGTTGCATAAGTTTTATCTGTGGACGTTGAATTTACATCTCTTAATCAATGATCATCATCTGTCTTTTTACCAGCATTACTATTTATATGCTATGCATTAGAAAGCATTGTTGATACCACCAGGAAATCTCTAAAGTCCAAACTTTTTGTAGGTCAAAATTCAACTTTACATTGAGTTAAGATTTTAACCTTCTTTACTTTGGATAACATTAGGTAGTGTGATGGTTCTGTGATTAGTTTCTATTTTTGTGTGCTGCTAGTTTAGAGTCAGTTAGGCATTTTGTTGTTGTTGTTGTCTTCATGGGAGTGTCATTTGAGGTAAAGTATATATTTTTGTTCTCTCTTTTGTTGGTCTATATTTCCTTGATTATATATATTTGTTCCTCACTATGTACATGGTCATGCAATAATGTTTTCTAGTTAACCAAATTGAAGAAATATTGTTCTGGGAAACTAAAAGTATCATAAATGATGAACTGACGTGGAAAGTCTTTACCATCTGAGAGACCTTCCATAACACTATTTTGGGAACTATTGTTCTGGCTTACTTTGTCTTGCCGTAACATTTTGTTTCGTAGGTGGACTTCTATACCTTTGGATCCTTACATTCACCTGCAAAATGATTAGAACATCATAGCTACTCTTTTCCTCCAATAATCCATGGCCATTGGATGTATAATTTGATGTGTAATCAAGAAAATTATTGGTTTCATCTTCTTCTTTTTTCCTGTTTGACCTTCTTCTACATAAATTATGGACATAAATTAAGTGACTAGTTATAAGTGTATAAAAACACATTTTATTCAATGTTTAAACAATAACATTTGTGAAAAAAAAGATTAAATATGATGTTTTATGTAATTATTCACAAATGTTACATTCAGATATTATTTTTGTTTTTAATTTATTTTCAGGCTACAAAAATAAGTAACTTGAAAAGGAGTTCAAAATGGTCTAAAACTCTATGTCTCCACCTGCTTCCAATTCTCCGTGTGCCACCATATGAGTTTTGAAATTTAATATTTAAAGATCAATTCGAAATTTGAATTTCAAATTAAGCATCAAATTCGACAGAGTTGCACAGTCGACGGAAAATAAACGTTACATAAAGATCCCGATTTTTCTACAATACAAATATTATATGGATGGAAAGATAAGAGATTAAGCTTTCATTTTAATATTTTTCTGTATTTTTATGATTATTCAAACAAGGTCAAAACGCGGGATCAATTCTGATTAGGATTTTAAATCAATGAAGGATAAAGATAAAGATCAGGACCTTAGCTTATCTCTTAAGCTAGAATCTACCATCTTTTATCTTGAAGTTCGAATTTTAAATTCTTCTCATGATAAATGAAAAAGATTCTTACTTGTGCTGGAGTTCTTAAAAGGATAATTTTGCTGACTTTGAAAAGGTGAGATTCTAGGGAGGAGTTGCTGATTTTTGTGATGATTGAAGAGCACACACCCTTTATAAAAAGGGGGACACGCCCCAACCAAGAAAGAGGGAGGATTTTTAGTTATTTTCTAGTTCATAAGAATGTTCTTCATTATTTCCATGTGTTCCTAACTTCTTTCTTTGGTTGATGGTAATTTCAAAGCCCTAGTTTAGAATTTTGATCCGTAATTGTCAAGGCTTTCTAAACAAAAGTAGCAAATTGTTTTCAGTGATTATGGGATATTTTAGATGATTACATAAGGATTATAACTCAAGTTTTATAAACCAAACTTTTATGATTGTTGCTTGATTCAACCCATATCTTTCTTGATTAATTGCTTTCACTAAACGGATTTAGAGAACTTGTTCTAGGTTGTTTAATGGAAAGAGTTTTAAGTAAAAAACTTGTTTTACTTAACGACAAGGTAAGGAAAGATCAAGATAATAGAACTTGTGATTGTTAAGGTTGTTATTTTTGAAAGATTGAAAAAGTTATTTCTGATTATTGACTATTTCCATATTTCTAGAGGTGGAGAATGAATCTTTAACCATACTTCTTATCAGATTCTTAATTCTTTAAATCATATTTTCTTAATGTCAGTTTCCAATTTTATTTTTTTTGTTCGTATCAAACAATCTTCAAACCCCCCCCCCCATTTTTATTTTCATATTTTTTAGCGTGTCATTGGTGTGTCTACAACTTTTCGTTCAATTTTGTTGAGTCTAAGTAGAATTTTTAATCACATTTTAATTTATGGTCCGTATAGAGTCTACTATTTTTCTTGTGTTAATAACACTTAGTTAGAAATAATAACGATCATATTTATTGCAAGGATTTAAGTTGGTACGCTTTTATGCGTGCCAAATTTTGGCTCCGCGTCGCCGGAGATTGTTTTACTTAATTAATTTTTTATTTTTTTATTTATCCTAATTAGTTTTTTATTTTTATTTTTTTGCTACTTTTTCATGAACGTCTGAGCTTAATGGAGAAGAAGTAGATCAACATCTTTAACATTCATCACCAAAGTCCATTATAGAGATGAAGATGAAAGTTACGGGTGAACAAATGAAACTCCAACTAAATGAGCCTGAGGAAATAAAAAAACGACACTTTATGAGAACTCACAAAAATCTACAAGGAGAAAATTAAGGCTTTCCATGACAAAATGATTTCAGTGGGAATTCAGAGCTTGAAGACAATTAAGGAGTTCAAAGTATACAGACATAGACTCAAGCTTTACTATGAGTCTTTTGTAACGCAAGATGCGGAGAATGTACCTCTCCATGAATCCAACCCTCTTGATGGATGAGCACGATTTAAGTCAGGCTGAGAACATTAAACCAAGCGCTAATTGGGAGGCAACCCAAAGGATGGAGGGCACGTCATAACCAGATTTGCTCTTCTCTTTTCTTTTCTTCTCCTTTTAATTCTTTGCTTCATTATTTGTTAGTGAGTTCTTTTCTTCTCATAGGATGAATTGATGTTACATTGAGGACAATGTAAGAATTAAGTGGGGGGAAATGATTTTAAACTTCTTTGCATTTGTTTCTTTTATTTTTTTAAAAACAAAAAAGTATCATTAGTTGCTTTATTTTTATTAGTTTGAGTTAAGTTTTGTTTTTATGAGTCTTAGGATACTTTCTATCAACCATGATGAGAACTGAGCTTTAATGTTATGGCTTTGATGATTATGAATATGGATTTAGATATGATATTATTCCTTTGTTAATATGTTTTATGATAATTATGCTCAAATCATCATCATACACAATAGCCATGCTTTCGGTATAAAAGCAAGCATGTTCGGATGAGTAAAATGCTTATATCATTTTTATAACTCTTGTGAGACATATTTGAGCCACTGAATTTCTCTGAGAGGTGTAATATTATGATCCTATTCTTTCTTGTTCTTACTTTGACTAATACTTGAGTTGACATCCAGCATGAGGATAAAATACTAGAACTTTTCTGAAGGTCTTCTGAAGTGAATGGTTGATCGAGTACCTCTTCAAAAAAAATGATAAAGGTATTGGGATTTAGCACCATAGCCGAATCAGCCAGTGCCCCATTGATGTTCACACGAAAACATCCCCCTTAGTGAGCCACTTTGAGCTTTCATTAAACCTTTTCTTTGTTAACCCCATTTCTTTACCTCTTACCTATAGTGTCGATCCTCACCCTTAACCTAAAGTTGAAGTGGAGATAACATTGAAGAGACTTATTTTATATACAAGGTGTATTCAACAAACACTTGGGGTTGTAAAAAAAGTGAAGAGGAAGAAGAAAGAAAAAGGAATTGAAAAGAAGAAAAAAAAAGCATGGGGTGAAAAGTTATTCTTGTAAACTTTCTTTGAGAAAATGAAAATATTAAAAAAAGTGCAAAGAAAATTTGTATTGATTAAACATGTTCTTGGACGTTATAAGGTTGGTTGAGATGAGCAAAGGCTCGATGCAATTATTCTTGGCTTATGTTCTTAGCTAATAGCCTCGAGTTGTGAGAAGTGTTCCTTGTATATTTTGATGATGTCTCTCAGTCCATGAGTCTTTAGAACCTTTGTTGCATCCTTTTCATCATTTCTTTTACCCACTACCCCTAGCCCCATTACAACCTTAATTGAAGACCTTTTGATTTTGGGTGGTGCCGACAATGAAGTGGAGAATTGTGCCCAAGGGAAAGCACATAATGTCATTGATCATTTCACTCAAGTAATGGTATCCTTTGAAAATAGATTGAGAGAATAAATAGTTGAGTGATCTTCTTTGAAAGGCTTATGGAGCTTTTACTTGTTCGAAGCATGCATGACATAAATTATCGCTAACATTGATTATGGCACACAAACACTTGAGTATGATTGCTATAGAGATGTATTAGCTTTTGAATGATTTATGGATTTGAGTTGATGTATTTATAATTTCAATGTTATAATCTCTTATTGTTCTCTGAGACAATTTGTTAGAAGGTTAGTTCTTTTTTCCTACGCTAGGATTGCTAAGGGACTAGCAATAAGCTGGCTGGGGTTATGATAAGTGCGTAAAAACACATTTTATTCAATGTTTAAATAATAAAATTTGTGAAAAAAATAGATTAAATATGATGTTTTATGTAATTATTCACAAATGTTACATTCAGATATTAATTTTGTTTTAATTTGTTTTCAGGTTACAAAAATTAGCAACTTGAAAAGGAGTTCAAAATAGTCTAAAACTCTATGTCTCCAGCTGCTTCCAATTCTCTGTGCGCCACCATAAGAAATTTGAAATTTGAAATTTAAATATCAACTCAAAATTTGAATTTCAAATTAAGCATCAAATTCGACAGATTTGCACAGACGACGAAAAACAAACGTTACATGAAGATCCCGATTTTTCCAAAATACAAATATTATATGGTTGGAAAGATAAGAGATTATTAAGCTTTCATTCTAAAATTTTATGTATTTTTCTGATCGTTCAAACAAGGTCAAGACGCGGGATCAATTCTGATTATGATTTTAAATCAATGAAGGATAAAGATAAAGATCAGGACCTTAGCTTATCTCTTAAACTAAAATCTACCATCTTTTATCTTAAAGTCTGAATTTTAAATTCCTCTCATGATAAATGAAAAAGAGTCATACTTGTGCTGGAGTTCTTAAAAGGATAATTTTGCTGACTTTGAAAATGTGAGATTCTAAGGAGGAGTTGCTGATTTTTGTGAAGATTGAAGAGCACACAGCCTCTATAAAAATGGGGACACGCTCCAACCAAGAAAGAGGGAGAATTTTGAGTTATTTTCTAGTTCAGAAGAATGTTCTTCAGTATCTCCATGTGTAGCTAACTTCTTCTTTGGTTAAGGGTGATTTCAAAGCCCTAGACATGGTTATTAGTTATACACTTCAGGAATTTTCTTTCTTCTCTCTTTCAATTTTGCTTATATTCCTTTGATTTCATTATCCATAAATTCTTTCTTGTTTTCTTAGATGCGCAATGAGGTGAGCATGTTAGTAATTTTTTTGTTAGTTTAGAATTTTGATCCGTAATTGTCAAGGCTTTCTAAACAAAAGAAGCAAATTATTTTCAGTGATTATGGGCTATTTTCGTTTGATTACATAGAAGAATATAACTCAAGTTTTATAAACCAAACTTTTTTGGTTGTTGCTTGATTCAACCCATATCTTTCTTGATTAATTGCTTCATTAAACTGGTTTAGAGAACTTAGGTTGTTTAATGAAAAGAGTTTTAAGTAAAGAACTTGTAATGATAAGGTAAGGAAAGATCAAGATAATCGAACTTGTGATTGTTTTAAGGTTGTTATTTTTGAAAGATTGAGAAAGTTATTTCTTATTATTGACTATTTCCATATTTCTAGAGGCGGAGAATGAATCCTTAACCATATTTCTTATCATATTCTTAATTCTTTAAATCGTCTTTTCTTAATTCCAGTTTCTAATTTTGTTTTGTTTTTCTTTGTTCCATATCAAACAATCTTCAACGCCCCCCCCCCCC
>QANY01003043.1:0-109118 GCA_003255025.1 Datisca glomerata | reverse complement strand
CCCCCCCCCCCCCCCCCAATTTTATTTTCATATTTTTTGGAGTGTCATTAATGTGTTACAAGTTTTCATTCAATTTTGTTAAGTCTAATTAGGATTTTCAATCACATTTTAATTTCTGATCCATATAGAGTCTAGTGTTTTTCTTGTGTCAATAACACTTAATTAGAAACAATCTCCTGCGGGAATGACCATTGCTTGTTACCATTCTCAATAACGATCATATTTATTGCAAGGATTTAAGTTGGTATACTTTTGTGCGTGTCAACTATACAAAATGAGTTTCCAAAATCCTTCTTCAGCACGGTTTGTTATCTGAGTTCGTTGATGGTATGTATTTCTCAGTTTTCAGTCTTGTTTTTTCGTTTCTTTCTTTGCTTTTTGTTCTGTTTTCTCGTCTCCTCTGTATTTTGTTAAGAGAGTGAAGTCTGATTATGATGTTGGGTTGTGTTCAAGTTAGCGTTTTCTTTGCTTTTTCTTCTCCGCCTTCTCCAAATTTTTCTTCCTTACATTGTTCTGATGCTTTCTTATATTGTTCTAATTTTTTGTACTTTCAATGAAAGCCATGGATATTATTGGATGTACACCCTATTCAGTGTAGTTTTCTTCTTGTGGGTTGTTCTTATATCTGGGATATTGTCATTGGTTTATAGGATTCTGGTATTTTGAGAAATAAAAAAGGAAGAATCTTTTGAAATTTTCATTTTTAAGCTGACATATTCTTATTTTATGTTGAAAAGTATTTTCGGTTAGGAATTCCGGGATTGCTTTATTCTTCTTATGCTTTCGAGTTTTGGAATTTAGGGTTCTTCAGAATTCGGTATGGATATAAATGATTGTATTATGTTGTTTTGTTCTTAACTTTGACCACTTTTGGATTTATTTGTCATGTTTGTTCTGTCCTGTTATACTTTAGGGATGATAAATTAGTGAATGGTGGGGTGGATTTTCAGACAATGAAGTTGGATTTTATTCTTTCAAAGTTTTCCCTTTCCTTTAATGCGATATTCCATAGTTGATGATTACAGGGAAGGATCCAACCAAACACACTTCTTCATTCTACTGATAAGTTCTTTGGCCTGTTTCATTCCACGATGACAGAGTTTGGAGGATTTGGCTTTTCTTCTGAGGACGACTGAGTTCTCTCTTCCCACATTAACTGTGCTTTCCTTTTATCCTAATTTTTTTTTCTTGATTTTCACGTTGCTTTCAAAGCATAGTTCATCTATTTGCCTGAGATTTTAACACTTTGCTTTCTATCCCCAAAATTCTAGGTAATACCTACTCCTATGCAGATTGCAGAATTCCAAATTTGTCTTGCAAAGCTTGCTCTGCATTCAGGGAATCTTTCATCTTCGCAGGTTTAACAAAACTCGATTAATAGATGAGCAGTACGGCATATACATATTTATTCTTTTATAGTTGTGAAATATGTATTTTGTTCAGTAGAAAGTATTTATTTGATTTTTCTGTTACTTTTTTAGGTACTTGGAGCTATCATTGTGTTATAGTTACCTTTTCTAAATAGTCAATGGAAGTGTTTGCAAGACCAATCTAGATTTTAGTATTTTTTTTGGATAAATTACTTTTGCTTGCTCTATGTAAAAATCAATATATAATTATCATTTTGAGATGTGATTTCTAGTAGACAATTATGTAACAATTTTGACTAAGTAAATAAAATGATATGTGATTCTGTTATTTCGTGATATTTTCTGAAAAATTATTTATTTTTTATACTTGTACGACTGTAAGTATAAGTAATAAAAAAAGTTATAAAAAGTATTTAATAACATTAAGGAAACAATAAGTAATGAAAAATGCTATGAAAAACCTACAATAACATTTATGAAAATTTATCAAAGACCTACAATAGCATTTATAAAACGCTATAAAGGACCAACTACAGCATTTATAAAATGCTATGAAAGATTTTTTATAGCATTTTTTGAAAGACTTTTGATAGCGTTTTTAAAACGCTCTGAAAACAGTTTGATAGCGTTTAAAAAACTCTATAAAAAGATTTTGATAGCCTTTAAAAACACTATCGTAGGCTTTTTATAGCGTTTAAAAATGTTATCAAAGGTAGCAAACTTTTAATAACGTCGGTGTACAATGCATTTTCAGAAACGCTAATTCAACCTACTAAAACAAAAGTCAAACAAAAGACAATTCATTCTTGCGACACCGGCCTCTAATGTTGAGAGGCCAGTCATGGAATACATGTTTGACAACTCATTGGAAAGTACGTTAGTATATCTGAAAAAGGTTTTTTTAACATCTTATGCTAGTCGATACAAAGATACATTTTCAGTGACAATTGTACATATTTATGCCTTTTACGTGTAATGAGTGTCTTGTTCAGATATTCATAGATTCGGTCTCTCACATATGGCATGCGCTCCATTGGTTCTCACCAATGAAGCAAAAGATTTGTGGAAGAAGGGAGCCTCTAGTTTTGCACGACCATTCTATCTCTAAGTGGCCATCGACCTTTCATTAGAGAAACTTCATGTATATTGTTTCTGTTTTGATGCATTCTGTTGTTTGTCGTGGTTTATTGAGTCATTGTAGTTACATGGACTCAAAAAAGGCTCCAGAAGTCTATGGAAATATGTACTGGGATCCAGGTCAAGACTCTGCAAGGATACAATGGTAAAGCAAATGCATTTATGGTACTGGTAATATAGACACTATTATGATCTGGTTGTCCTAACTAATGTAGATTTACTCTCCTGTGAATGCCCATGGTAACCATTAGTTCTTAGTCGTCATTCACGTTGCCGATCGAACCACGGAGTTGTGGTACACCTTGCCAATCAAGGGAGAAAAATGAATCGTCTACAAAATACGAGAGGCATGGTAAGTCTTCTAGTTCTGTTGTATGTAGGTGAAACACGTTTTATTGGACTTCTGATACTCTAACACATTACAATGGTGTAGTTATCAAATTTGGATAAAGTATGTGTGGATGATCTTTGGTTTTGAAAAGGTGACCACAGATCTTTCAACAGTCTCCAAGTCTCACATGCTAAAAGTGTCCATAGGTAAGACAACGGGTAATTGAAACGTACACGGTCAATCATCATTTGGAGGGTGCATGATGTCTGGTGCTGCATTTAAGATCATTACGTTTATAATACAGGGACAACTGCATTGTCTAGTTTATGAAATTCATGGCAAGGGTGGATGAACTGAAGGCTGCATTTGATGTAAGTTCGGTAAGTAACTTTATGTTGCGCTTTGATGGTGTTTAACTTATAATATTATGTAGAAATGGGATTCAAACTTGGAAAGAGTAATAGAATTCTTAGGATGTTCAATAGCTGCCTGAACAGTGTGAGATCATGGATTATAAACCAAGCCAACAAACGTGCAAACATAAATACTACATCTAACCAGCAGCTTCACAACCCTTCAACTCTTTTGATATAAGACAATAAATTCCAATCTAGAATGGAAACGAGGTTGAGAAGGAAGGGTCAACCATGACAATTTTTCTATAATTTTTGTATGTCAACAACCTTTTCTAACTTGTGTGACTGAATGATCTAAATTTATGTAACTTCTGGTACGTGTGCATTGACAAAATTCGCTATGCACGAATGCGACTTGTGTGGTCGAATGATCATACGCATTTATGGAATTAGTTCTGTTAGGGAATTGGTATCAGGCCTGCAGTAAGTATAATTGTGTTAGCCTCCAATGTCAACGTAATAAGGACTCTTCGTAATCCATCAAACATGATTTTCTATGTAATTAAAAGCGTATGTCGAATCAATTAACACCATCAGTCGAGCAAATGTCATTTGTAAGTACTGAGTAAAGATATACTTCGGTTCACAACTGACTGCCATCCTCTATTCATTAGATTTGATTTGTATCCCTCCGTTGTGGGCCCTTCACGAGAGGTTATTTTTAACTGTTGGGTTCTTTGGTTAGGTTAAGACCTAAACATTTTAGTTAAGCGCTGCATGAAGTAAAATAAAAAAGCTCCAAATAACTAAGATCCTATGTTTTATGTTTTGCAGTTTTGTTAACAACCGAGTAGGTCTTTGAAATGTTGTGTCAAATGTGATTACCTTGTTTTCTGGTGTCAATCAAAGACCTCTAATCTTAATTGATTTTTGCAAGTCTTGGTGTTAACAATATATTCTTGCCCATTTAGCTTTCGTAGATATTAAATTTCATTCATATTGAGTCCATTTTAAATTGCTTTGAAAAAATCTTAAAGTGAAAAAATCTGCAAAGCCGTCATCTAGCGCAACAATACATGTTTTATCAGAAGTGACAACCTCCATTTTAGCTCCCCAGATTGAAACCGTGAATGCTTTAGGTTCAACCATAAGTGATGATGTAGTCGGTAAACAATTTGACAATGTAGATCAAGCTGAACAATTCTATAATTACACGAACTCTATTAGTTTTTCTGTGCAGGAACGACATGCAGAAAAACAAGACATGTAATACATGCATAAGAAGATGGGTACGTTCAAAAGAAGGATTTCATAGTGAAGAATACTTAGAGAGAGATAACTATGAGATGGATAAGGAACCTAAGTTGTTGACCTAAACGAGATGTAAAGTAAGTATGAGAATCAACTTGGACAGAAGTTCAGGAAAGTACATTGTACGACAGTTTGATCTCAAACACAACCATTGCACAAACCTAGTTATTTTCCATTCCTTCATTCGAGTAGACACGTTAGTGAGGGTGATGTCGCATAGGCAAGGGATCTACATGTCGTTAAATGAGACCATGTGAAGGACCACATGGTGAACCAAACTAGTGGTTACAAAAATGTCGCTTCATATGGAAGGACTTGTACAACCGAATGAGCGGCTAGTGTAAGTCTAAGATAGTGGACACGGATGCCGAAAGTAAAACTACGGCTGACCCAAAGATGTTTTATAGATTAAATTGACGAATAGAATTGGTTGGCCAACCTATTTTTGCCGGATTCAATTTCCCAACTTGATTACCATTGTTTTTGTGAGGTAATCACATTTGACACAAGATTGAGTCATACAAGTGGGTACTTGAAAAGTTCTTTGAATCCATGAAACTGAAGACGCCTCGGTCAGTCACTACCGACGCGGAAAAAGTCACGAAAAGGCCATTTTGATGGCCCTTCTTAAATATGATCATCAACTGTGATCATGGAATCTCGAAGGAATGTGACAACAAACCTTAGGACTTCACGTTTCAGTGGTGCCTTTTCTACAATTTTTTAGGGAATGGAGAAACTTTTAAAACTTACAACCTTTTAAACAATAAGTAGGCAGATGATGTGTATAATTAAAAGATCATTTGACTACAACAAACATGTGCTTCTATAGAACACTAGGATCATTTTTTGACACAAAACGCTATAGAAACTAGGCGTGGGTTAATTTACGGGCGCGGGGGACCAAAATTTACCTAACCCGCCTAAAAAATTGTTAACAAAACACTATCTTTCAATCTCTCTCTCTCTCAACTTCGACGACTCTCTTTCTCTCTGCACTTTAACCCTCTTCCAACTTCAACCTCTCACAATTTTGATGACTCCCTTTCTCTCAATGCTTTAACCCTCTTTCTCTCTGCACTTTAACCCTCTCTCTCAGCTTCAACCTCTCTTTCTCTCACCGATCTTAGGGCTCACCGAATTGCCTCTACTCTCTTTACACCGAAGCGCTTCTGTTCTCTCATCGCTCCACAACGAAGCTCACATATATGTCTCTCTGGAATGAAGCTTTCCTCGCTAGGTGAAGCTCTCTCTGGTAAGAAAAGCTTAAATTTTGTGAGGCATAGGGTGCGGGGACAAAAACATCCACCCGTAAAAAAATAGACTCCCTCACAGTTAAAGCCCTTTTTCTTCAACCTCTCAACTAAGCTCTCTCAGCATCAACGCATCTCTCTACGATTATGAAAGCCTAGAGATAGTGCTGGCTGAATCTCACTCTTTTAGCTCTTTCTCGCGAACCTCTCTACGGTAGCTTCTTGCAGCTTTGTCGTCCCACCGTGTCAAGGTAGCAGCTTTCTCTCACATTTCTCTCTATCTTGTCTTGTAGCTATGTCGTGCAACTCTCTCTCTCTCTCTCTTCTCTTTGTCTTTCAGCTATGTGTTACAGCTCTATTTTCTAGCACTTCCCACTTTGATTTTGCATCTCAAAACAATTGTTTTTCCTTGCGAGGTGGGTTTCAATCTATTCATGTCTAATTTTGTGATATTTGTCTAATTTTGTGTTTTTTTCTGAGAATTTTTGTCTGAGTTAATTAGGGTTATAACATTTGGTTTTTAAAAGTATATTTACTTTTGATTTTCTACTTCACGATTTACCTAATTTAAAAAGGTTACAACATTTGGTGTTTAATTGTGAACACTCTATATCGTAGCCATGTGGTTACACATTTTCTAACTATTGCAGTAGCTACTACCTTATTGTTATATGTAAGAGTAGTAGATATCAGATTGACCAGAACATCATTGTTAATAAAAAACACTTAGCAGTTTCTATTTCCTCTTCTTCAAAATGACCCGGTAGCAGTAAGATAAATCGTTGAACTATAGATTCTCTTAAATTATTGTACTCATACAAGCACCACAAACTCAAATGAATCCAATTGAGTTGTCTGGCAAGGGAAGGCCACAAGTTTTTTATGATGTTACTCTCGCTCTAAACATGCTTGGTATTTGCATTTTATCGTTAAGTGAAGAACCTAATTATTCAATCCCCTCATTGTCATTCTTCCTAAGAAGACGCGAGGGTATTAATGCTATTTAATTTACATATTAGTAAGCTAAGTATCCATGTTTTCTTTGTTGGATAATGTACATTTTGTAGCTTCTAGGTGCGCATATAACTCTAATCTTTTTAAAGATTTCCCGTTCTTTTTTGTCTCTCTAACTGGATGAATGCTGTAAATTGATTCACATTGAGGATAGCTTATCCTCTTTTATACATCTCTATATTAGTAATGAAATATTATCGTTACAAGGGATTTCCCTTTTTATACTTTACATGGGGTTAAGTCTTTTAGTTGCCATAGTCGGCTAGCCATTTTTGGTTGAGCTGACATTTGTTGGTAAGGCTGCTATAGCAAATTTACTTGGTGGCATTGGCTACTTCTATGGGCAGTCAAGAAGTGTACGTGTTTACCTTTATACCTGCTGATAATTTGTTAGTTTGTGATATTAACGATGATTCTAACCTCTCTCTAAATTGATGTAATTCAAGAAGTCATATTTTCAGCTAACAATCTATGTAATATGTTACACTAGTCTTATCATGCCAATTCATAGTCAATTACTCAGTCATCATTCACTGCTTGACAGCAGCCTTGCAGGATAGTGATCTTTTGTTGCTCAGAAAGTAAGTTTGTATCAGCATTAGTAATAGGGAAACAACATAGTTGTTTTTAGTCATTCAGAATATTGATGTTTTGCATTAAAAGATTAATTATCGAATTAAATATGGGTATCACAGTGACAAAAGTTTTTCACTTTAGGAATTAATTACTTTTGCATTTCAGTAGTTAGACCTTGTTGTTCTTTCACTTGATTTTTTTAACTTGGAAATAATTTTCCTATTAATATCTTCATCTTTGATATCTTTTTAACCCAGGGGATTCCTGTGGGATGAAGGCTTTCATCAATTGATGATTTGGTCAGTTGCATGTTATTGTTATTGTTGAATGTGCGATTCGCTTCCATTTCCCTTGCTGCAGCTTTCATATTACCTGCCATCATACCTTTTATGATGTAATATGCTATTTATTCTTCATGTCAAGTCCATTTATGTTGTTAAAAAGAAAACTTACTAATCTGATCATTTTACAATGAGTGATGTCATTGTGAGTGCTCACATTCAAAATTAAAGTTCTTATTTCCACTATAACAATTGTCCACTGAAATCCGTCCTTTTTATTCAATCAGTAATTGAAGCAATTATGGTATCAATCTTTTGAACAGAGTTATTTTCAAACTTTTTCTTATTGTAAAATTTGTTCTAAATAATGGCTCATTTATCTAGTGGTTTGAAACAAGTTTGAAGATATCTAGTTCATAACATGAAATGGACATTCTTTTGGTTGTTATGATTGAGATAAATCTTTCTCTACTGATTTCTTGTAGCATTGATTTAGGGTGCTTTACTGCTTTTGATCTTTGATGTATGGTTTTATCTACATTTGTTTGTTCATCTCTCTCTCTCTCTCTCTCTCTCTCTCTCTCTCTCTCACACACACACACACACACACACACACATCTAACAAGTCATTTCTTAGTTGTTGATCATTTAGATTGTACTATTTGGAATAAGAGGCTTGCTCCTTCATCTGAATAGATCATTCATCCTTTCGTACAATACTTTGAACTTGTCCTGAAGCATCATTAAGGCAGTTACCTACGCCACCACCTCCTCACTAAGGAAAATCACCCAGTGGACCTCCTAGAGTACCTCCACCTTCAGTACCTAGATGTGGATTTATACTAGATTTTAGTTTTTTTGGACAAATTATTTTTGTTTGCTTTATGTAAAATCAATATGTAATTATCATTTTGAGATGTGATTTCTAGTAGACAATTAGTATGTAATAATTTTGACTAATTAAATAAAATGGTATGTGAATTTGTTATTTCGTGATATTTTTTGAAGAGTTATTTATTTTTATTTGTACAATTGTAAATATTAAGTATAAGTAATAAAAAAAGTTATAAAAAGTATTTAATAATATTAACAAAATAATAAGTAATGAAAAATGTTATGAAAGACTTATGATAACATTTATAAAACACTATGAAAGATCTATGATCGCATTTATAAAATGGTGTTAAACACTTACTATAGCAATAAAACGCTAGGAATAACTTTTTATAGCGTTTTTAAAACGCTATCGTAGGATTTTTATAGCATTTTTAAAACGCTATCGTAAGATTTTTATAGCGTAAGGACCAACGACGATCCTATCTTAAAGGAGAAGGAGGAGTAGGAGGAGTCAGTCTTCTTTGAAGATCGAGGAAAGGGGGAGTGAGAGAGGAAGGAAGAATGGAAAGCCCTCACTTTATTGATGGGACATTTTGATCCCCTTTTCCTACCATCTTCAACTCTTCTCGGGATCCGGAGTTTTTCGAGAAAAGGTCCGATCCTTTAATATCATGATTGGGTCGACTAGGCCAGATCAACGCTCTCTAGAAGATTTGCTCGGGGCTGTTCACTTGCACTTGGTCGCCTGCTAAAAATGCTATTATAGGTAGCAGACTTTTAATAACGTCGGTATGTATAGCGTTTTCAGAAACGCTATCGAAACCCTATGATAGTATTTTTTGACTGTTATCGTAGCCTATTTTTATTGTAGTGTTTGGACAATGGCAATTTAATAGGAAATTTCATTTTGTGGGGATGTTTAGTACTCAACAGTGTAAAGGTACGCATGCGTTCTTAAATAGGTGTTTGAAAACTAAGCTGAAGTATGATGAGCATTAGATCGGCTTCAACAGGAAGAAGTTCAAGCCAAATTTAACAATAAGGACAAGAAAATAGTTGTGTGAACGCACTTAAAGTCTCTAGAGCGAGATGCAAGAGAAGTGTTCACACTCGACATATTTAAAATAGTATGTCTTGATATACAGAATAAGCCTTCAAGTTATTCAAAAAGCAACATAGACAATGGGGATGAGTCATACTATTTTTCCAATTCGTTTCCCAAATCTGATAAGTTGTCGACAGTTATATATAATGGAAGAACTGAAACGACTAAATGCTCATGTATGAAGATGGAAGCAGACCGGAGGCCTTGCCCCCACATGTTCTTTGTGATGAAGATCAAGCACATGGATAGAACTACTGATTCTTTCAGATTGCCACGATGGTCAGACAACAACAAAACAACGCTACAATAGCGGCCAAAAGCTATTGTAGCATTTTCATAGTATTTTTCTAAACGTTATGTTTGCCAATATTATTAAAAGTCTGACCCTACCATTTCTTCTTTTGCCGTTATAAAAACACTTTTTATAGATTTTTTTAAAAAATGGTTGACCTACCATAGCGGTTTTTAAATGCTATGGTAGATCTACCATAGTATTTTTTAAACGCTATGGTATACTTACCATAGCGTTTTTTCAATGTTGTTAAATATATATCGTCGCATTTTTTTAACGTATGGCAGACCTATCATAGCATTTTTTCAATGCTATGACAGACCTACCATAGTGTTTTTCAATGTTCTGATAGACAAATGATAGTATTTATAAACCAATAGTAAAAACTTACAATATCATTTTCTAAACGTTGTCAAAAACTTTTTATAACATTTTTATGCTCTATAATGTGCAACATCTTGTTATTATAAACTTAAAAAATAATATTTTTGACAAATTGTTTGGTTGTATCCAAATTACTTATTATATATTTGGTTGAATCCAAATCCCAAACATATTTATTTCCAAATTATTTCTGAACATAATTACTTCCAACATAATTACTTATGTCTCTTCTGTAGCTCAATTTATAAAGACAAAATTGGCTAATATGTGCATGCTAAAATTGAGTAATGAAATTTGAAGAGTTACTCTAGGGAGAAGAAGCAGAAAAGAAAGCAACTCTGGTTTAAGGAAAAATCACCATTTCATACCGGTAAATAACATATAAAACTGAATACAAGTCTAATAGATGTTATAGAAATTGTACTGGAAGAAACTTAAGACATTGTTTGGTAACATCGCTCTTAAAAAAATCTGCAGAATCTCTCAATTTAAGCAAAAGATGAAGCCAGGTGCTTAGTTACAGTCTGCTGAAGCTCCTCTTTCTTAG
Source organism: Datisca glomerata (assembly GCA_003255025.1). Lineage (NCBI taxonomy): Eukaryota > Viridiplantae > Streptophyta > Magnoliopsida > Cucurbitales > Datiscaceae > Datisca > Datisca glomerata. The sequence continues at coordinate 98,324 of QANY01003043.1, read as the reverse complement.
CTCCCACTATCTTGTCCACAATCTTCCCCTCTTTCAGAAACATGAAAGTTGGCATTGCTTCCACGGCCCAATCTTGAGCAACAGACTACAAGTAAAACACAATCTACCTCAGCATTCTAACTACCTCAGCGTTTCGATTTTGTGATTAATTTTAATGTTTTTAAAAAGAGAGAGGGATTTTCCCAGAAAATGTTATGACTTTGTATTACCTTTAGTTCATCCACATCGACCTTAATAAAGGTAACACTTGGGAATTTCTTGGCAAGTCCTCCAAGAAAAGGTGATATTAGACGGCATGGTCCACACCATGATGCAATGAAATCCACCATAATTTGCATTAATATGTCAGAGAAGAGCAGGTAAGAAAATGTGATTATTTTCTCAACGTAAAAGCTATGGCAAAAGTAACTCCACTAGCCATTGGAATCACATTCAGTTCAATATATTCTTTTTCTGAGACTAAACTGAATAACATTCAATTAAATATTGGGTGATGACTGCAAAAAAGCATACTAATTAATCCCTTATCTTTCACTCCAATTGTTTGCTATTCAACCAATCATCTTTCCATGAAAAACATTATGAAGTTTACAATAAATTATATTAATTGGAATTAATATCACCCCAAGACGGAATGGAGTTTACAATAAATTATATTAATTGGAATTAATATCACCCCTTTGTAGGTGATATTAAGTTAATAATATAAATACGAAATCTTCACAAAAGCACAATATCAAGCTTATTAATCATACCTCTATCTCAGATTACCCTCGCTAAAAGAAGGAAGAAATAAGTTCAACAAAGTACTACATCAAATTTTAATATGCAAGCAAAATGCACATCACATCACAGATGGTGGACATAGCATGAATAGAAGAATACCTCAATGGCATGAACTAAATATTCAAATACAATAGAGATCCAAGAAGTCATTATAAAGAACCAAATAATTGATTCTCATTTAGACATCTCAGGAGGTTCATCATCATCTGCTACATTCTGACTCTCTTCTTGAACATATAACAGGTTACATTATAGACCATAAGCTAAATAACTAAAGAAGGTGATAGAAATCTTACAAAAAAAGATAGGCATAAAACATTATAAAATAACGGCCAAGTTACAAAACCCAAACGTTCCAAATCTATAAATTAATCATGATTACAGATAATAACTCATTAGCCAATCATTACGGTAAGGAATCATTCCAGATAATGATCTTATAAAACTTCAACTACAAAAGCAACCATTAGGTCATTCTCAAACAACAATAAGATATATGAAACTAGAAAATAAAAGAAACAAATCGACATAGCAAATCATCATCCTTAGCAAATCAAACAATCTAAATTCAGCTAAGGATACTATCACATCTAAGTATTTGATACTGATGTATGCTAATCATAAATGAATAACTCTAATCCACCTCATCCCCAAAATAAAAAAGATACTAGATATTAAACTACATGTATTTCAAAATAATATGCAAAAGAGATAAAGAAGAGCTAAGACAATACATTACTAACCTCACCAACAAGAGTGTAAAGATTATTCTGACTCTTTAATTGGAAATATAGATATGCAGCATAGGCCACAAGCATAACGCAACTGCTAAACCTAGACAAAGCTAATTCTGAAGTCCGAAAATGCACCTCATTGTGGGTGCAATAGAGAAATGATGGAAAGAGAAGGCCCATCACTGCCATCAACAGTAATCCTGAGTTGACAACAGTAGTTGACTGCGTTCAAAATTAATTAAGCATGAATATAATATATAAAGAATTGCTAACATTAAATGCAAAATGTCTACCTTGCTAAACACTTGTTCCTTTGTTTTAAAGACTAGTCCACCGCAAAAGAATGCACACCCAAGCAGTAGTAATATGTTCGGCATAATTAAGCCTAGTAAAGACAACTGAACAACGCAAACCATTCCACTTTAAAGTGCATAGATTGATATAATCAATTCAGTTGCATCTTCAAAAGTAGCATTTAAGAATCCCCCAACTACAAATTTCAAATACATTTGTCATATAAAAAAAATACATGCCAGTCATTTCTACAACTAAATTAACAATAGTCATTACCACAACATACATTAACTCAAATAAGATGCATGTGTAAAGCAATAAAACATGTACAATTTTAGAAACACAGTAAAAATAGTTTCCTGCGCTATATTGGCTGGAAATAAAACCGCAACATCTCTAGAGTTGCATTTAATATCATGCTGTAACTATCGTGTATATCATAAAAATCAGATATTAGAAATAGGAAGATAATTCTCATCAACTCTCATGACCTTAACTACTAAACTACTCTTTCTAATACGCGCTATTTGTTTCTCAGATGACAAATAATAAAGTTACATTCCAAATGTCTGTGTAAGTATTTTATTTATGTGAAAGAGTAACAGAGACATTTTATCAATCTCTATAAGTACTTCTTCTTTTATGTCACATTCAAACACTCAAAAGGAAAATAAAGGAGATAAAGTCAAGAAAAGAATATTAGATGAGGAATAATAAGCAAATATCTTGGTTGTACAACATATATATGTGGATCTAAACTGAAAAAGGATTCTTCTACACTTTAATAAACTACAGTAAAGGAAATGGGGAAGGAGATCTCAAGTTTTCCTTGATTGATCATAGAAGAAAGGCCATCAAGTTATTCTACAGGAACATCAAAAGTAATTAAGCATCAAACAACCAACATACATACTAAATACCAACACAAACAGCCAACAAGCTTGTATACCTACAATAACACAGAAGATCAAGTATGTGAAAGCTAAAAGCTTTTCTGAAATGGTTTGTCTGCGCATACATCCTCCTCGCTTCAAGCATATACCTAAAGAATTGCAATAATAGAAAAAGAGAAATAAAAGGTAGTAGATAGTCATATTTAGCAAATACCTTCAAGAAGTATAATTGTGTATTAAAATAATAAGAGCCTTTAACATTCTAGCACAATACCAGTTGCAAACCATGTTTTCTACAAAATAAATCTTTTGGCTGATACGAACCAAAGCAGGAATTCTGACCATCCAAGAAGGGGAAGTTTCAATTCTTGAAATGAAATGGAAATAAAGAAATAAAACTCAATAACAATAAATATTCTACAATGAACAAAAAATACTATGTAGGAACTTAAAAGAATTCTGTCCAATGACCCAAAACAATCCAATGTATAAAAATGTACATCCTAGCACTAACCTCCTCCTAAACCCATTAACTTCACCAATCACATTCAGCAAAAGAAAACAAAATGAAAGGAAAATTGAAACTCTAAACTTCAAATTGAAGAAAAATAGCTTCAACTAAAAGGAATCGTATTAAAAGATTATAAAAAAGGAAAAGAAAATGCATAAAAACCCAATCAGATACTTTAATACTTGGGTAGAGAATAAGAGCACCGCACAGGGGGAAAAGAACCCTAACCCCAAATCAACTTTGAAATCGTAAGCCATTCGCACATTGTCATCTCCTTGTCTTCAGCTCTGAAGAGGTCGAAGTTACCCCAACCCTAAGCTCGAGAATTGAAGCTCGTAGAACAGAAGAGAAGAGTGAGAGATCTTACTTAAATCACATAGGGGAGAGGGAGAGAGTATAGTAGAAAGGTCTCCTAAAAGAGCAGAAGAGAGAAGCTTACCGAAATCTTGAGCTGCGATTGTGGGGAGACGAGAGGGCTTGGAGAGGGAGAGGGAGAGAGAGAGAGGTGAGAGAGAGAAGAGAGAGGGAGATATGAGAGAAAGCTTGGAGAGAGAGAGTGCGCTGAGAGATAAAGCTGTGAGAGAGATGTGAAAGAGAGAGGTTCAATATTTAATTAGGCGGGTCTTGAAATTTTGTCCCCGCGTCTCGAGAAATAATTGTGCCTTTGACAGTGTTTTGGGCTAAAACGTCATCATTCAATGCAATAAAAATACTTAATTGTTGTAGTGTCAAAGGATGTTAAGCACCAAGTGCAAAAATATGCGAAAACCTTGACTCTCCATAAGCTGATGTTACTAAAACTTTAAGATATAAGTACTTAATGGTGAATGTCGCAGAGAGATCTACCAATGGATAAAAAATAAGGGAGGCTTTCGCCGACGCGTAAAAGGAGTTTGCAAGGATGTCTCAACTGTACGCTGTATAGTGGCAGATGAAAAAAGACGCATTGGAAAAGGAACAAGTTGATAAAGATCAAGTGCAACATAAGAAAGGTGAAATTGTCAAGGATCTGGTCATGGTAAGAGCTAAGGGTGATCACCAAATTAGTAGCCCGAGCAAAACTCAAACTCGGTGCAGGTGCGGACATTTCAAGCTACATGGTCATACGAAACCAACATGTCTAAAAAGAGGTTCAAGAAATCAAGTAAATGAAGAAGATTCGTTCAATATGGTTTTTTAATGTAATTAATCTTTCAATGTAAGCAATCAAATCCAATCACCATTGAATGAGCCAATATAATTTTTGTTTTAAAGCTACATAGTCATAGGAAACAAATATGTCCAAAAAGTGGTTCACGAAATCTAGTAAATAAAGAAGATTAATCTTTCAATGTACGCAATCAAATCCAGTCACCGGTGAATGAACTAATATACTTTTTTGGCATGCATAATCTTTACTCAAGACTATAGTTTCACTCGGTATTTTATCCATCAGATAGCAAATAATACAAATATAATAATAACTCAAATTTGTGTTTGATTTAAGCGTTTAAAGAAAAAACTTAAATTAGTTTCTGTTCATCCTAAGTTTAGTAAAGACCATAAAAGATGGGTAAAAAGGTATTTGGCTTTAATGAATACTAAGAATGAAAAGCACAAATCCACAATTGATTCAGATAAATGTGTTGAAATAATTTGAAGAGGTCGTGGAGTGAAGAAATTAATGTTAAGAAAATGACAAACTCCATATATAGTCATGCGGACCTCAAACATAACTAGTGGGTCAAAAAAAGTTGTTTGCCTGCCAAGATCCTGAGTAGCCTTGAAAAACATTCATTTTTCAATTAGCTTTAAAATATCAAGGAGCCTTCACGAATTGTTGCAACCTCGACCGCATTTTTGATTTTGGGATTCATAATTTTCATATCGAGGGGAATTTTTACTGGGAGATTTTTGTTTCATTTTGATTCTTCTTCCTCATGAATTCGTGCGACCTCAACTACAATTTAGATTTTGTTTTCTTCCTTCATCTTCTAATATGGTTTGCATTTTCAGTGACAATCTCAACAAAGATTCGCTCATCTGTAACATGGAGGTCTTATTTACGTTACTCTGTGAATTTCAAACTAGAGTTTGTCATCTACTTTTTATTCTTTCATTTTCTAAGGAATCTATACATATAGCAGACCTCTTGAATAACATACATTATTGCCAACCTATTTAGAACTCATTATGAACCTATATTTCTTGATTTTTTTATTGGAGCACGGTAGCATAAAACTACTAACTTTGTGGTTAGAGGAAATATATAACCATTCTAGGAAAATGAAAGTTATAGTTGTTTTAACTGAACGCTGTAAGTCAGTACGAGAAGACTTTAGGTCTCTAATGACTTGAAAACTTAAAAAGTCACACTCAAAGTCATCAAAGTCATCCTTAAAGACGTCAATCTCACACTTGAAGACTTCAATGTCACTCCTGAAGAATTCAAGGTTACACATGAAGACTTCATATGGTCATTTAAAAAATTGTATGGCACATTTAAAGGCTTCAAGATCGTACTTGAAGTCTTCAAGTGCACACTTGAAGACTTCAAGTGTTGCTAGAATAGATCACTTCAAGGCTCTACTTATTATTATCAAATGTGTAATTAAATTGTTCTTTTAAGGTTTAAGAGTTTAATAAGTACGTAATTCTACACACTTGAAGACTTCAAGTGTTGCTAGAATAGATCACTTCAAGGCACTACTTATTGTTCTCAAATGTGTAATTAAATTGTTCTTTTAAGGTTTAAGAGTTTAATAAGTACGTAATTCTACTGGATATGGCTACCAACATTAAGCATAGTAATGTTCTTAATGTTGCCAAAATCAGAACAACACGAGTAACGAGAAATTACAACACCCATAGAGTTACAATCATCATGAAAAAATCCATCATCATCTCTCCCAAGATAAACATAGTCCCTCTCAAAACAATCAACACTTTCAAAGCGTGAAATGCTTTCTTGTTGATCTTGCTGTAACATTGTAGTTTCAGGAACCTCACCTTGAGTTGGACGACATATGGGCTTGGCACTGACACATAATGAGATTCGTAGCGCTTTTGATCCATTCTCTTTAATAAATAATTATAAATCTCAATCATTTAATATTTCAGCAGGAGGACAGGGAACATGAGTTTTATAAAGAAATTTGATGGAAACATCATACTTTGAGGGATATATGCGCACTTCATCATGCAATTTACCGGATAGCTCGTGGTAAGTACAATTGCATGGTATCTCTAAAAGTTTGGTCTTCTTTCCCCTAAAAGACCACAAAGTACACATTCTCTCCCAATCTCCATCATGTAGTACAAAAATTTGAACTTCAGACATATCTATTTCATACATCAATGAAGAAAGTAAGTACTTTTTAAATTTAAAAAAATATGTACATGAAGTCTGGAACATGATCTTGAAGTGTACAAAACAACTTCAAGATCATCTTGCAGTCGTCGTGTACACTTCAAGACATTATTGCATTAAAGATTTTACCAAGAAGTCGATAGAGAGTCAGAAAATTTATTTAGAGACACCAGCTTTGGGAATCTATTAGATGTCCATCCATGAATTGTTTCTCCACTATTTACCATCAAATAATTTGGAGGGAAGAAAACACTTGGATGGCAAGCTTCCTGATGAGGAGTTGTGGTTTCTCATTGTAGATAAGCCACTCCGATTTTCAAAGGAGTTTACATAGGTAACAGTCCTGCAGCTTGGCACATCTATGGAACTTCTTGAAACGCATGTTGCCAATCCAATATGTGTCGCCTACTTTAGCAAGGAGGAGAAAATAACAAATAGTCATTTAGAAGAGTTGTGTCTAAGTATGGAATCACATTGGACATCAAAGTTGTGAGTGTCACTTTTTAAATTTATTAGAGTATTTTTTGTTGGCCAAGAAGAGCGGAAGCTATATAGAAAAAAGTGGATGGCATCGATTGATGAAATCAGTACCTTCAAACAATATCCATGAGGTAGGTATTTTTTCTAAAATAAAAAAAAAACTGAAAAGAGTTCAAAAGAATAAAAAGTTATTGGTGGATAATGATAAACTGACTGGATCCTGTTAAATGTTTTGAAGAAAATGGCAAGAAGGATAAAAAATCTGACTGGCCTTGGATATTCATCGGCAGGATGTCTTTTATGCCTTCTAGGTAATTTTTATTTGATTTGATGTACTTTTTTATAATCAAGTTTGACTGTTGTAAACTAATAAACTATATTCTATTGCACACATGGGCAGTTGTTGTATTCTAAAAATTTCTATCACATATGCCATCAAGGTGCCGAACAAGTTACCAAGAATTAGGAACTTGAAAGTGACACTAATGGTACCCTTTGAGTCCCTTAAGTGGGATATTTTTTCAATAAAGAATGTATCTACAAATTAAAATCAGTATTTCTAAAGGCTTACAAAATTCACGATTTCAGTGGAACACTTAAGAGTCTTGAAGACTATACTTGAGTTAGATAAGGTTTGGACTTAGAAGTACTTGTCATCTTAAAGATTAAGCTTAAAGTCTTTAAATTTGACATTGGAGTACTTCAATGCTTTACTTGAAGTCTTCAAGTTCGATCTTGAACTCTACATGAGTTCTCTTGACATCTTCAAGACAATAATTGATGACTTCATGTTTGTACTTCAAGAACTTTTCTTGACATTTTCATGATTCTCTAGATGGTTTTGAAGTCCCTCGTGAATGAGAAAAGAGATAATCACAGAGAAGTCATCGACATGATTCACAACGATGGGTAACCGTAGATAGAAAATAAAATCGAACTAAGAAAGTTGAGGAGAAAACAACGAGTTACACAAGATTTAAAGGGTGAATCCAAAAGAACTTTCTAATAAGGATCAAGCTACTTGTGATTATTGGTACCAATCACCCAAGACAAGATAAGATTTGATGTACTTGATGTATTTGACAAGTACCATTATATAACTAGTCATGATGTTTTGTATCAAATTCATTACTTTCTACAGGAACCAGAGACTAGATGTTAGATTTTGTGTGTGATGATTATACAATTTTATTAAAATTAGTTACTATGGTCGGGTGGCTTGAGTCGGGCTTATGTATTTTCTACGGTAGTTTTTTTAAAATTAGTACTTTTATATAACAATTTTTAAATATGGTTTTCTTTCTTACTTTGTAACATATTGATGCATATTTTGAACTGCTTTAGAGATACTGGATGGAAAACAACCCAGAAATTAGAGTAGCCATTAGAGATTTGAATCTTCAATAAAGTCTTCCTTGAAGGCTTCATGCTTCATCTTGAAGTTCTCATGATTAACTTCAGACTTGAATTCTTCAAGGTCAATCATGAGAACTTCAAGATGAAGCATGAAGCTTTCAAGAAATACATGTTTTACTCACGAACATGTATTTCTCAGTACATTAACTACTTCACTGAAGTCTTTAAGTTGACTCTAATAGTTTTTAGATGGATTTTGAAGTCTTCAAGTATGATCGATAAGTTTTCATCTTTATATTTAAGGATTCGTGAATTGAAATATTTGATGCTAAGCCCACAGAGTATATATTCGATTTAGATTATATTATCTGACATCATGTACTTGATGCAGAACTGAATTATGCAAAATTTGACAAAGTATATATTCTAATGCACACATTGCAGTCATAAGATTTTTTTTATATAAAGGGCCAATATTTATTCTTAATTATGAAATGCCTAGGTGATTTTTCCGATGAACTTGAATAATAGGCCTTGGATCACTGTTGAACTCGACTTGAGTAAACGGATTATTCAATTGTATAATTGTATGAACATGCCTTATCAACAAGCCGCGTAAGCAAGGCTAGTTTGACTCTACATGCATATAATCCCACAACTCCTTCATGTCTTGAACTACTATAAAGGTTGCTATGATAAAGGAGACATGGACATATGAGATTGTCAATATCTCACAGCAGGATAATGGGTGAGTAAAACATATATTTTATTTGATTACATTGTATTATACATATTTGATGATTTAGTTTATTTTTTTACTTTCACAAAGGTGATTGTGGTGTATTTTCTTTGAAATTCGTTGAAGTCATTGCATACAAAATAAATCTTTTCGATATTTCACACAAGCAAATGCCAGAGTTTTGTACCTGTAAATTTTGGAAAATTTGTATGTTTTGATAATGTTGAATAATTTAGATGAGACAATTATATTGTTAGATGAGTTTTCTTTAAATCTTCAATATCATTCTTGAAGTCTTCACGTTTTTCTTTAGTACTTTATAGTGGATTCTTGAATTCAAAACAAATCCAGGACCAATATTAAAGACTTCCAATAGGTAGATGATGAATGTTGACTGTTGATTTTAAAATTTGACATTTTAATATAACTGACATTTTATACATTTTATCTGAGGATTAGTCAATATTTAGTTGTACAGTTAATTAACAAAGTAATATATATATATATATCGAAACCCTATGTAAAATTAATATAATTAACATTCAACTAACTTATTTTTTTAAGACAACTCTTTTAGTTATTCCACTAATTCCATACCCAAATCATTGTAATATTCCTTCCCCTAAGCATACAATTGATATAAAAAATAATACATTTATTTTTCTATTTTAGTAAAATTGTAGTTAGTCTTATTTTTATATTTAATGGTCAAATACTTCAAAGTTATCTTGAGATGAAACGGTAATGAAACTTTCTGTAGAGTAAACCCTAGGAATCTGTAAAAGTAATAATTATCTTGTGTAATGCAAGTAACAATACAAAGAAATTGTCTTATTTAACTTTATTGTAATAACAAAAACCATAAAAAAAATTATTAGTTTCACTAAAAGCTACAGTAGAATTAGGCGGATAGAAGCTATAATGACTTGATTGAGAAATAAGTGGAAAGATTTTTTTTCCACGAAACTCAACTATAATTTTCTCAGTTGATCCGTATGATAAATAAATTCAATATCCAGATAAATCTCAACCAACATCATCTTAGGGAGCCACTTTAGGACCTATGAACGTATTCATCAAAACTAAAAAACTCATAAAATCACAGTGGGTTATCCTTTCTAAGATCACAGTCTGATTCTTTATGATACACATGATCTCTTTAGTGAGGGTAAGTGTAGAGCATACTTGAATCTTGGCAGACAGAAGTAAACTATTACAAGATCAGGGTTGCAATGAGAAAGAAAGGGAAATTAGAAAGCCATGAAAGAAAATACTAGTATTACTTTAAGTATGAAAACGTCTTCCTTATAAAGGAAGAGAAGCCCTCCTTATATAGAGCTGGAGGGCGCATACAGACAAAACAAATAGGAAATTACAAACCTTAAAGCTTACTTTTACAAAGCGGCTAATTATTATAAATAGACATGAAACTACAATCCTTATTTTTACAAAGTGCCTACAATTATTACAAAAGGACTGAAAAACTACAGTCCTACTTTAATTAGTACAACAAGACAAAGACAAGTGGGAGACAGATGTAGCAGCACTACCAGTTGCCTTTGGAGATAGGCTCTTGATCAGATCCAAGGTTGGCATATTTTTCATCATATGGTGGGTCCCGAAAATAGGCAGAGATGGTGTCGTCAAGGTCTGGGGAGGAACAACCAGAGTGGAATTGCGTGTCCAAGTGGTAGGGATCTTCATACTCAAATGGATATGAGTCCTGAGGGTGAGGAGAAAACAAACCACTGAGGATGAATGAGCGTTGAAACTCATAGAGAACAGATGAGGAAACTCTACAGGACTTAGGAGGACTAGAAGGGAATAGCCCAAGAGGAAAACTATTGTATACGACATTCGTGGCGTGCTCATTAAGTTGAGTTAATGTTTGACCCAACCTATTCATGAGCCGGCTCTTATATTTGGGCCAAGCGGCAAAGGAGTTCCAGAAATTCCCATGGTTTTACATATACAGGGTTCCATCAACAAACTGAGCTTGCTCTCTGTGGAGAGTTAAGAAACAGAAGAAGGTTTGTTTCTGTTTGTGATGAGCGGTCCAGAGATTGTGGCATGTGAGAAGCTTGGTGGGTTGGCTTCTCCAATATGGCAAAGGGGCAAACAGTTGGGAAAGTGTAACAAGGTGGGTATGGGTATTGGCAGAATTGCATATATAATGGTAAATGGGATACGCAGGAAACCCAATAGCACAGTAGTGGAGAGCAGAAAGAGCCCAGAGATACCAGAGCAGTTCCTCTATAATGACACATTTGATAAGAGGGACAGTGATATAAGGGATGGCCATATCAAAATGGTATGGATAAGGATGAACCTCAGTTTTTACGAGTAAAAGGTGGAGCTAATAAAACAAAGTTTTTTTGGCTAGATTGTTGACAGATTTAGGACCATCAGGTTTAGGTCCTGGAGGGAAAATGGTGGCAGGCATGGTGAAGGGCATTGTGGGACTTGAGTCAAGAGTATCAAAAATGGTAAGAATAAAGAGTGTGTGAGGAGGAGGAACAACTGTAAGAGATTTGATGTCTTTCTGAGGTCGAGAGAGATATTCAGCAATGGTATTCTGATGTTCTTTGAGATGACAAATTGTGAATTTATAGCGAGAGAACCAGTCTTTTCATCTTAGAAGTTTTCTATCAAGAAGAATTTTTCCTTTTGGATCAAGCATCTTTGGAAAGGATGTGTTATCCATTTCGACAGTAAATTCATATGGGCTAAGATAAAAACTGAATTTTTCAATGCCCCTTTTGACCGCTAGGATTTCTTTATAGGTTGTATGATAATGTTTCGCAGAGTCTTTAAATTATCTACTAGCATGTCCACAATAAAAATGTTTGCTCTTGTCTTCCTCAATGTGGATGGCCCCCCAGTGTTCCTCACTGGCATCTGTCTGTAGGATACGAAGTCCTGTGTCAGGAATCTTTAAGGGATAAGGATGTCGAGCAAGTTCCTTGAGGGCGTGTAGTGCCTTAGTCTGTGCGGGACCCCAAGGTGGAGGGTTCTTTTTTAGAAGTTTGGACAGATGACTTGTATAGGTGGCATATGTGAGGGATAAAATCTCTGAGATAATTAATAATGCCAAGAAACTGTTGGATTTGTTTGACTGTTAATCGGTATTGGGGAATTTGAGTAATTCCACAGCAATATAGGGACCTGGTTGAAAGTTGTCATCTTCAAATATCATGCCCATGAATTAAATACGGGTAGCACCAATTTCATCCTTCTTGGCTGAGAGTATAATCTCATAATGCTTGGTAAGATCAATAATCTGAGATAACATGAGTTGATGAGAATGTGGATCTTTTGAGAAGAGAAGAATATTATCAATATAAACCAAAGCACTGTGCAAAATGGGCTCAAACATTTGGGTCATGGCCTTTTGAAAACGCGAGGGAGCAACTTTAAGCCCAAAAGGCATGACGGTCCATTAGTACTCGGCAATGGGTATACAGAAATCAGTCTTATGACGGTCCTTAGGGTGAATGCTTAATTTTCAAAACCCAGCTTTAAGGTCAAACTTTAAGAAGATCTTGGCACGTTTTAGATGGATGGATAGGGTACTGGGCTTGGGAAGAGAAAATTTATCATCTTGGAGAAAGAGGTTGAGAGGCTTATAATCGATCACAAGTCTCGTTTTCCCGTGTTTGAGTTCAGATCATTTTTTGACATAAAAAGCCTGACACGCCCACTCAGATTTAGTGGGTTTAATAAGTCCTTGCCGAAGAAGAGCTGCACATTCTTCGCGGGCCAACTTGAGATCATCTAGATTCATGCCTGGATGAATAGCCTTGGTGAGATTGAGGTATTCATTTCATTTGAAAGGAAGCCGGATAAAGAAAACTGGATTTGTCCAGAGGGGAAAAGCATGGGGAAACTGTTCAGGGCTATCAGCCAATAGGGAAGGATCTGGTCACGAATATGGGCATAGGCAGGAGCAACTTGTTGGAGTTCTAATAGACTGGCAATAGGGGTATAAGCACGGAAAAGACTTTTGTATTGGATTCCAGTGGATAAAATTTGGAGTTTCTTTGTGCGAGAGAAAGCATCAAAACCAATCAAAATATCATTTCCAGGAAGATCAATGCCCAATACCCTAATCTAGAGAATGCAGTTTAGGAAGAATTGAAGACCAATACGTTTCTTTGTAATCCACTCAATTTTGAACAAACTTTCATTAGCAGTGAAGAAATATTGGTTATAAGGGACCCACTCTTCTTGAGGTAGGAGACATAGTTTCATGACCATTCTATAAGAGCCAGTATCCAAAAATCCAATGGTAGGAACAGTTTTGGCAAATTTGTTAGCAAGAAGCTTGATTTCAATATGGGTTTTGGTGGCAACAGCCTTTTCTTTCGGGGGATTATTTAAAACGCTAAGAGAACCCAGACAAAGGATTGGGGTAGCTTTGGACGATGTATCAGAAACAAAACCAGAGGAGGCTTCAGAATCAGAAGAGAAGCTGGCTTCATCTGCGGAGTATGGTAATACATATTGAGTTTCCTCATTGCGGCTAGCCTGTTCTTCCACAGCAGATTCAATATCTTCATCATCCCGAAGGAGGAGAACTGTCTATAGATGTTAGAGCATCTGAATATCTCTTTTGGTTTAATGGGAAAAACTTTTTACAAAATGCCCTCTTTGTCCATGGATGTAACATTTATCAGACTTGCGGGAGGAAGGATGTCGTTTCTTAAAATATCAGAGAAAAGGCTTGTTGCTCGATTGACAACGCGAGCTCTTCCGGCTGGTTGGAAAACAGTGGGAGCGAGATGTTGTTTTCTCTTTTCGTTCCTTGGGACACGAACAATATTTTTGGGCATGGCATTTTATCTTGAGATAGGTCTTGGTACACGTGGGTTAGAGCTTTGATTCCCCTTTAACCATTCTTTTGAAAAACTTTTGTTATTCACAGAGTTTATCAAGGGTGGCCAATGCAAGTTGATAGATTTCAACGAGAGAAATATCACGGCAAAGGGCATTAATGGTCCTGTGAAGTTCAGGTTACAATTCTTCAGGGAGAGAGGCAATAATCGTATGTCTGAGGTTGACATTGTTAGCTCCATTCAGCATGTAATACTTATCTGACATCCGTTGAAAAAAAATTTGTAAATCACGATGCTCTAACGAACAACATTTCATTTTGAAAAAGTCTTGGCGGCAACATTTGTAATGAGTTGAAAGTCACCAATGAATTCTTTGAGTAACATACCCAAAAGCGTGCCAGCATCAGGACTTCGAGCTGCGATCAATCGTTGATAGGGGCTAAGACTTTGAAACCATTCTCTCAAAGTCCCTGTTAAACGAGATAAAAATGCAAAGAGAACATCTTCGAGGACCACATCTGGTTTAGAGAGTTGTAAATCAATCTAAGCTCCGAATTCATGAAGACCATCATGTCATTTTTTTGGCGGAAGATCATCAAAAGTAAACCAAGGGCCGATAATCAGTTTATAATATGCTCTTGGTTCTTGGGTATGCATTGGAAGAGGAAGATCGTCCATAGAGGGTTCTTATTTCATATCACTTGGTTGGACCATAACAATCGTGGAGATATCAGCTTGACATTCGTCTGAAGCAATACTAGAGCTATCCGCAATGCTAGAGGTATCAGTTCTAGAGACTGAGTTGTAGAGAATAGGAAATGGTTGTAAGGAATGGATTATTGGATCAGGATCAAGGGAGGCTTTGTGTTTCTATTTCTGTGGAGAGTTGGACTGTGGTGGAAGGTCAGAGTGTTTAGCATAGGGGGTGAAGCCAGAGAAGGTGGATTGAGAGGAACACTTAGAGGCGTCGAAAAAGGAGGAGTCGGCTTGTCTGGGAGAGATTATGGTTTTGGCGAGATTGTCTAAATTGTCTTAAAATGGGATAAGACATTTTAAAAAGATTATTATAATCTGATGTCTTGGAATAAGGCATGGGAGAGGAATGATACCTAGGAACTTGTCTACTAATGGGATAGGAAGGATATGGATCATAGAGAGTTTGAGATTTCTCTTTTGCCATATCAATTTCTATCCTATAGAGGTCTTGCTGAATCTGGGAGAGTCCTTGCTCCTTTTTTCTGAACTCTGAGCCCATGTATCCTTTTTCGACCAGGTGCTTTAATTCAACATTCAAGTGCATTGCTCAAGAAGATAACACTTTGTGAAGCTGCTGAATTTGATAGAATATTTGTCCTACTTGAGTGGATCGGGTGTCGGACTGAAGATTTAGCCGATCTAATTTGGAATCAATCTTCGCAAGAGTCCGATTTTGGCACACAGCATTTTCGGATTGCGAATTAAGTACTTCTTCAGCTGCAGGGAGAGGCATAGGTTCTCCTATAGGAGTGACCTTAGTAGAAATAGAGAATGGTCGGGTAGACACTTTTGTAGCTAGATTGGTTCGTCTGGCCAAAGATGGAAAATCCTGATCATAAAGCCCATCATGGCAAGGCATGGGATAGGACGAGGGACAGATGGGACTGGAAGAAGGTCTGTATGACCAGTTTCTTTGAGCAACTCATATAATGAAAGTTGCTGAGAAGGAACAGAGGGTTGTGGTTGGACCCAGTGAGTCGAAGTGCGAGAAGAGTCGTGATTATCATCGTCAGAGTGATAGTGGGAAGCATGTTGGTGATAAGAAGATTTGGTTGGCTTCTTGCGAGGGGCAGAAACCCTTTGAGTCCATGCCTCATCATCAAAATCTAATTCATCCCAAATAGGCTCTTCAGAGCCGTAATTGGGATCGGAGTTGTCTGAGGCAACATCCCTGATAAAGTGCCCATTCACATGTGAAACATAACATGGCTGAGCTGAATGATCGATCCAAGCTATAGGAGGACAACTCCATGAAGGGGTGTAAGCAGGAATGATGGTTAAGATGCTCCCAGAAAATAAAGGTCTTGAAGAGGAGGACTCTACTGTGCCAGGTCTGGCAAAAATGGCCTTTATCATCCCATCTGGGAGACAGTACACCTGGGGAGGGGCAGAAGTATGAACATCATGGTGGATAGCATGAAACTAGCATTCATAATTATTGATCAATTCGAGAGGCATCAGTTGTGTAAGTTCATCTTTAGAGATATGCAGAGAGATCAGGATAATAGAGGTGAACTTTAAAAATATATGTATTAGTATATTAATTAAACAAACGTTATTGCATTAATTTGCGTAAAAGAGAACAAAATTGCTTACTGGCAAGAGGCTTGGTAAAAATATCTGCAATTTACTTTGTTGTCGATACATGTGCTATCTTGATTAAACCAAACTGAATTTTCTCACGAATGAAGTGACAATCTAATTCAATATGTTTGATTTGTTCATGACACACCGGATTGGCTGCAATGTGCAGGGCAACCTGATTATCACAATATAAGATTGTTGTTGCTGAAAGATTATACCAAATCTACTAATAAGAATTGTAACCATTGCAACTCACAAGTAACTTAGGCCATGGATCTATATTATGCTTCAACTGAGGAAGGAGAAACAACATTCTGCTTCTTAGTTCTCCAGGAGATGGGGATAGATCCAAGAAAAGTGTAAAACCCATTTGTAAAATGACGAGTATCAGGATAACCTACCCAATCTGAGTGTGCATAGTCGATTAGTTGTAACGAGCTCAAAGATGACAACAAAATTCCTTTACCAAGACTACCTTTCAATACACGCAAGGCTGCTTCAAGATTTGGTTGCCTTGGGTTCTGTATAAATTGACTTAAAATGTTAAAACAAAAAGAATGTATGGTCGAGTGATGGTTAAATAGAGCAAATGGCCTATGAGACGACGGTAAGATGTTGGATCTGGTAAAACATATCCATCTTAAGCATTAAGTTTAGCATTTTCTCCATTGGTGTCCTAAAATTACGACAACCCAACATCCTCATATCATCAAGAATGTCAAGAGAATATTTTCTTTGACAAAGAACAATTCCTTTTGACAAACGAGCTACTTCAATCCCAAGAAAGTATTTAGGTGAACCAAGATCTTTGATACTAAATTGATCATTAAGCATCTTTTTCAATAATTGAATTTCAATTGTGTTGTCTCCTACTACCAAGATGTCGTCAACTTAAATCAAAACAAAGATGGAACCATTTGGTTTTTGTTTAGAAAAGAATGTATACTCTGCCTTTGATTGAATATATCCCATGGAGATAAAAAAAAATGTCTTAATTTATCAAACCAATTACGACTTGCTTTCTTGAGCCCATAAATTAGTTTGTTTAGCAGACACACATGGTTATCTTTCTCCCCCTGTCCACAATATCCTAGAGGTATTTACATGTAAACCTCTTTGGTAAGATCCCAATGAAGAAATGTGTTGTTGACATCAAGTTGGTGCAAAGACCAGCCTTTGATAGTTGTTATGGCAAAAAAAACAATGAACAGTAATCATTTTTGCCACTAGAGTGAAGGTCTCATTATAATCAATTCCCTTCATTTGTGTGAATCTTTTAGCCACCAAACGTGCTTTATATCTCTCAATGGTTCCATCAGAATGATGATTTTCCTTATATACCCACTTACATCTGATAGGTTCTTTCCTATATGGTAGAGTAGTGATGATCCAAGTGTTGTTTCTCTCAAGGGCCTCTATCTCAGTTTTCATTGCTTTTCTCTATTATGGAATTTTAACAACCTGATGGAAACTTGTGGGCTCTAAATTTAAGTAAGAGAGGTGATAAATGTTTTATGATTATCAGACAAATGATTATAAGAAATGACAATTGAAAAAGGGTAGAAGGTACATGTACCATGACATTATAATGGTGTTACATACGTAGTCACTTAAATATCCTGGTGAGCGTCGGTTACGAATCAGTCGAAAGTTTGGTTCAGATTGTTCTTCGTTAGGATTGATCGGATGTGAAATGGATAAAGGAGAATCAATAGGAGTTGATGCAATATAATCGTGAATCTCGAAAATTGGTTCAGGCATAACATGGTGATTAGTTTGGTGAACACCAAGATCATGATAGGGAAAAATGTGTTCATGAAACAGTACATCTTTTAAAGTATAAATAGTTATTGTTTCAAGATTAAAAAATTTATATCTTTTTTGTCCAAACGGATACCCTATGAATATGTCAGGCTTGGAGCGAGCATCAAATTTATGTCTTTGAGGTGAAAGGTTATGAGCAAAACAAAGACACCCAAAAACCTTAAGATGAGATAAAGAATGAGGCTACCAAGTACCATTTCAGGTGGAGTTTTTTATTCAAAATAGATGAAGGAGTTTTATTGATTAAATAAACAATAGTTAGAATACATTCCCCCCAAAATTACAAAGCAAGATTACTTAGAAATCTCAATGTTCGAGCAACATCAAGTAAATGACAATATTTATGTTCCACAACACCATTTTGTTGTGGAGTAGCAACACAACTATGTTGGTAAATGACCTCATTATTGGATCCTTAATCCAACATTGGATTTATGTGTAAAATAATTATATGTTGCAGACTATCAAATAAAGTTAAACTCAATGAAAAGTGATCTACTAGGGTTTGGATAATTGGAGTTTTAATGTATCTAATAAGTTTTGGACCCTTTAATTTGTAGAGACTTTGGGGTAGTTTCTATATTTATGATGGGTTAAAATAGAAATACTAAAAGATGAATTATATATAAGTGATTATGGTCCTCAAGTCACACGATAACGGGAAACCATTCTATTCTCCCTAATATCCCATTGTTAGAGAGAAAACTGAGAGGCTTTATCAAAGGGGACTCTTAGATAGAGAATTTGTAGATCTGGAAGGCCAACCGCTCGACTCTACACAATAATCTATCGTCATGGATTCAGGTACGCTTCCGCTCTATAATTGTTTTGATTCTTGATGTGTTCAATATAAGATCTTGGGTTTTATTGAGATACGGTTTATACCGAAAGGATTTTGAATCTAACAATTGGTATCAAAGCAACTCATGTTGAATCATTGAGAATCGATCTATTAAGTTCTAGATACATGATTATAGTTGTTTTTGTGTTTACGTTTCGGTATCCTTGAATTTAATAATTGTTTGACAATGTATTAGGTTTGGCCGCGCCGGCAAGGAGAAGTCATGGCTGTCTAAAGGAGAAAGCCACAGCCATGGCCTCTAAGGATAAGGGCAAGGGAAAGAAAATGAAAAAGGATAAGGAAGCTGTGGATACAGCACGCATAAGAAACAATAAAAGAAATCGGTAAACTCGGAAGGTAATGGTTGTTTCTTCTGTGGAGCTGAAGGGCATGGGAAGAAGCAATGCATCAACTATCATGCTTGGCGTGCTAAGAAAGGTACGCTTCTTAATTTGGTTTGTTATGAGGTTAATTTAAGTTCGGTTCCTAGACACACATGGTGGATAGATTCTAGAGCAACAACTCACATCAGTATGTCTATGCAGGGTTGCCTAAGTTGCCAAAAGCCAAATGTTGCTGAAAGATTCATCTACGTGGGCGACGGCAAGACGGCTGAGGTTGAAGCAATAGGAAAATTTAGATTATTATTAAAAACTGGACATTATTTGGATCTTCATGAAACTTTTATTATAGTGTCCTTTAAACGGAATTTGATTTCTATTTCTGTTTTAGACAAAGCTGGTTATATTTTTTCCTTTGGAAATGAAAAATTTGGTTTGTTTCGTGATTCAATTTCTATTGGTTCTGATTTTTTATCAAGATATGATCATCTTTATTTACTTGAAACAATTGATTCATTTAAAGAATCCCTGCAATTAAGTATAAGAGGTACTTAAAGAAAATTAACCAGCTAGAATTCAGCTACGTAATGGCACAAGAGATTAGGTCACATCTCTAGACGGAGAATAGAGAGACTTGTGTCAGACAAAATTCTCATTCCCTTAGATTTCATAGATTTTGACGTTTGTGTTAATTGCAGAAAGGGAAAGCCAACCAATAAAAGAAGCTTTGAAGCCAATTGGACTGAGGACGTCTTAGAACTTATTCATACGAATATTTGTGGGCCATTCTCTTCGGTGGCTTGGAATGGTCAAAAATATTTTATAACGTTCATAGACGATTATTCTAGATATGGCTACATATAACTCATTCATGAAAAGTCACAGTCATTGGATATGTTCAAAAATTTTAAGGATGAAGTTGAGAATCAACTCAACAAAAGGACTAAGAGTGTTAGATCTGACCGTGGTGGTGAGTACTATGGCAGATATGATGGTTTAGGTGAACAAGATCTAGGACCGTTTGCTAAATTCCTAGAGGAATGTGGTATCGTCCCACAATACACTATGTCGGGTTCACCCACAATGAATGGTGTTGCTGAAATACCAAATAGAACTCTTAAGGACATGGTCAAGAGTATGATTAGTCATTCGACCTTACCAGAATCACTCTGAGGTGAAGCACTTAAGGCTGTAGTATATATCCTTAACAGAGTTCCTACCAAAACCCCATATGAGCTTTGGACCAGTAAGAAACCTAGTCTAAGGCATTTGCACGTTTGAGGATGCCCAGCTGAGGCAAGGCCATATAAGCCTAATGAAAAGAAATTGGACTTACGGACGGTGAGTTATTATTTTGTTGGATACTCTGAAAGATCCAGGGGATACAAGTTTTATGATCCCACAACCAGGTTGATTTTTGAGACGAGAAATGCCCAGTTCTTTGAGGATGTCGAGTTTGCGGGGGGAGATCTGGTTCGGGATTTTATCCTTCAGGAGGAATATGTTGATATTTCCACATGTGTTATTAGCATTGATCAGGACTGTGTCCCCGACATTGTTCATGACACAACACATCAAGACAATATTGGAGAACCTCCCATTCAAGAGATTGTTCTGGAAGAACAAACTCTAGAACCTCAAGAACCTATGCCATTAATAAGATCCACTACAGAGAGAAGAAGTGCAGTGCCAAATGATTACATTGTATTTCTCCAAGAGCATGAGGTTGACATTGGTGTGATGGAAGATGAGTCCGATCAACTTCCGTCAAGCCATGGAAAGCTCTAACTCTCAAAAGTGAATCGATGCCATGAATGAGAAAATTAAGTCCATGAAGGATAATGATGTGTGGGATCTTGTTCCATTACCAGAATGTGCGAAACCCATTGGTTGCAAATGGATTTTTAACACCAAGAGGGATTCAAAAGGTAATGTGAAAGATACAAGGCTCGTCTTGTCACAAAGGGCTTTACATAGAAAGAAGGCATTGACTATAAAGATACTTTCTCTCCAGTTTCTACGAAAGACTCTTTCAGGATTATAATGACATTGGTGACGCATTTTAATCTTAAGCTGCATCAGATAGATGTAAAGACAGCGTTTCTCAATGGTGACATTGAAAAGATGATATATATGGTGCAACCAGAAAAATTTATGTCGGGAGACCCAAAGAATATGGTTTGCAAACTTTAGAAATTCACCTATGGACTCAAGCAGGCATCTCGACAATGGTATTTCAAATTTCATCAAGTGATCATCTCGTTTAGTTTTGAGATGAATTTAGTCGATGATTGTATATACCATAAGTTTTGTAAGAGCAAGCATATTTTTTTGGTTTTATATGTGGATGACATTTTACTTGCCGGCAATGATATAGGCTTATTGCACGACAGCAAGAGATTTCTAGCTAAAAATTTTGAGATGAAAGATCTTGATGAAGCCTCTTTTGTATTAGGAATCCAAATACACCGAGATCATTCTCAAGGTATTCTACGATTATCACAAAAGAACTATATCGAAAAGGTCCTAAAAACATATGGCATGCAAGATTGTAAACCAGGTGATACCCCTGTAGCTAAGGGAGACGAGTTTGGTCTCAATCTGTGCCCCAAAAATGATTTTGAGGAAAAGGAAATGCAGAAGATTCCCTATTCCTCGGTAGTGGGGAGTTTAATGTATGCTCAAGTTTGTACATGTTTTGATATTGCATACGTGACTGGGATGTTGGGAAGATACTTAAGCAATCCAGGCATAGACCATTGAAAAGCAGCTAAGCGAGTCTTGCGGTACTTACAGAAAATAAAAGATTACATGCTCATGTTTCGGAGGTAAGATCAGATTGAGATCGTTGGATATACTGACTCCGATTTTTCTGGATGCCAAGATAGTATGAAATCTATCTCGGGCTATATTTTTCTGCTTGTTGGAGGTGTTGTCTCCTGGAAGAGTGCTAAACAGTCTCTTATAGCCTCTTCTACCATGGCAGCAAAGTTCATAGTATGTTATGAGGCGTCCAATTATAGAATATGGTTGCAGAATTTTGTCACGGGGCTGCGCATAGTGGACAGTATTCAGAGACCACTAAAGATATTTTGTGACAATAAATCAGCAGTTCTTTATTTTAATAACAATAGGAGCTCGACAAAGTCAAAGTTCATAGACATCAAGTTCCTGGTTGTTAAAGAAAGGGTTCAGAGTGGACAGTTGTCTATAGAGCACATCGAAACAAACTCTATGATTACGGATCCGCTTACTAAGGGATTGCCACCCAAGGTGTTTCATGAGCACACTGCTCACATGGGTGTCATATCAGTTGAGGATATTCAGTTCTAATGGGAGTTTGTATTTTATTTTTAGATGCTCTTTTTATATAAGCATATTTTTCAGTCATTTTGTTTTATGGATATTTTAAGGTTATTTTCTGCAGAAATAAAGTTTTTGATATTCACACTCTGATTTATGTATGGTTTGATCTCACTAAGGTTTACGGAGGACCAGTTGAAAATATACATGTTAAGATCACATCACATGAAATTTTCATGCTACACATCCATCATAATTTATGTCATTCAGTTATATTGATATATGTGACCATTGATGGCTTGAGTTACGATTGATGTAACAGATGCCGCTTTGATCCTATGTCGGTATGATTGATCAACCGGATTAGTTATAGATACATTTCGATAATGACAGCAAAGTTGAACGCGTTCAGTTATTTTTGGCAAAACATAATTATAAGGTTTAACACATAGTCCAAGTGGGAGATTGTTGGATCTTTAATCCAACATCGGACTTATGTGTAAAATAATTATGTATTGCAGACTGTCAAATAAAGTTAAACCCAATTAAAAGTGATCTACTAAGGTTTGGATAATTGGAGTTTTAATATATCTGATAGATTGTGGACCCTTTAATGTGTAGAGACTTTAGGGTAATTTCTACTTTTATGATGGGCTAAAATAGAAATACTAAAAGATGAATTATCAATAAGTGGTTATGGTCCACATGTCACACGATAATTGAAAACCATTCAATTCTCCCTAATATCTCATCGTTAGAGAGAAAACTGAGAGGCTTTATCAAATGGGACTTTCGGATAGAGATTCATGTAGATCTGAAAGACCAACCGCTCGGCTCAAATGGTACACTTCCGCTCTATAATTGTTTTGATTCTTGATGTGTTCAATATGAGATCTTGAGTTTTATTGAGATACGGTTTATATCGAAAGGATTTTGAATCTAACATCCATGTGCTTTGAAAAATTCTTGTAAATCTTTAGAGAGAAACTCAGTTCCATTATGAGTCCTAATACCCTTAATGTGAAATGTGGAATGCAATTCATCAGAAGAAACAACATGTACACCATCAGTTTTTACTTTTCTTACTTTGGTGCTGTATGGGGTAGATACAAGTGGAAAAAAAAAGATTTTAAGACATCTTGAGTCTCTGATTTGTGTTTCATCAAGAAAACCCAAGTGTAACGACTGAAATCATCAACAATAGTTAAAAAATAATGAGCACTAGAGTTACTAGGAATAGCAAAACTCCCCCAAATATCACAATGATTCAATTCAAAAGGTGAAACAGTTTTGATGTAACTTGAAGAAAACTGAGTTCTTGCATGTTTTCTAAAAGGACATACATCACAATTTCTTTTATTAGAAAAGGAAACTTCGGGAGCTAAGGAAGAAATATAACTTGAACTGTTTGCAGCAGGATGACTCAGACGCCAATGCCGTAAGTCAAATGAAGGTTTCACATTGGCATAAAGATTTGTTAGAGAGCTGCAGATGATAAAGACCATTCCAACATTTACCCACTCCAATCGTTTTCTTCGTGGTCAGGTCCTGAAATACACAAATGTTAGGAAAAAAGGTCACTGAGCAATTAAGGGCTTTGTGATCTAAGATACTGACACCAAATTGAATTTAAAGGAAGGAATGAGAAAAATATTATCAAGTTTGAGAGAAGAATTAATTGAAGTCGCACCAAGTTTTGTTATTTTGCAATTGAACCATCAGCTATTTGAACGCTTGAGAGAGAGGTATCGGGTGACGAGGTTTGAAGAAGTTCAGGTGAAGAACACATGATTTGAGGCTCCACTATCAATTATCCAAGTATTATTGAGAAAAGAACTAAGAGAAATACCTGCAAAATTAGTCATTGGATCATTTTTGTAGGACTGCTAAAATTTGATCACATTGTTCTTGTGTTATTGCAGAAGAAGATGCAATGGTTGGTTGCTCAGTTTCTGAATTAGATACTGTCAGTTGCTCATACACAGCCAGCCCACGGGGTTGAGAACGATTGTTTTACCGATTGTTCCATTGAGAAACAGCAAGAGCAGACCCCTCATTTGAATTGGGTATAGAGATGGCTAGTAGACGTTGCCTCTCTTCTTATAATAACATGGAATAAATTCTATTCACTATTGGTAGTAGCTCGTTCAATAAGAATTTCATTGCACCATCTTGTTGCAATATTCTGTCACTGCCTTTGAAGCTCCACAGGAGCAATTAGGAATTGTTAAATATGATGACATAGGTAGTGATAGAGAGATCTCTTTGCATACAATCTGAAATTGCCTTTTTTACCTCATAAATAATCGTGCTAATTGGTTGAGAAAATCGTTCTTGCAAATCCCTCCAGATTGACTGCGCCGTGTCTGAATAAATGATGCTTGCTGCTAGTTCCGGAACCATGTCAAGAAATGAAGAACAAAAAATAACTATTTTTGCATTAGTATGTATCAGTCCACTAATTTTGTCTTATCGTATCCGCTTTAGGATTTGACGTATGAAGTTAAAAGTTCTATGAAAAAAGTAAAATCTATAATACGCAGGGCAATTGACTAGTAAGAAGAATAAAATGGAAGTGAAGCAAGAACACAGCCCACAGGAGACAATGTACATTATTATAGGTAAATAAAGATGATTCCATTTTCCCACTATCCATCCTTTAATACGCAGTCACGCTCACGCGGATTAGCAGTTAAATTCATTATCAATTTCTAATTCCCTATTGAAATATTATTTCAAGTTGACCTGCTTTTTAGAGTCGTTCTATTTTGGAAATTTTAGGGTACAGAGACTATTACCGTACACCATACTAAAATTTAATCTAGATCATATCTCGTTGATGATCTAAGTGTGTTTTATGTCCCTGTACCTGTACCGTGGCAGAACGTTGTTTGGTTTTAGAAAAAAAAGGGAGAAAGTCGCTATTTCATTATTGGTATGGTGGACACATTCCATTTCTCTATCTTCAAGACTTTTCAATGAAGCTTCACTGGCAAATAGACAAAAATCCATGGCTATCTTGTTTTTTTTTTTTACGAGGAAAGCAGTATAAATAGCAAAGATTCAGATGCAATCTGCCCCCAGACCATCACTACTGCCCATTGGCTTCCGCACATTATTCTCTGAGCGTGAGCTGAGGCTCTGTTCAGTGAGAACCGGGAATCTGAGCCGAAGCCGATGGCATCCAAGGCCCCAATCCCCGACTTTGACTTTGACGACGACAAAGACGATTTTGAAATCGCGTTTGAACTCCAAATGGAAGAAGCTGCTCAAGCCTCACTAGCTCTCCAGTTCCAAGCCTCTACTTCGACCTCTCCACCACCGTCACAGCCGTCGGTGCCGCCACTACCATTTGTCGTTGAGGAAGATGACTACGACCATGAGTACCAGAACGCAGTTTTTGTACAGGAAAATTACGTCCACGACGACGAGGTCTTGATGGTGGCTCTGATGCTGGAGGACATGGAGAAGAACTCGATGGAACGCAAGGATAGCGAACAAAGCGAGACGGAGATGAAGAAGCAGAGGGAGGATCTCGACCGTCGAATTCACGATCAGAAACTGGCAATCGACATCCTTAACATCTCTGAAGAAGAGTGGGAAAAGAACGGTGACCATTACGAAAAGCCGTACGATATGAGCGTCGTCGCTTCCGCTTCTTCTTCACCGTCGTCTGAGGCTTTGGTGGAGGGCGACTGTTGCAGATTGTATTTCAAGGGCTTGGTGAGCGAAGAGAGTGTGAGGGATATGGATGTTATAGTGGCAGCTATCGGGGCGGCGGTTTGCGATCCGAGAGATAATTTGCTGTTGGAGCTAACGAAGCCATTGGAAGCTACCGACGAAGCTGACGTTGTGAGCAGCGAAATGGCTGAGCTTAAGTCTTTGATTGAAGTTCTTGACGCTGCTCTGACCCTTCATCTGAAAAGGGTCGCTTTCTACTGTGATGACTACATGCTCTATCAATATGTAAGTTTATCCTATTTGAATTTGCAGCTCTAAGTCTGATTAATTATAAGATTAATTAGTAATTAATTGGGATGTTTCTCTTCTTATTTCAAAGAAGCGGGTGGGGTACCAGCTAGATTAATGTCCAAACCACGTCTATTTTATTTCGTTTGAAATTTGAATGGTCTCTTATTTGAATTTCGATCTTTCCAAAATTGTGTGACATATTTATGTTAATACACCACTTAGTTAAAATTTGATTTAAATTGGTTAGCCTTAATTAATGTTTATAGCACGTTGCTTCTGTTATTTCGTCTGTATGTAGTTAATATCAACTATTTCCCCCATTTGTTGATAATAATATGCTTCTGATCATTAGGTGACCTCATTGATTCATATTGACAAGTCCATAACTTCATTTCTTGTAGTTTCGGATTTTCACCACTCGCAAGAGAAGAATGTCTTTGGCTCTTTGCCCGTGTCACGCTCTGTAATAAAAAATGGCATTATCTAAGTCAACACGTAACTTATATACTAAAGAAAGTTTGTGAGGATATTTAAATAAGGTTTATCGCAGTATGTCCAGTTTATTAGCAAATACTACAAAAAAATTATTTTTTTGAGTACTATAAAAGTAGTTTCAAACATATTTTGTATCACGCGGCTCTTCGTAGAGGCCGCTAACTGCTAAATTATTATTTATCTCAAAAGCTTAAACTGTTTGAGTCGAGGTGAATTTATATATTTAAATTAATTTTTTAACACTAAAGTCTATCACCGGGTACAGGTTACAGGGAGAGTGGCACCCAGGAGGAGCAAGACTGCAAAATTACTCGAAGAGGTGAAACTTCTTCAGTCAAAATTCACAAGCTGCACTCCTTCTTATGTAACACGCAACGACATGAAGTACGCCTTCAAATTTGCAAGAGAGACTATAGTGTCTCAGATAAGCTGGTCTGCACAAACTGTCGAGGACAAGAGTGTGAAAGAAACTTGTAAAATCTGTTATGAAGATACTGATGTTGACAATATGTTTACTGTTGATGGTTGCCTACATAGATACTGCTTTTCTTGTATGAAACAGCACGTTGAAGTGAAGCTGCTTAGTGGTATATTGGTGGCTAACTGTCCCCATGAAGGATGTGAATCCCAAGTCACTGCTGATAGTTGTGAAAAGTTTTTAGCACCTGAGCTAATTAAAGTCACGAGCCAACGTATTAAGGAATCTCTTATACCTGTTGCAGATAGAGTTTATTGTCCATATCCAAGATGCTCGGCTCTGATGACTAAAATCGAGGCTTTAGACAATACCAAAGAAGTTGCTGTTGATGCTGAACAATCTGGAGTCAGGAAATGCTTGAAATGCAGTAAACTTTTCTGCATCAAATGCAAAATACCTTGGCATATCAGTATGTCGTGTGACGGTTACAACACCTCAATTACCAATTCTAACACTGAAGATGCAAAGCTTAAGTCCCTCGCAACACAGGAAAAATGGAGCCAGTGTGATGTTTGCCAGAATTTGATTGAACTTGCTGAAGGCTGCTACCATATCACTTGCAGGTACATTATTCTCCTTATCTTTTTTTATAGCTGCTATCCTGAATGTAATCTTGGATGACAATCCTTTTATAATTGAATCACCTTGTTTGTTTGTAGTAATCCTGAAAGTTAGCAATAATATTAATTTCTTGGCAAAATTATAATTTACTTTTGGCGAGGCAATTGAATTGCCTCCAAAAATGACGCAATCAAGAATGAACAAGGCAATGAAATCCTGAAGAGAGAATTGAACTACCTCTAAAGATGCTTTACAAAGATTAATCATGGAAGTACTTATACCAAACGTAATTCTAGAATTCGCATTCCAAGCGGCCCATAACTGATGTGTTATACAACTGTGTGTAGCTACTACATTGTCTAAGAACTAGACTCTATATAGTATTTAAATCTCACATAGTGAAAACGCTCTGAAGCCCATTGTGCGGTACAATCTACCTATTGTGGATTACGGGTCTTACTTCTTATGCTAAAATGATGTGTGGTACGATTGTTTTAGGCACTGGGGATTCCTTAAAACACAATTGGATTGAACATTGTTTTTGCAATAAGATGTTTGTGTATTGTGAAGTTTGTTGCATTGCAATTCGAGGGTTTAAGTATTTGGTTAAGCTGTTTAATTGATTTTGGTTTGTTTTTCCATATGTTAATCTATGTAATTAATGTTACTGCACGGGTTTCACAGATGTGGACATGAGTTTTGCTATATCTGCAAAGCTAAGTGGAAAGACAAGAAAGCTACTTGTTCATGTCCGATATGGGACGAGCGTAACATTGTTCGTGATGAATAATGTTGGACTAGAATTGGCATATGCTCTTTTTTGTGAGAATTGGTGGAAGAAGTTCATCGCTATGCTCTCTGGCAACTTTGTCAATCGCTGTACTGTCACATTTTCATTTCATTTTCATCAAAGACAAGAAAACGTGATGAATGCTGTTGTGCCGTGATTGTTAATTACAGATCATCTCTGGACTAGGAGCAAGGTTGGCAGATTTTCTTTTTGTCCTTCGTCGTAAACTTTTTATTTTTCATTACTTGTACATAATAATAGTGTCATTTTAGTCCAAAAAAAGTTGGACACATTTCCTAAATTTTTTGGATTGAGAATTTGGATTAATGATTTGGATTTAGGAGTTGGATTAAAGATTTACATTTAGAATTTGTAATATTATGTTTAGTATAAATTTGAATTATGTTAGATTAGATGATTTGGATAATGTTATATTAGATAAATTTATTATAATATCATTCGATCAATAAATTGTTGATTTGAGTGATGACTTAAAATAAGTAGTTTTGACTATACACATTAAAAATCCAACAAATATTTAGATTTAGATTTTGAATCTATCATTTTTTGTTGGATTATAACGGGCTTTCATTAAAAACAGGCCAATTCAAATAACAAATGTAAAATTTGCCTTACACTCGCGTTCCTTCTAGAAATTTTGTAGAAAACCTCCATGTCAACTGCTTCATCAACGCTTCTATACTTCGTAATAGTAGCAAAAACATAGGTACGTAGAAAATATACTTCTACAACTTCTCTATCAAACAAATCATATGGTTTCTACAAACAAATCCTAGGACTTCTAACGATACCTTTTTAGGTTTGAAAACTAAGAGATTGTCCGAGAAGAAAGCATCACGAACACAAGAAATCTTGTGATCGCGAGCATCGATATTATAGGTATATACACAAAATACAAGGTTTTGTAATCAAGGAAGCTACGGCTTACAATATGTACTGTTTTGTAGAATGCAAGAAATATGGAGATTAAGATGAACACACCTGCCATAAAGAGGTATTTTTCTACAGATTCACACAGATTCATGCATTCTGAGTCTACTTTTGATGAAACATTCTGCATGCAAGAAAAACTCTACTGATTTCGTACAAGAAAACATTTACTTTGTTTTCGTAGAGTATATTTTCTACAAATTCATACGAGAAAACAATATTTACTATAGATTTAAAGAGTCATTGAATTTATAATACTACGAATTTTTTTGTAAACTGATATAAATTGGTTGTAAACTAATTATAAATTGAACGTTTAAGCATTATAAACAAAATTATGAGAATAGTTTTGTAAATTGATTATAAATTGAGGGATAAAAACCAAGTTCGTACAATAAACAATGTTTATTGTAAACTGATTATGAATTCTGTGATCTGAGTTTTAGTTCTGTGTAAAAAATATTATAAACAATGTATAAAAATCAAGTTTTGTGGTCAATACAATAAATTGATTATAAATTCTTATTGACTAAACAATGCTTATTGTAAGTTTACTGTAAATATAAATAGAGTGCTTATAAGAATTGTTATTGTTTTATGTATAGACTTAGCCAAATACAAGATTTGTTGTTGATCTTGTTGATGTTTACTGTTGTTATTGTGACTTTCACATGTTTACTGTAACCATATGTCATATACTTATAAATAGTTAATATGCAATAGACTATAAAAATAAACTCAAGTTACAAAAGTTTAAGAAAACTTATTATGAACTACCATTTGAATACATGGATAAGAGAAAAGAGAAACTAAAAGCCAAAAGTACAACTATTATGAATGCAAATCCATCTCCAAGCACACCTACTAATATGTTGGAGAAGCAGACTTCTATCAGTAATGCATTTAAAAAGGTTGATAAAAAGGTATGTATATATAAAGTTTACATAAAAATTTGTTTCATATGTTATCAACCATATTAAATTATAGGCACAACTAAAAAGAACAAGTCAAAGACACAAAAATCTTGCTTCAAGTTCTATCTCTGATGTTAACAACACTGATGATAGTATTGAGAGTTACAAAAAGTCAGTAACTCCAGCAACAATATCTACAATCAAGTCTATCAAGAAAGCCCAGCTACTACTGATGAAGATGAGGTAAGCAATCATATTATATCATTACTTTTGTTACACATACATACATATATACATACATGCATATATACATACAAATACACACACACACACATATACATACATCTATGTATGTATGGGTGTATGTCTGTATGAGTATTTTCCTGAGCACCAATGACAAGGCAACATGTATCGTACCATAATAGAGAGTGAACGACGAGGGAATGTATC
The DNA here is from genome assembly GCA_003255025.1 of Datisca glomerata. Lineage (NCBI taxonomy): Eukaryota > Viridiplantae > Streptophyta > Magnoliopsida > Cucurbitales > Datiscaceae > Datisca > Datisca glomerata. The sequence goes on along the minus strand of QANY01003043.1, from coordinate 67,087 downwards.
AGAGAAGAATCGACCTCAGTTGGTCAACCCCGGAGAGCTCGGGTCACGCAGACCTTAGCATATGCAAGAACATAAGGGATCCACGAAGAGAGCTCAATTAATCTTGAAGTACCAAGGTCATCATTGTCCGCCGAAAGTAACATCACAGATGGCGTCTTCCTACACGCCCGAACATCCAGTAGGTCTAATCACCGCGGTAGGATGTCATATCAACCTCTGATATATCAACTCGAAAGTCTGTCAACAGTTTAATGCCCACTACTTTGTGTCAGAAGTTATCTCCCTACAGTCCAATCAAACATATGCATTGTATCACGGGAAACTTCCCCAGCACGACCCAAAGACTTCCTCGACATGCTTCCTCTAACGAAGACTCATGTATAAAGGCACCCACTATAAGACCCGGCTTTTCTAGTTAGTATACTAGCTAGTTAACAGTGTTCTGTTCTTTCATAATTACTTTGATTAATATTGCTCTAGTTTAAGCGGCTATAGTATAAGCATTATTATATAGCTATATATTATTGTTTTGTTGTTAACATAATGTCTGTAGTAGCTGTGGAATTATATATAGATCATATTACATGCTTTATGTAGACACAAGATAAACTAAATTTTTATTTCAAATTGAAAACATTGTTTGTGTTTGCTAAATTTGAATTCCCAAACACAACTATACATAAAATATGGTAAAAAAAAATCAGATTTTAGATTTTTCCTTATCCAAATCTCATCCAAAGTCTCAATGGTGATAGTACAACATCTTAGATTGCACTTAGCCTTTTTCTAACAAGAAAATCACGTTTTAAGAAGTCATTTTATTAATATTTTATGCCTTTTGTTTAACATATATATATATTTACATATTTACATATTAATAAGCACACAATAAAGAAATCAATACGTGGGCAGTACCCGACTTTGCATATTCTTTTGTTTCTCCGTTTCCACCTCTTTTCTGTTTTGTTGCTCTCTCAACCCTGTAATCGCATATCTCTCTCACTCTCTCCCACTACCATTGTAACTGCTGTTTGTAAACTGAGAATTCGTTGGTTTAAGAACTGTTATTTTCCATGATAAATCGTGAGAGCTTTTTAATCCCCATCAAATTGCTTACTTCACCCAAAACGTTCAGAAACCTTTTTCCTCTCTCAAAACGTGCCTTCCTCCTACTTTTTTTGTTGTTGTGATTCCCTAATTCCTTCTTTTGGAGACAAGAATCAGTAAAGATCCGAGTTTTTTAGCCTAATTAAAGCTTCAGGTAAAAAACTATAAATATTTATATTTTTACAAGGATCATTAATTTTAAAGCGTTTTGTTAAAATTTTGGTTTACTAAATTTTAATATCTTATGACAACATTTTCGTCCAGTATTCTACGTTTCATAAAAGTAAAGATCTCAATTCGGTAACTCCTCTTTAAAATTTTCATGGTTGTTATATAGTCATAAAAATTTATAGTGTTTGATATTTGTTTTGTTGACTCTACAAGACTATTGGATAGAAAGATTCTGACCGTAGCTTTAAAATTTATATATGGATATATATATATAGACACACACACATTATATGTATAGACACACTCACAATCAATAATTGAGTTTCACATGAATTTCCATAGTTTTGTACATATGCTTTAGAGATGAAAAGAAACAAAATTAATCATTGGTCTTATGAGCAGTTAATCTTATTACAAAGAAATAAGTTCCTTATCAAAAAAGATTTATTTCATTAAGAAAAAAAGAGATTGTATTTTCTGATTCTTTTCTTAACATAATAACTTAATATTAGATTTTTATGATTTTATTTACTGAATTTTTATGGGGTCTCGATTTCTTTTGGAAGAATTTTTTTTCAGAAAACGTTATGTCTTGCGGTTTTATAAATGAAGATTAAATATTATAGACTTCCCACGAATCTTCCATAGCAGTGTTGAGATTCTTTCAAAGTGGATTTAAGTAAGTTTAGACTGGTGACGTGCATTGGCTATTAACTCCTGACTTAGACTTTAGTTATATTCAATGGCAATAAATAGTCCATATTTATTCATATGTTTATTTCACCATACAGAATTTTGATATATTGAGTACCTAATGAAAGATTAACTAAAAGTACTTAAGTTGGTGATCAATATAGGTTAACCGGTAAAGCTTGATTTTATAAACGTAATATAAGTTATGATTGCATTAGTATTTTTGGTTCCGCGCTATATTATTAAATAGTGTAATTCATTTTTTCGTTCTTTCAGGATCTACTCTTTAACACAACAATTTATTAGACTGAATCAAGTAAGTGAAATGTTCGTATGTAATTGTTTGCATTGTATGGCTGAAAATATATAATAAAACTATGTTTATGTTTTCTTATAAATAATGTACTATGATGCTTCTTTCTTCATAACATTGTTCAATTATGCTGCTGATGTGTTTTGTTATATTGTATATTTGATGAGTTAATATATATTATAAGATAAGAATAAATGTTAAATGAATGCATGAAGAATTAATGTTGTGCCATTAGAATCACGTGCCCACCATTCTGCTATGTTTGCCTTGTCCTTCAGGAAAGTTCTCTGTTTTCCTAATCCTTAAGGAAATGGTCTCTGTTATGTGCTTTGGTTAGTTTTGTGGGAAGGCATTAGCGCAACTAGTCCCACCTCTTCAAAGGTGCAGAGTGGTACTCGTGAGAAAGGTCACCTGTACTTACCTCACAACCAACAATTACTGACGGGTAATTTCTGTTATGGGTGTGGTGGCGATCTGTAATGGAAGTTGGAAGCGAACTTTGTAAGAAAGATCTGAGAAGTATGCATGTGTTACGATTTGTATATGACTGTGAACGTTGTTCAGTTTTACAAATGTGATATTTTACTTACTGAGTATATTTCTCTATACTCACTCCGTTTTATTATAAATTTTCAGATGATGATAACATTGATGATGGGTTTATTGTCGAAGAGGTCAAGAGTCTCTAGCAATGGACGAGAGTCATCGAGTCGTATTTAAAAGTCTTACTAATTGCTTATTTGATGTTGGGTTTTATTTAAGTTAAATCGTTAGACTTTAAAACACGTACTCTTGGGTTCTTGAATGTTTTATTAAGTAAAATTTCCTTATATGTAATTAGGAGTTTGATGAAGGATTTAACTTTCTATAATATATTATTGTATTTAATGTGAGATTGTTGAAAAATGTTGACCTAGCTTCAGCAATATTTTTGGTAAAATATTTAACTAAAATGTTGTTAAATTTACGAGTTGTTACAGTTGGTATCAGAGAAAATATGATTCTGTAGACAAATGTATTTACAAAAAAAAAGCTTTCTGAATTTTGAGTCATTTAACAAACTGATTTTGTGGATTTTTTTTTTTTCTGAATTTCAAGAGTCAGTGCCAGAATTTAGGGTTGTGATGTGTCTGTGACAAGGATACAATATTAAATTATTGATTTGCAATCTCTGAATGATTTGTGTGTTTGTCTTACCTATGAGTTTACGAATAACTTTGGATCTATTGTTGATGATAGAGAGATTTCTGACGTGGAGTGCAATTTCTCTCCATTTCCTATGAGATTTACAAGGAGGATTTTATTGGACTCGAATCGTAAACTTCCGACTATAGTATTGACTAAGGATTTAATTTTTATTATGTGCCTTAGAATAAGTGGTTATGTTCATTGTGGTTAGCACGCCCCTTTCACCGATAACTATGTAGATCACCCTGGTAAAGGCTTTTGAAAAATAGTGCATCAAACTGGCTAATCACCATAACTTAAACTCCCATAAGTGGAAGTTTTCAGGGCATTCTAGTCAATAAAAGGATCAGTCCAAGAATTTTCAAATCAATATGGAGGTTCAGACTTGTGGTACATGCAGAAAGAATAATTCGGGGCAATGTTTCATGGCTATTTTTGCTTGTTTCTGTTGTGGTATGATTGGACATTTTTTAAAAGACTGCTCTGAGGTGAGAGACAAGCCCAATAGTTGAAGGGACGGGAATGGGCCCAAGATACCAAGGAAGGTCTATGCCATGACTAAGACTGATTTTGAAGACGTTTCAAAAGTGGTGTCAAGTACACTTCTCATTCATGGAGTAGTTACATTGTGTTGTTTGATTATGGCTCTACGCTTTCCTTTATTTCTGTTAAGTTCTATAGATAGTTGAATGTGAAGATAGAACCTCTTGAACCTTAGCTTTGTGTGTCCACCCCTTCGAGCGGCGTTCTATGTACAGACAAAGCCATCAAGTCTTGTTCTGTAGCGATTGTTGATAGAGTGTTGAAGGCCACTCTCTTTTGAGTATGCATGATTTCGACATTATTTTTTGTATGGATTGGCTAGCTTCTAACCTCACCAATTTCATCTGTCATGAATGTGAGGTAATGTTTAACCCTCCAGATAAGTCGAGCTTCAAATTTAAAGGATCACGTTTGCACGCACTACCTCGGATCATCTCGTCCCTACAAGCTAGACGTTTGATCAGAATTGGTTGTTTGGGCAGTTGGGGGTTATGTCCTCAAAGGATGTCTATTGACATTTTGATATGAAATTTAAAGAGGATTATATTTTTCTTATAATTGTTCTTTTAAATTATTTTTGAATAATTTATATAAATATCGAAAAATTCTAATGAGACTATGATCTTGTATTAGTATGAAAGGATTGAGATCATAGATAATGAATAAAATTTTCAGCAACATATTAAAGTATGAAATCTTTAATGAATGGTTGCTAGTACGGTTCACTAAGCATTATGAATGTGTGTGATCTAGATCAGGATCATTGATGTGGATAGACATTTTAGTCAATGTACTTTATATAATAAGATTCTATATAGCAGGATTGATGTGAATTAATATCTTTATTAACGTATCGTTTATCATAAAGATTTAATACACATCAATTCGATTATCATATGTAGATCAGTCTGAATCCTGAGTAGTCATGAACTTCTATGCATGTCCTACTGGATCTTTTGATTAACTTGTTAAGGTTTGTTTGTTAATCAGGCTAGTGACTTTATTTTGGAGATTCAGTAATGTGGATGACTGGGAACATGATCTTATAAGATTTGGAATCTAAAGTTTCCTAATGATTCGTATATTGGTTCCTTTAAGTGTTCATTCTGGAACTAAATGGTTATTGAGCTCAAATTTATATTAAGATTATAAATTATTCATTCACTAGTGGATTAATGATACTTAAGGATCAAGAAGTAATTAGAAGGGTAAAACAGTAATGTTGACAAATTCTAATTTACGAACCAATAATTGAAGGACATAACTACATAAAATGATTATGTCAGTGAATTACACGAGAATGCGCTGTAAATACATTCTATAATCTCTAAGAGTGTAATTACATATTTATAGTGGAGTAATAATGAAATTAATAAATAAGATTATTTAATTAAAGATTTTAATTAATAATCNTTATATATTTAATTATAATTTTCAAAAACTATATATATATAATTGTCGATTTTTTATTATCGATAATTATGATAGAATATCTAATTTATGAAATTAGATAATTAAATTATTATCAAATACTAAATCTGATATTTGTAAAATAACATTTAAGTTAGTTGATATGGATAATCAGATATGTTAATTTTGAATTAACTGATACCTAGATAATTATCTGATTAAAATAAATATTTAATTCGCAGCAATTGTCACGTGTCAATCATTGATATGGTATCAGAAATTGACATGGACTACTGTGGTGTCACATGTCACTACAATAGTGAGTGTGCAAAACTGTAGTGCCACATGGCACTACAGTGGTGCCGTGAGGCACTATGCTGGCTCATCTAAAATATATACAGATATTATTCTAATGGTCCTAGTTGTTGAAATTAGATGAGAGAATCAGTTGATCAGATCATCAGTTCGTCAATCAAGAATTGAATTGAGAACACAATTGATGTCAAAGAGATTTTCTTCTGTGATTAAACGATCTCTAAAAGAATAATCATCACGTTCTTTTAGAGAATCGTCTCACTAAAATCATTCTCAGTAAGTCTCTAAATCTCAAGTGTTAAGAACATCTAGAGACATAAAAAATGTCTTCTAATATTCTACTTGCCCACACACGTCCTAGTGTGTTGTGGATTAACTTGAAATATCTTAGTTTGGATCTCGTTGTCTACTAATCGTTGGAACGATTTCATGGGAATGAGGGATCGATCATGTTTTATAATGACACTTGATATAAACTACAAGAGCCATATGATTCCTAACCTTATATGTTGTAGATTTAACTTATAAATATATAATGGATCCTGACTGATTGAAAAGAGTTTTCAATAAAAAATTTTATTTGGTTATCGTGACGTTGCGCAAGTTTTATTTTACTAAAATATTCGATTTTTATTAAATGTTTAATTTTTTAAAAGGCCACACGACTTCACGCTACCGCCCTGCATGCACCGCGGCGACCAACAAGTGGTATCAGAGCGGTCTTTATATATTTATATGTTAAATGAGTGTGAGTTTTCTTGCATTATTCATATAATATGAGATATGTATGATGATGGATAGTTATGTTTTTTTAATGTATAAAAAATAATGGATCATTAATTGTATGGTGATTATTGGGTTAAGCTTTATTTTAATTTTTCCTAGATCTTGTGTAAGCCGAATTGAGGTGTAGGAATTTTTATAATTTTATTTTGAATATTATTGTAATTATTCTGAACGCGAGAAGATGAAGAACGCACGAGACGAACGAAAAATTACTGCTCACGTGAAAATATTGTTCATCTGTGAAAACGCTATTGAAGCCAGAAATTTACTTTTCCGGCGGAGGTGAACAATGCTTGTGGTACTGTGCTTTTTCGGCGGTGGTGATGGGCGACGATCAGAGAGTCCTATCGTTGGTGACAAATGTTGTCACATTTTAAGAAAGTTTCTAACAAACCATGCAACAAACTCTATCACCTAAATGTTTCATTAAAACCAAAACTCTTATATTATCCATTTAAATTTTAAAATTAATGTGATTTTAGAATTAATAATTAAATTTTGATTTTACGAAAATTAAAAATTAATAGGTTGATTGAGTTACCCAAATCTGACAAAATAAAATAAAGTATTTATTTGACTAAATCAAAGTCAACTATACTAAAAAGGATAATTATAGAAATTATTTTAATTAAGAAAAATAGTTTTTCTACTTAAAAATTGTTTTGTTCAAAGCTTGAAGATTATAAAGATGGATATCAAGAGGAGAATGCAATATTTTGATAAATATGTTTTCTTGAAGTCCGCTTAATTTTATTTTTTTATTTCAAGGTTTGTAATTTAGAAATACACAATAGTCACTCGGTCCATTATTAGTTTATTTTATTTTTAAATTATTGTCTAATTGTTACGTTTGATAACATATCCATGCATTAGTCGATCACATGGCATACATGAAAATTTCACACAGTTTTATTTAATCATGCATCTAATTTGTAAAAACATGAATAATGAGATTATTCTAATATGTTTATATGTATTGCTTTATGAAATCAATTGCATGCAAACTGCTAGGTTTTAACTAGTTAAAAAACTTGGTAATCACACCACACTAAAGGCTATAGTAATATTTAGGTTAACTGACTTTAGTAAAAGAGTTTTATTAAAGTTTGATGAATATAATTAATTAGTTCATCTAATTATAACTTAGGCACTTCAAAAATTTAAATGAACTTAGACTAATGAGATTGAATTAACTGATAATTAAATATTCATAGGGTTACTATGTTAACTAGTAATTAATTTGAAATTAATAGATTAGTTAAAATAAAAATACATTATCCTAAAATAGTGAGTGTGAGAAGGTTGACATGTCAATGTAACCTATGGTCTCCATCATTAGTACAACACCGCGAAGTGCAGTGAGGTTCTCGAGATGGCTTTGTTTTCATCCCCTAAAGAAGGTTTCAAGTTGTACAAATACCAAGGTTGGACTTCTTTAGAAGATAAGAGGAAGTGATGTAGTTTAGTTTTGACCGATCCTAAAGTGTCCTATTCTAAATGAAGTCATGAAATTTGAAATAACGGGTTACACTCATAAAGTCACAATTAAATTTTCATGCGGATAGATGTGAGTTGAACGAACAAGCGATACATTATTGTTAAAAAAGAAAATATGAGATATTTTAAGTTTTAATTAATAAGGATGAGAATGTCTCATAGAAATTCTGAGGTTAATCTGACCGACCCTAAGGCGACACATTAATCGTTGGGTTGTTTTATCATGATTTGTAAATGCTAAATTTTTGTGTTTATTACGATTTCATTCATACATCACGTTTACTTTTCGAATTCAAGATATTTATCAATTATATTGAATCATGTATGTTTTAAATTTCAGTTATCAATATTATGTCTATCATGGGTAACCCTGTTACTGCTTTACTCGCTCTTGAGACATTGAATGGTGATAATTTCATACGTTAGAAATCAAATATGAACTTAATGTTGATTTGTGAGAACCATAAGTTCATTCTTACTGAGAAATGTCTTGAGGAGCCCTCTGCTAACGCCCTTAAGAGTGTTAGGGAATATGCCAAGACAAGATATGATTAAGAATGCTATATGATTATGTATGAGACACATGTTAACTACGTGCTATGTTGAGCCAAAACACGATCAAGTATGTTACGTTAATTTATATTATGATACATTCGAAGTTAAGTTATGTTATGATTTCATTTTTGTTATGTAGATTCATGTTATTATGTGAGTTTACTTACTGAGTACTCCATACTACTCACTCCCCCACAGTTGTTTATGATTGCAGGTGGTGATGGTGAGCAGCATGAGTGAGATACCATCATAACCAGCTGGATTAGTAGAGGAACTTAATATTTTCAGTTCACGATTTACTTTAAGACTTGGGAAACATTTTCTGTTAAGCTTAGTTATTTAGATAGTTTATTATACATTATGATTTTCTATGAACTAGGATAGGTGAAATGTTCATTAATTATGAATTTCATGTGCTGACATTATTTCAAAGACTAATTTCATTTGACATAGTTTATTAAGTAATTATGAGTTTTTATCACTTCCAATATTTAATGATAACGGTTCCTATCATGAATAAATTATGGTTTCCAATTTGAGAAATTTTCTCAAAATTAGGGTTTGTTTAAAATTGAGGATTTTGAAATTATGAAATTACACACATATTTAACCTTCGGGGATCGGGACGTTCTGAAATTCATCTCAAAATCGAACGAGATGATCATTTGATGAAACTTAAAATACCATTGTGAGATGTTTACTTGAGTCCATAGATGGATTTCTTAAGCTTGCAAATCATATTCTTTGGGTCTCTCGACACAAAGTTTTCTGGTTGCACTATATAAATCGTCTCATAAACGTTACCATTGAGAAACATAGTCGTCACATCCGTTTAATGTAACTCAAGATTGAAATGCACAACGAACGCCATTATAATCCTGAAAAATTCTTTCAAAGAAACAAGAGAGAAAAACTCTTTATAGTCGAAACCTTCATTCTGTGTAAAGCATTTTTACGACAAGACGAGTCTTGTACCTTTTCACATTAACTTTTGAATACCTCTTGGTCTTAAATATCCATTTACAACTAATGGGTTTCGTACATTCTAGTAATGGACAAGATCTCACACGTCATTGTCCTTCGTGGACTTAATCTCCTCATTCATGGCATCGATCCATTTATGAGAGTTAGAACTTTCCATGGCTTGATGAATGTTGATTGTGTCATATTTCATCACTCCAATGTCTACCTCATGTCCTTGGAGAAGTATAATATAATCATCTGCCACTACACTTCTCATCTCTAGTGGACCTTCTTAATGGTATAGGTTCTTGAAGTGCTAGAGTTTGTTCTTCTGGAATAATTTTTTGAATGGGAGGTTCTTCGATATTATCTTGATATGTTGTGTCATGAGCAAAGTCGTCAATGCAGTCCTGATCAATGCTAATAACACTTGAAAGAATATCAACATATTCCTCCTTAAAAACAAAATCCCTAACATATCTCCCTCCGTAAACTCGACATCCTCAAAGAATCGAACATTTCTCGTGTAAAAAATTGACTTAATCGTGGGGTCATAAAACTTGTATCCTCCGGATCTTTCAGAGTATCTAATAAAGTAACTACTCACCGTTCTTGAGTCTAGTTTTTTTATTAAGCCTATAAAGCCTTGCCTCAGTTGGTCTAAAAACTTGGCAGACGCTTTACTTGGAACTCTATTAAGGATATAAGCTGCAGTCTTAAGTGATTCTTCCCAGAGTGATTCTGGTAAGTTAGAATGACTAACAATACTCCTTATCATATCCTTAAACATTTTGTTTCATCTATCAACAACACCACTCATAATGAGCGAACTCGGCATAGTGTACAGTAGGACGATACCGCATTCCTTTAAGAACTTAGTAATCTTTCTTGGACGTTTACTTGAACTGTCATATTTGTCATAGTATGCACCACCATGATCAGATCTAACGATTTTGATCATTTTGTTGAGTTAGTTCTTAACTCCAGCCTTAAATTTTTAAACACGCCAGTGACTTTTGACTTTTTATGAATGAGATATATGTAGTAATATCTAAAAAAAATCATCTATGAACGTTATCAAGTATTGTTTACCATTGCAAGAAACTGAAGGAAACGACTCACAAATATCCGTATGTATAAATTCGAAGACGTTCTGAGTCTTGTTGGCTTCAAATTGCCTTTTATTGGGTTGTTTACCCTTATACAGTTAGCACAAACATCAAAGTCTGTGAAATATAAGGGATTGAGAATTTCATCTTAGACAAGTCTCTCTATTCTCCGTCTGGAAATATGACATAATCTCCTATGCCATAACGCAGTCGAATTCTCACTGGTTAATTTTCGTTTAGTACCTCATGTACTTAATTGTAGGGATTCAATAATGAAGCAATTGTATCAAGTAAATAAGATTATGGTAACCTAATAATGAACTAGAACTAATCAAATTTGAAGCACAAAATAAAATAAAATTTCTATCTCCAAATGAACAAACATATCCATCTTTGTCTAAAATAGAAACATAAATAAAATTTCGTAAAAAAAAACGGTACAATAAATGTTTCATCAAAATCCAAATAAAATCCAGTATTTAACAATAATCTCAACTTTCCTATTGCCTCAAATTCAAATGTCTTGCCATTGCCAACATAGATGTATCTTTCAGCATCATAGGGATTTCGACAATTCAGGTAACCCTATATAGACACACTGATATAAGTTGTTGCACTAGAATCTATTCACCATGTGTGTTTAGAAAATAAACTTAAATTAATCTCAGAATAAACCAAATTAAGAAGCATACTTTCTTAGCACGCCAAACATGATAATTAGTGCATTGCTTCTTTCTATGCCCTTCAGTTCCACATAAGTAATACATGTACCTTCTAGGTCAACCGCTTCCTTTTGTTATTTCTTATGTGGTGTTGTATCTGTAGCATCCTTATCCTTCTTTATTTTCTTTCCCTTACCCTTATCCTTAGAGGTTGAGGCCACATAAGCACTCTATATCTTATCTTGCTTCACCTTTTTCTCTTTCTGAACACAATGTGAGATGAGCTCATTTAGTGACCAAGTCTCTTTCTGACAGTTAATGTTCACTTGAAACTGGTTGAACAAACGCCAGAAGGGATATAAAAACTAGGTGCACAAGTAAGTCCTTAGAAAGTTCGAGCTTAAGTGCTTCCAACCTTCAAGTAAGATGAGACATTTTCATGATGTACTCTCTGACGTTGCATTTACCCTTATGCCTCATTGAAATTAGATCGGTCAAGAGCGTACCAATTTCTGCCTTTTTTCATTCTTAACAAACTTCTTTTCAATATCCGCAAGAAAATTCTTAGCTGTAGTAATCTTTTCAAATATAGTGTCCCTAAATGTTTCTAGATGGATTTCTTCATGATCAGCATACATATGCAATTTAATTTCTTCCACCTTTCCACATCCCTCTTGTCATCAGAGGTACTCTTATCTATAATAGGTGAACGAGAATGAATCCTCAACGCAGGGTTGAGATCCATGAATCTACGAACGATTAAGAGGTTCTCTTTCCAAGACTTGAGTTTGATGTTGGCAGTAATGCTAGCAGGAGTAATAGCTGTACATAGAACAACAAATAAACAAAACAAACTCACATAAGTCTCAAAATAATAATAAATTCAAACAAAGGTAAATCTCATCTCAAGACAACGGGCACTCCATTAATATCTTGACTTTGGTCAAAATATTAACTTGTAAGTGATCAAACATTGATAATAAGAACATATTGAACAAATAATCTTCCTTTAGGCCGATTTGTTGTTCACATATAAAACTGAATAATCATCATACATTTATTACCACAAAGCACATGTAATTCTGTCAAATATTTACCTTCCTTCAGGACGGTTAATATTTACATAAGTTACACGCATATAACAGTTTATATTTTGAGATAAATTAATTTCCACAAGAGATGTCACTTTGGTGACATGTTACTTCAATTAACTCATCTCAAAATATATATAGCATATGTTCAAATATAAAAATTGTACCATAATTAATTAAATTTATTGATAAAAAAATAATTCTACGATTCTTAAAATTAATTTGAAATTAATTTAATTAATTTATCATAGAATTAATCCTAGATTAATCTATTTAATCAATCTTTAAAAATAATTTATTTAAACTAAAAGTTAAATGAATTAAAACCTTAAAAAGAAAGAAAACAAATGTTACCGAAAGGGCTGGGGACTTCCTAGCCTTTCTGTGGGCTGCAACTAGCCCGCAACCGATCATGTGTTTTTTAAACATGAGAGAACTACAAGAATGGCCCCACGTGTTACTGTAGCGCGGGTGAAACACGGCATTTAACGGAAGAAAAAAATGACTATGCGTATGGTATATAAATTCGATACGTATGATATTTAATTTAGATGCGTATGATATCTAATTTAAATACTGATTTATTTTTGTCTATGAATACTAGAATAATATGAAATATTGAACACCCTTATACTAACTATGTATAATGTATATAAATTATGATATCTAAATTAAATACTGGTTTATTTTTGTTCATTTGTTTGTGTTTTTGTTTTAGCTATGCCTAATATAAATAAATTTTGATACGTATGGTATCTAATTTAAATACCATCGCATAGAATAAGATAAAAAAAATCGATTGTTGCTCATCAAGAAACCCAGAAAAACATGAAAAACCAGAAAGACCATCGTGAAAAAATCAGAAAAATCTTAGATCCAATCAGTAATCCGAAAAAAACTCTTAGATCAAAGAACAAAACCCTAATAACAACGCATTGGAACTTGCACAAACAACCAATTAAATCCTAACAATGACATCTAACAAGGATCCAATTGCTGCAACGTGCTGAAAAAATTAAACCCTAACATTGGTGATGAACGACAATGAAGATGAAGAACGAATAATGGCAAGGAACGGACAATGAGCAGCGAATGGCGAACGACCACGAACGAATCACGAACCTCGAACGGCGAGGAATGAAGGCCGGCGACAGGCGGCGGGCGACGATGAAACCCTAGAAACCACAACAACTCTTTGGGGAAGATAGGGCCAGAACGGGAAAATTGTTTAAAAGGTTATTTTTTTTTAAAAAGGTCATTCCTGTAATTTTTTTAAAAAAATGAACATTTATGTACAATGGCCCCCCAAAAGTGGTGAAATATGCAATTTTACCTTTAAACAATAGTAATTGTTGTGAGCCCTATTGTCACGGCCCTCCTTGGCGTTGCGCTCAAACCCTCACGTCGTCACCCAGCCGCCGGCCGCATGCTTGAATCTCAAATAAAATATTAAATATTATACCAAAATTATTCTTAAATCTAATAATTACCAAAAAAATCAGATTTATTAAATTCAAGAACACCCAAACACCTGTAATCACAGATTTAAATATAAATCTGATTCTCAATTATTCAATATGAATTGCTCTGATGCCCCTTGTTAGAAAAAATCGTTATGGGTATAAACTATTTCTTAAAATTTCAAGAACTCATGTTGAAAACACAAAGAATCAAATAACCAATTAAGCGGAAGTGTACCTAAATTTATGATGATAGATCATTTTATAGTGTCGAGCTGTTAGCCTTTCAAATCTACACAATTATCTAAGTGATAATCCTTTTTGTTCGAGTCTCTTTGCTTTCTCTATAACAATGGCATATTAGAGAGAATATAACGGTTTTCTTAATCGTGTGATTTAGAGACCATAACCACTATATAGATAACATCTCTATTATTTTTTGATATTTTTATTTTAACACATTATAAAATACATATTATCCTTAAGTCATTACACATAAAAAACTCACACCCCATCAGACACATTAAAGCTCGAATTACATAGACATTATCATATCAATTTATATTAGACTTAGCCTTATTTAATAGTTTACAATGATTAATTATTCATATAAGTCAAATGTTGAATTAAGATCCAGCACATTCCACATAAAACTTTGACCTCGTCAGGTAAAGGAGGTTTCATAATTTATTCCACCACCAAAACAAAGAACCCGGAGAAGAAGAGTCGCAGTTGTGTTAACCCGTGCATAATTATTTTTAATTACATGTCTTTTTCTTTTTACTTAATAATGTTAAATTGAATAAAATAAAAGAAATCCGAACCCCATATAAATTACTAGTGTACTTTTAAATTAGTATTTCTAATAACATCATCATATTAGCTCATTAATAATTGTACTCTTGTAAAGTATTATTTAGTTAAGATAAAAACCAAAATGGTAAAATAAGTTCAAAAGATTTGTAAATATATATTTAAAATGTTACCATAACTTTCAGAAACTGAAAAAGTTTATTTTCCCTCAATTTGCTTTCATCTTAAAAGAAATTCACAGCCGCGAGCTGAATTTGCTATCATCTTAAAAAGAAATTCACAGCCGCGAGCTCAATCTGCTACTATCTTAAAAGAAATTCACAGCCGCGAGACGATAGAGAATACTCTAAGCTAGCATGAGATTAGATTTTTATTCACATACAGCAATCATTTGTGAGATCTCCAAAATAAAATGGACACAAAACATAATACCATTTCTAACTGTTTAAGAAAGTACTCAAAATTTTTACAATATTCTCCATCCGATGCGACAACTAGACAAATAAATCATGCTTGGCTTCGTTGAATGAGATATGATTTCTCTGTTTCTTTGATTTTGTAAATTCCTCTTTTTTACCAAGAACCATAACTTTTAACAGTTAAAATTCCAGATTCCAACATTATTCCTTTGCCAGGACTCGTTTTTCGTTTTCTTTTAAGAAAACTATGTTTTCACATATTCCTCTAAAAGTGTCAACCTTACTTGTAAAGCTAAAATCGCATCTGCAAACGAAAAGCAAGCATCTCTCCAACTTCAGTGTTCCTGAGGATGAGCTACCATTATTGATTGACAAATGAATAAACAAAATAAGAACATAACACATCAGCAGTACAAAAAGATGGATCTTATTCACAGCTCTGGACATTCACTAACAAACACTGAACAGAGATCAAAAGAAACTAAATAGACAGCAAAATTTTATTAACGGAAAAAAACCAACAAGTAGAAACACGAAATGCTAAATGAAAACCAGCACTAATCCCAACCTTAATCATAACCCATAATCATATTCTTCCCCATCTTCTTTATAACCTTTGGCAAACTCTCAAATTCATATTCCATCTTCTTCCTTCTCCCCTCTTCTTCCTTCTCTTTGTATGGAGGTGCCACTTCTGCTGTGGGCAAAATCACAGCCTCATGTTGAGCATCAAGGAAGCTCCCAATTCTATCCTCACTTACACCGAACGCAGCCGCAAGCTCAGGCCCTCTAAGAGTCTGAAGAACTGAGCTAGCGCCCACCAAGAACTGAGGCCGGTTCTTTCGTGCTGATGTGGTGAACCCGAAAAACTCAAGAGGGCCTGTTCTTGATGCTATTTGACAAAATGGGAAGTACCTTGGAACCAAGAATACATCCCCTTCGCTTACTTCAGCATTCATGGCTAAACTTCCGTTTGGATATACAATCTGTATTGTACCAGATCCTCTAAGGACTATGCCGTATTCTGTTGCTGTTGGATTTACATGAGGTGCCATCATTGATCCCTGTTAACAAAAAGTTAGTTTTCTTAATTCTATTTCAATGCACTGCCATAACAAAGAATGAGGAATAATATGCCGAGGTTTGAGGAATTGAGCAGATCTAAATGTCAATTTTTTTAAAATGTCATTTTAAAAAAAAGGTGCCGAGGTTTGAGGAAATGTCCAATTCAATAAACAAACGAAACTGAAACCCTACCAAACCGGGCCGACAGACATGTATCTGTCCAGTAGTTCATAAGATAATTCGAAATTGTCGTTAGTTCATAAATCTCAATAGATTCTGATGAAATATTTAAAACTATTACCGCAGTAAGATTGACAAGATATATGCCAATGCCCGAGTGACGCAACGGAGAGTAATCAGAGTCGTCGAGGGCAATGCTCCACCCATAGTTGTTGCTGAAATCAGGACGTCTGTCATAGATGTTATACGAGTCCGGTGACTTTCCGGTTCGGGTTTTCTTTTTTCTATCATCCCGGTTCTCTTTTCCGAACAGTGAAGACAAGAGCTTCCTCCAAGACCATGCCATTTGCTCCCCTTCTTGGTCAGGTTCTTCATTGAAATCCACCATTTTCTTCAGATTCTGTAGTTTATCTTCCTCCTTCAGCTGTAGAAACTTTGCCCATACACTTGGTGGTTGAGTATCTGTGACATATATAATTGGACCCTGTTGCTGTCTGGATAAGATCGTCCTTAAATCTGCATATGAGACCTGTACAAGGCATTGTGTAAGTAAAACCCATTTCGAGCCAAAATTACTGACAGATTATCAGTTGATCTAGTGGATCATTACATTAAACGCAGTAGCAAGTGTATCGGGATCAAATCCGGAGAGAATTGATGTGGGATATGTTCCTCCGGCAATGAAAAATGACTGCAAAAGGAAAAATGATTTTAGTTAATTATAATATAGATTAGATAGAGATCGTTATATAAAAAAAATATAGATTAGATAGAGATAACTAAGAATCTGGGTTTTCCCCTGTTGGTATCAATCTTCAGAGAAATGTAACAAAACGAGACAAAAATTATACCAAAAAAATATTTCTCATCAAAACTGTTGTATTGGCTACTAACTGCATATTGCTTGTGATTAAAAACTTCATGTGATTACTCGTTAAGGATCGTTGTATAATTAGAAACAAACTTTGGTAAGTGCTTTTACTAATAAGTATACAATTCACAAGTCAAAGTGATATATGGATAACCTCATTGACTACCGGTTTTAGTCCAATGGCATTCTAATTTATATACATAACAATTAGTAATTTTACCTGAAAAACACCGACTCCCAAGCTCTCAGATGTGTCAATGCTACAAATAACCTGCAGTCTCTGACCCTCCCCTGTGTTGACCAAGTAGAAAGCTGAACCAGCTGGGATTCTATACACATCTCCACTCTTCAATCGCCTTTCTCCAAATTCATCTTTGTATATCAGCCCTACTTTCGCTTCCCCTGCAACCAATAGCATATCCCATTTCCTCAAATTTTCTCACAAGCATTTATCAAACACGTTATCCGCTGCTCATCTGATCATGGGAGAGAGAGAGAGAGAGAGAGATTGTGTTACCTCTGCGGATGAAGAGGATCAAGCTAGAGTCAAGGTATTGAGGGATGAAAAGGCTCTTGGGCTCCATGGATATGAAGCCAATATGCATGGGTCTATCGAGAATTCTCGAAGGGAAACTCCTCACAACCCTCATCTCCCCTGCATCAGTCCTCACCACGTGCTTCGAGTCCTGCAGCAGGAACCAATCGTCTGATCCTCTTTCCCTCTCCCTCCAATCTTCATCTTCGTAAACCCCTATCGCCATTCCCAAAACTCCATAGCACAGGACAATTAGCAACAGCGCCGAAAGGGCTGCTTTGTCGCCCATATTTTGTTGAATTGCTGTAATCCTCTTACGATATCAACTTTGAAGCTTTCTGTGCCTTCTTCGTCTCTGATGGTTGGGGTTTGGAAGGAAAGAGGGTGATGGGGGTATAAGAACAGGAGGGAGAAAATTGAGGAAGAAACGTGTCATTCATGCAGGTATTAGAGGTTTGCTGGCGGATTTTTGTTGAGACAGTCGAGATTGGGAGAGAAATATCCGATTATACTGAGACAGAGTCTCTTCGCTTGAATAACTCACATGTTTTCAGACCTTCGCGCCAACTAGCTTACATGTGTAAGGATTTACCGACTCCTGTTATCTATTTGACAGAGCGGGAAAATCAGAACCAATTTCGCAAATTAATCAAAGTTAAATGAGTAAATCGGTTAAAGAAAATTGTCATAGATAGGGAGAAATGAAAAAAGTGAAATCTCTTTTGGGAAGTATGAATGTCTATTTTACTGAGTAGTTCACGCCACTACTTCAACTGTCTCGTATTGAGTCAACTATAAAATATAACATTATAACATTATAATTTAGAGTAATGTTATTTGATTCAATTTATAATGTATCACGAGTTTATGTGACGAAAATAGATTAATTATAATTTTTTAATTTATCAAAATATATCAATCCAATTGTAGTATAGATTAATATGTTAGTTGGTCCAACTTATGATGTGTCATAAGTTTACGTGACGAAAATAGATTGATTATAATTTTTTCAATTGGATTGATATATCTTGTTATTTTAGGGATTTGAGAGGAAGATGGAATCAATATGGATAAACTATCCAAATCTAATCTAGGAAATTCAACGCCTTGGTAAATGGCAGGAAATTTCAATGATTTATTAAATAGGGAGGAGAAATATAATGATAATGGCTTTGTTTACTGTAGAGCTAGAAATATAAGGAGAAGCATTTAGCAAGAGTTTGAGACAGGGAGGCCATTTATTACCTTAGTTGTTTTTCATGATTGCTGAAAGTCTTTCTAGATGCATTAACTAAGCCATTAGAGACGGTAAAGTTAATCCAGTGTGTCTAAATAGAGATAGCCCTCCTGCTTCTCATGTTTTCTTTCCTGACAATAGTTTGTTTATTTTTACACTGATGTTAATTCTTGTTCTAATCTAGTTTCCTCAAATCAGTAGGTCAACAACTAAACATGGATAAGAGTAGCCTTTGGTTTAGTGGGAACGTGTGAAACCAAAAGAAGGAAGTTATTTCTAAAATCTTTAATATTCCTAAATCTGTCTAGAGAATATGGATAAGAGAACTTCTTTATGGAAAGCAAATTTATTCTCTCCAGGTGGGAAAGAAATTTTATTGAAATCCATGACTCAATTTCTTCCCACCTATGTGTTGAGTATTTTTAAAATATCAAAGGGGAATTTTTATAAACTCCAAGCTGCAATTATGAGATGTTGATGGTGTAAGGGAGATGAGAAGAATGATATTTCTTGGGTTTCTAGTCAGAAATTGGCTAAAAGCAAGGATTATCTTAAAGAATCTTGACAACTTTTGTGCCATATTACTTAAAAATCTATATTCTCCTAATTGTGATTTCATTGATGCAAAGACTGAAAAGTCTAGCTTCTAGGCCTAGAAAAGCGTTTGGTATGGTAAGGAAATCATTAAGAACATTCTTTTTGGAGAATCGAAAATGGTGCAGAGGTTAATATTTGAGAGGATTGGTGGATCTCTGGTTTTGAGGAATTCTTCCTAACTGTTTTTCATGGAACATAAGTCTTATTAAATCCCTTTTCCCCCCTTGGATGTCTAGAGCGATGGTATCTATGCCTATCAATTGTATTAATAATTCAAATTCACTGATTTGAATTTCAATGGGAGTTTCATTTCAAAGACTAATCATTACTTACACAACCTAATCTCAATCCTCATTTCATGCAAGTTTTTGGAAATCAATTTGGCACTCAAATGTTCCAGTAAAAGTAAGATTTTTCATTTGTAGGGCAGTCTAGAAATTATCTACCAACAAAGCAGAATTTGTATAAAAGACACATTCTACAAGATCCTACTTGCCCTATATGTTTGAAGAAGTAAGAGAGCATTTTAAATACCATTATAGCATGCAAGTGGAGCAGCATGTGTTGGAGGAGTTCACACTTCATTCTTTGCCCTCATGTACAGGATGAGGAGTATTTTCGTACATGGATACAGAAAAGGATTTCAGAGCCACTAAATACCCAGATATGGAAAGGCTGAAATCATTTTGTTTTTTAGAAAAAAATATCTTGCAATCTGATTTTTTTTTACAAGAAAATACTATTGATTAGGAACTTCATGATGACAAAAGGGAGAATCCACAAAGGGGGAGGATTACCCGGAGAACTACTATAATACAGACTATCAGCACAATCAACTATTTCCTTAGCAACTAAACTCAAAATAGGATTTACATAATAGAACTTAGCATCAGAGAAATTAGATAATTCTGTTAAAACCGACAGAAAGACAGCACCATTCGACTGAGTGTTGGAGGAAAATTGGGCCCAAAGCTCCCAGTAAGGCGATTCAACCTCAATGTTTAACCAAAAGTTGGAGCTACAATGAGAAAGACCTGCAAGTAACGCCATAAGGTGCTGGCGAGTACTGTGAAAATCCAACGTCCTCTTGCTCGAAACCTCCCGGAAATGCAGGTTATGAAGAGTATTTTTCGTTGAGGTGAACCCAGTAAGCTCCTGATCCCAAGCCAAAACACCTCACCAATCCCTGTTTTAATGCCATTAAAAAGCAAGTCATTCCGGATTTTCCAAATGCGCCACATACCATAAGCCACTTTGCTAGCCCAGATAGAGGCATTTCGAAGTCTATTAGTCCTACAAATGAAGCTCTCCCAAACTTGCCAGTAATCAGAGCCACAAAAAAGCAGTGCATCTTTATTTAACTCACAAGCAGACCAAAACTCTTTGGCATAGGAGCAATTGAAAAAGACATGCAAAGCAGTTTCAGCCTCAACATCAAACAATAAACAACATGGATTAGAAATAGGCACCTTCCTCTTGAAAAGAGTATCCTTAGTGGGGAGAAAACCATGCAAGAGCTTCCACATTAAGTGACGAATTTTAGGTGCAGTGTTCAAATTCCAAACAGAACTCCATAATCTATTAAATTTGAAATTTCGGCCAGCAAAAGAGCGAGCCGATGCCATATGTTTCCTCAAAACAACAAGTTTATAAGCAGAGCTAACAGAGTAGGTCCGTGTACTAGCATAAGCCAACCATCCAGAGTCCACAAGAGGTGTTGTAGATAGGGGAATATTAAAAATGATATTTGCCTCTACTTTGTTAAAAGTACTATTAATTAAGGCATGATTCCATTCACCACGGGTGCTAGAAAATAGATCAGCCACAAATTTAATCAAGTCATTTTTAGGAGATTGAGGAATAAAAGCACCTGCTCTTGGGATCCAGGGGTCTTCCCACACATCAATGTTTCGGCCATCTCCTATCTTCCACAAGAAACCTGTCTGAAGCAATGATCTGCCCCATACATACTCCTCCACGCTCATGAGGGGTGAAGTAATTCAGAAATTGGTGAAGCAATTGTGATGCTTTATATGGAGGGGTTGCTTCTTTTTTAGAAATGGATAATTAATGTGGGAGATTCTTGTTATTAAGATTTAATGGTTTTTTAATAAAAAACAATTAAAATAAAATTTAAATTAATTAAAAATTTAAAAGTAAATAAATACAATTTTTTCGTATAAAATAAATTTGGGAACTTAATTTTAACAGAACATATTAGATGATTGAAAAATCTTTTTGGTAGCAACCATTCTGTAGAGAGAGAGGATGAAGGTAGAAAATTGATTATTGTTTCATACAGAAGAATTCAATAAGGATTATGAGCATGGTTTAGCATTACAGAAAATGCCACGCTCTTAAAATTGTAATTTTCTTCCTCAATGATCTCTCCATGAAAATCGGATTTAACCCTTATAATCCAATGGGCGTTGGTCTTTTCTCTCAAAGTCAAAGGTGTTGGGCCTCGATCAAATAAAACCGAACTCATTTATTCCTTTGCGCCATTTTCAGGGGGGAAGATTCAAGTTCTTTCATGCGCTGCCTTTCCCTTTATGTATGTAAGTTCATTTCTTTCAAAGTCGAAACTAGCATCTTTCCTGCTATGCCTTCTTAATTTAATTATTATCAGGTATCTGATGTATGCTGAAAGACCACATTTCCATGTCTGCCAATTGTTCGTTTTAATGCCTACTCATACGTAGTACCTGCAATTAGGGAGAAACCAAACCGCTCACATGTGTTTATGCAAATAAAAAGTAGAAAATTTTAGCTGCTGATTTGGTTTGGTTTTTATGCTTTTAAAATCTTATAAATGACAAAGAAAAAAACAAACATGTCCAACACATTTTGATTTCAATTTGTTTTTTGAAAGTTAAAAATACTGTTTGTTGAAAACAACTATTAAACATTTTCTACAACTGTAGCACCAAAAAGCTTCAAATGTTAAAATTCTTTAGGGGTGTTCTATAACCGACAGAACCTAGGAAACCGAACCGCAACTTCGTGATCAGTTTTCAAATAAGATTGGTTCGATTCGGCATGACAGGCTAACCTGTTTTCTGTAATTCTTTAACTGAACTGAACCGAAACAGCTACCAAATATCTTCCATAATTAAAGTTTTCTGTAATCTGGGTCTAACCTTCAAGATGTTGAATGTTGATAATTCAGAAGTTTTCTTGTAATCTTATGCTTGTCAAGAATGTTACCTTTATGTTGTGCACTTGTGATCATGTTTCCTTATGTCACAGCTCTAAGAAACTTTCAGTGTTTGCTATGTTCTAAGAAGGCCTTTTTCCTTTCCTTTTACAGGCAGTGGGACAACATATTCTCCACGTCTTACAGACTTTGACAAACTATGCTAATCAGAAGTTCAGTTTTGAGCTTCTTTCGTTCTTCAAGGCACTTTTCATCTTCAGAATCGTATGTGCTTAAAGTTGGAGATACGCTAAACCAAACTAGAGTATTTACAAGTGAAGATGTCTTTGAATACTCTAAAGTGAGTCATGACTCGAATCCTCTGCATTTTGATTCTGTTTTTGCGCAAGATGCCGGATTTGATGATCGGCTCGTTCATGGGATGCTAGTTGCTGCCTTGTTTCCCCGCATCATTTCTTCTCATTTTGTAAGTTAAGCAGTCTGGAGTTCTTTGCATCCATATGCGTTTTAACTTCATAATTAGAATGCTCTGCGACTTCTCTAGTTCTTTAAGCATCTGAAGAGGGTTGCCAAATGATCTTTCAGTTTTTAATTCTTGTCCATTTCTATGTATAGTAAGATCGTAAACCTCTGTGTGGATATTTTTCAATTATATGGGATATCCATAACATTTTCTTTAGTGAAAACTATATTTGGACCCCTTAATGTTATGTTCGTTGTCAATTTGATCCATGAAGATTTAATTTTGTCAATTTAGTCCCTGAACTTACGAATCGTTAGCAATTGACACCGTTCGGCAACATCCATGAACTGCGTCAGTGAGAAATAGCATAAAAGCCTTAGGTTTTTTACTTTTTGAATTTGAACTCAAACTTGATTTTGTTTTGCATAAGTGGCTAATATATAGGTCACGTGATGAGCTCCTTTATACTACAACTCATTGAAGTTTACATGGAGGGACATCTCAAGAAACCCATGTTTCGGCCTCCTTCCATGTAGGAATCTTAGTTGAGCTTTGAAGATGATCTAATTTGTTGAAATCTCATTGTTGATATGTAGCCAGGAGCTGTATATGTTTCCCAGAGCCTGTATTTCAAGTTACCGGTTTATGTTGGAGATGAGATCATTGGTCAGGTAGAAGCAATAAATATAAGAGAAAACAAGAAGAGATATCTGTAAGTTACATTTCCAGGCAATTTTCCCATTTTGTTGAATTGAATATGAAATTACGCCTAAATTTGGGTGCCTGTTAACTGTTTTTCAGGGCAAAATTCATAACCAAATGCTTCAAGAATAGAGATGTTGTTCTTGAAGGTGAAGCTATGGCTGTGTTACCTACTCGTTCTGTTGAACAAGTTCATCTCAGGGACAAATAGACCATGCACTCAAGGATGTGTAGTTCCATTCTGTGTTATCAACTTAGCATTTAGCTTGCAAGTACCGAGCAAACATTCTCTTGTGAAATGCTATTATCATAGCTCAAATTTTGAAACAATTGGGATGAAAAGAAAACAACGAGAAGATTTGTGAAGAACATAATGTGCAAAATTACTTTATTTTTAAGGAGTATAAAAGTAGATATGGCAGACTGGTATAATTTATTCTGCAAATCATTGAATTGTTACACAATTCTTCTCAATTCAACTCTGGAAAGGAAGCAAACATTCTTCTTGACATTCTCAGGTGCAATAATATGGACAAAATTGAGAAAAAGAAGAATTTGATTCTATTTCTTACTGATTCAAATTTAAAACTTTACAATACATAACATGACCACACCACTACCCCTAAATCCCCAAAATGTGATACCAATTATGGAAAAAAGGTGAAGAAATATGGTAACATTGTCCTAATCTTCTTTCATTTTACACGGCTCCAGGAGCAATAGAGCAACCCTGTGGTATATACATTGTTAAACTTCTCAGTGTACTACAATTATCTCTTAGCTTGTGCCGATCAAAAGAAAAGAAAACAGAAGAAATATCTCTCAGCTTATGGCAGCGTCAGAATTTGTTACTTCTTCATGCTCCTGTATATTACCTTGGGAAGAAGTTTCATCCCTATTATCTCCTGAAGCAGTCTGATCTACTTCTGTTTTATTGTCAAGTGGGCCTTGTGGAGTTCCAAAAAGTGTAGTGAATATCTGTCTATGGCATTCATCACAAAAGTAGAGATAGGTAAAATGACCTTCATATGGAAGCTTGTGTACTGCAACTCCAGGTAGAACCCTATGCACAAAATCCGTCATTGATGGTGGAACCACCTTATCATCCATGCCCTGCTTGAACATTGAAGTGAAGGGGGATCTCAGATTATACTTCTTTGATAAGTACAAACTAGAAATAGCAGTTGTTTCCTAGGTTCTGTTTAATCTGAGGCAATTACTTTAGGTTCAAAGAAACAATTTTATAGTAATATAACCGATGATAAATGATTCATAGGCTCAAATGCAAGTACGCCATTGAGCACACTCATCTTACCTCCATGACGAAAGAAGACAAATGCAGTCATGAAAATCTCAATGAACAAAAGAAATTGATAGCATAAATAGGGTTATCATATGATTACAAAGGAGCATTAGGATAGAGATCCTACTAACCTGCCATAGATGAATTGGACCTAGAAAGCCTGTATATTCATCTTGAGCTTCACTAAGTACAGACTTAAGCCAATTGACTATGCCTCTTCCTCGCTGTTTCTTCTGCAACTTAAGGTCTTGAAGTCTAAAACCCCAGTTTGATACCTGCATCATAGCTTCCTCCACAAAGGGTCTTGTGATTCCCTGCCTGATTGATTCTTCAACATCCCTTTGCCATAGTTCTTCGTAGATTGGGTCCTCTATCAAGGCTCTATCCTAAGAATTTGTCGATACTTTGATGAGCCATAAAGGAAAATGAAAAGTAGTAATTGTTTAGTCTAAAATTCCTAAGCAGTGCAGTGATATCACCAAAGTGACTCACCCTCTTTCCTAGTGACAAAGAAAGCCACTTATCAACCTGACCATGTTTCCCAGATAAAAAGCTTCGACTGTAGAAGTACCCAAGCAATCTAGGAAACCTCCTAGCGAGAAAGAACATGAATTTCCTTCTTCGTGTCCAATCTTTCCAAGTTCCACGTCTCTCTTCCTTGTTCATGCTTTGATCATATGGATTAACCATTGGGGCGAACATGGCTGCACCTGAAATGGACAGACTTCTTTTCTAAATAAGAACTACTTATTTTCTACACATTCAATGAAACCATTTCTTCTAATCAGGGAAGACTCTCCATTGCTGGAGTCCATCCCCATCTACAAGACAAACCGAGTACATCTTATAAGGTATGACTATTGAGCATTAAAATTCCAAATTCTACATGGTAAACTGATCCAAGTTAAGTACAAAAATAGAAAGACAGAGAGATAAAAAAAATGATGTTTTACCTGCAAGTTTATCTGGAATATATCTGAGTGCAGCCCAAGCATGGATGCTCCCGCTTGAATATCCCACCACCCAAAACTTGTCATTGATACCCAAAGCACTTGCTAAGAATGACATGTCTAATGCAGATGACTCGAGGTTTCTGATGGGATGAGGATCGCTCTCCCCAAAACCAGGGAGATCATACGTCAGCAGGCGAATCCCAAACTCTTCAAGTAATGAGGTCTTGAGTCCAGGTATTCCTAAAAAAATAAAAACAGTAAGTGTCACACATGAGGGAAATAAAAAGTGTATAAATAATTTGACGTTAACCATTTAACCATGATAAACCTGCAAGTCGAGAAGAAAGGAAAGTATGAGGGGCGATCATTGAGAATCTAGCTCTTTCAGCTGCAACTCCGTGCTCCTTATATGCCAAATATCTACCATCTGGAAGCAATATCTGGCTAGCACTAGGAGGGTGTATGTACACTTTCCTTATTGGTGGCTCAGGAATGGTAGTATCTGTATATAAATTCATGGCTGCATACATGGAAGTGTAAAGCACTCGAATTACTCAAATCATGTACGATTCCTTCCCAAATTTATATTTCCAATAGATGGCCAAAGTCCAAATTATTGTGAATAATTCAAAGAGAAGCATGCATGCAGAATCGGTCTCTTGTTGAGTAATTCAAAGTTAATATAAAGCACTCGGATTACTCAAGTTCTACAATCTACAGTCTCCACAGCCAATCCATAAAATTGATACAGTTCAAGTAGAGACAACATTAATCAACACATCTAGTCAAGGAGCTTCTATTTCAAATAGAGAGCCGAAACCCGAATACTTGCATCAGACAGGACATACTGAAGCCAATCCAAACACTGAAAATAGAGTCAACCCAATTCAAGGTTCAAACTCAAAGAAAGACCGTTAATTCTATCAGAGTTGTTCAGTTGACAACAGAAACCAAAATTAGATCTTGCACCACAGGAATTCAATAACTTCGCTCTAGATTTATGTGACAACTAAAGATTACAGAAAGAAGACAAAGTTTAATTGCTTATTTCCAAGTAATCTAGGTCGCAAAAAAGAAAAAAAGAAATACACGAATAAGATTTTTATTCAGTGACATCCAAAAAGAATATTTGACAAAAAGAAAAAAACATATAACGGAGCTAGAAAATGAATTTAACACCAGCAACGTTCTAATTTCCCTGAGTCGTAGAAATGTCTCAGCCAAGAGAAATGGATAGTCTCTTAAAACCAAAACACAATGGGAATTCTATAATTAGAAAATCCAAAATAAAAGCTGCCACGAAGAAGCCAGTTTCAATTCCTACAATTTCATAGCAACCAAACACAAGCATACAACATATCAAATGACCATCGCCACCCAAAAAAAATTACCTGCAAAAGCAACTAACGAGACGAACAAAATCACCAACCATACATGCACGGGATCCTTATCCTCCGGAAAATACTCATTGAAATAACTCAATTTCTTACAAATCTTCTCACAAGGCCATCTAATTCTCTCTCCAATGTACGATCCCTTCCCAAATTTCCGCGCAATATACGAATCCTGATCCCCTAAACTCTGCACAACTACATCCCTACAACCCCTCCCAAACACCACCGCCATCTCCGCTGCAGCCTTCAGAAACTCCCTAAATTGATTTCCCAAATTCTCCGATCCGCGCTCCCCCGTATATCTGACACCATATGCCGCCGCATACTTACGATCAGCGGCGCCATAATTCCGTGGTACCGCGTTGCCGGCGTCGTAAGAATCATCCATTTGCGCCAAACTCAAAACATAGAGGAAAAAACTTTGTGGATTGGAAATGGGAATGTTAGCGGAGTGAGTAATGATAAAGAAAATGGACTGAAAATTGAGTAGTAAGAGTAAGAGCTTGGATAAGACGCAGAGTATTGAGTAAGGACCACGAAGAAGAAGGCACAATTTTGGAAGGAATGAAACAAAAACGTTGACAAAGAAAACGCAGGAAAAGGTGGTGAATGAAGATGGTTGGTGAATGAGAATACAATTAACGATATAAAATGACTGTGCCTTTTGGTCGGGTCCACAATGACGTGGCTGCTGTAACCGTTTCTGGTAAATTATTAATTATTCTTTTCTGATATGCTTAATGATTTAAAATGATGTAATGGGATATTATTGATGACTAATGACCAATGTGCATATGAGAACTTGGCTTTGTAAATACTAAATTTACAGATACAGATAATAAGAAATTAACCTTTATTTAACGTAAATACCTTTGACTATGAAAATAAATATAGTAAAAGTAACAGAAATTATGAACCTTCCAAGTATATTATTTGTTCTCTAAGTTTCATATTTTGAAACTACATAAATAGATGCTTCAAATCTTAAATAGATGCTTCAAATCTCCTTCAGATAGCTCTCATTAAATGAACCTCATATATATGTTTACTTCATCTCTTTTCACTTTTCATCTATAAATAATAAAATATGGGGATGCTATAGTATCGTCCGGGTTGATGTCAGAGTACTACTTTAAATGTATATGAATGTGTCTCAAATATATTAACCAGTGAGTTACTACAACATATTTGAGGCACTCTATTGTCCAACACACATTTGAGAAATCTCAATACATATTTGAGATATCTCACGCATATTTAAGGTGTCGTTGTACCATATCAGTATGGTACCGTAGCATTTTCCATGAAATGTTATTGAAAATTAATGACTATGATACCCTTCCTATTTTCGCTCTAAGTTGACCTCATGAAGAGAAAAACATATATTGACAATGTAAAAGATATTTTCAGTGAGGAAAGAATCAATTATGAATTAACTAAAACAAAATTCGAGAGAGTAAAAAGAATAAGAACTCAATAGTTTAAGAGCTTGTATTTGATTTATTCTTGTGAGGTGATGCACCCCCTATTTATACATAAATTTCACAATAAAGATTACAATAATTTCCAGCTTCTTGATCTGAGGAGAGATGTTAACATTGTATTCGTCCCAGCTGCGGTTCCCGTTGCCTCACTTCTGCTCCACCTTCTTCTTTTGAACCCCCCGAGAGGTATTCCTATCCCGTATTTCCACTCCATTTCTGGTGACTCCACTTCAGGTTCTTTTGGGTCAATCGATTCACGGGAGGAGGAGGAGGTAGACAATTTATTCTGAAGAGTTGCTGAGAGTACGAAGATGACAAAACGCATCCGTAGTAACTTATTTGGCAACATCGACGGCAAGAGGAATGTCTGCTCAAGAACGGATACGTCTAGCTCCTCTTAAGCCACGTCTATTTTTCTTCTTCTACCACTCCCCATATCGAGAATGAGGGCCCCTCGGAGCGCTTAACATCTCCTCTTATACTGCTTCTGATTCTCAAGGGAGCACTGAAGACTCTACTATTTAGAAGTGGATGAGTTATTCCAGTGCTCCTCCCATTCCAGCTTCGGTCAGTTTTCTAAACTACCTTCGATCCGTTCACATTGTGCTTCGAGGAATTTAGTATGAGACTGATGCAGCTGTGACCTGTGGTATTGGCGTTGGTAACCTTCTCTGCTTGCTAAGCCATGACTTGATGAAGGTATATTTTCCCTTTCTTCACTGTTTACTTCTGCATTTTATTTACCTGTTCAATAATACTTACCTTTTCATCTATTTTCTTCTTTAGGCTTTTGTTCACCACAATGCTCTTTAGGAGCATTATCTTTCTTGTGAACACACCTTGTTGAACATGAAAAAAGAAGTCATCGAATGCCATGGTGTCCTCGATCGCCTTAAGATCGAGAATGAACGACTGAAGAAGAGTGAAGCTGAGCTCTAGGGGACCGTGGAGAAGCTAGTTTAGGATGTGGCTGAGGCAGTGGAGAAGCATCTGAAGCTCGAGGAGTCTCTAAAGATCATAAAGGAATCTTTGGCAACGACTGAGATAGCCTGAGATCGAGTAGAGGAGAAGGAAAAGGCAACATGGGAAGATTTTCAGGCTCTATTTGACGAAGCCAAACATATGGTTTATAGATTAGGCTATAAGGATGGCTCGATAAAGCTTCCCCCAAGATGTCGCTCATCGATACCTCTTATACTCAGGCTGAGATGAATGCTTCCACAGAAGATGTTACAGTTAATGCTTCTAAGCCCATTGCTGAGATGACTGCTGTTGATCCTGTCGGGGCTACATGAAATGCTGCTACCGAAGCTACTTTTGGAGAGGAGACTATGCCATCTTAAGCTTCATTTCTATTTCCTACATTTTTAATCCTGTATTGTGTTTTATTTCAAGCTATTTTCCTTTCTCATTTCTTAGAGCCCAAGTACTTTTGCCTCTATCAATGAAACTTATCTTTTGTCGAACCTCGACTTTCTTTGAACACTTACTAAAAAGAACTTGCAATAATTTAAGCTAAAACTTATGCGATTTGTTTGTAAAATTTTGGAGAAAATTTAAGTAATAGTGTTTATTATAGGACTTACAATGATTTTAGATTGATCATTTCTGGCACTAGATCTTTCTTCGTCTTTCCCAGAGAATAACCCATTCACTTTTTCATGATCTGTTCTCATGGAATTCTGCTTTTCTTTCATGGTCTTTCGAAATAGTTTCGTTGTAAGCTTCTGGCCCCATTTCTCCTTTAGAGAACTTGTCTAATGAACTGCATGTTCTCAAGAATGTGCCATTATTTCCTTATGAGAGTAGGACTCGCGACTCACCATCTCCAAATGACTTGTGTCCTTATTTCCTTCTGAGAATAGAACTTAGGAACTGCCCGCTCCAAAAAACTTACGCCCTTATTTTTGCCGTTGTCTGTTAAAGAAGAGAGAGAGAGTTGACACCAAGTATTTTACGTGGAAAACCCTTCCAAAAAAATAGTCACTATAAAATGTTTTCAATTCAAATAAAATATCTTTTCAAATGGACAGCCAACCTTCCACGCTTTTCCAAATCTTCTCCTTCTTCCATTGTTAGATGATAATCCCACTGCCACCAATTAAGCTAGCAATATATAGTCCCTGTCAGGTTGGATCAAGCTTTCTTTCTATTTGGAAGACCTTCTTTATGGCTAGGTCTCCTTTATGAAATTCCTATCTTCGGGCTCTTGTTCGAAAATAAGCTCTTCTTTTTTTATTGTAATGGGTCATCTAGATCAGAGCCATTTCTCTTCTTTCTTCCAAAAGATCAAGGGTGTCCTTCAAAAGTTCATTATTTTGTTGCTCATTCAATTCTGATTTCATAGTCGGGCTCCCAATTTCAACTGTTATTATCACTTTCATTTCGTATGCTAAAGCAAAAGGTGTTTCGCCATTGCTTCCATAGGAGTAGTTTTCTATGCCCACAGTACTGCTGGTAATTCATCTACCCATTTTCTCTTGGCTGATTCTAGCCACTTCTTCATGCTGTCAAGTATAATGTGGTTTGACCTTTGGGCTTGCCCGTTCCCTTGTGGATAATGTGGCGTACAGAATCAATTAGAAATTTGTAAGCCCTCGCAGAAGGTTTTCACCATTTTCCCTATGAATTGAAGCCTATTTTCGGAGATGAGTATTCGAGGAATTCATATCTCCATATTATATTCTTCCATAAGAACCCCTTTTCTAAGACCCGACTTTTATAGTTAGTATATTGGGTAATTATTTTTCTTAGAATGGTTAAGTATTTTTTTAGTATAGCTCTCTTTATTATTATCTTTGATATATTTTTTTCGATTATAATATACACATTCTATTCTATATTTTGCATCATTACTCTGCTATTAATTTTAAAAAAAAAAAACTATGGTCATTTAATGATATCTAGCTTAGCTTACGTTATAAATTAGTACGTATATTATCCAAATTCTATTAACAAAATTTGTTAACTCATATTTCAAATTAGATTTCTATTGAAACTGCTACCCTAACAATAGTATTAATAGTATTAATTTTTCTATTAAAACTGCTACTATAACAATACTTTTGATTTTTATTAAATAAATAATATTAACTTAATTACACTACAACCAACGTGGGATTTCAAATCCACCATTTTCCTTTTGAAAGGAAGTGGTTATCTTCCCCTACTTATTGCGTTTTTAGTTGCACATCCCTCACCTTCAGCAACCACTAAACCAGTTCCTCTTTGAAAACTGCTCTAAAATTTTTTTTGCCTTCTTCGCTACCCCTGCCCTTCTCCATCTTTGCCTGCTCTCTGTCATCCTTCATGTCGTTGTTGTCTCCCCATTCTCTTTTCTCTTAGTCTCTCTCATTAGTCACCCAATTGCAAAAATCCTCTAGGACTTGAACTTTAGGAACTTACAGAGGTATATAAGGTAAGTGAGATATCTGTATGTAATTGTTTGCATTGTATGACTGTAAATTTATAATAGAACTATGTTTATGTTTTTGTGATGTATAGTGTACTACGATGCTTCTTTCTTCATAACATTGTTCAATTATAGTGCTGATGTGTTTTGTTATATTGTATGTCTGATGAGTTAATATATGTTGAAAGATAAGAATAAATGATAAATGAATGCATGAAGAATTAATTCTGTTCCATTAGATCACGTGTCCACCATTCTGCTATGTTTGCCTTGTCCTTCGAGAAATGTCTCTGTTTGCCTAATCCTTAGGGAAAAGGTCTCTATTATACGCTTTGGTTAGTTTTGTGGGAAGGCATTACTGCATCTGGTTCCACCTCTTCGAAGGTGCAGAGTAGTACTCATGAGAAATGTCATCTGTACTTACCTTACAGCTAATAATTACCAACGGGTAATGTACGACGCGTATGGAAAGCCCCTGAGGGAGAATGCCCCATCGAGGGAGCCAAGATCGGTATAGCCCATGGTCGTCACAGGTAATCTCTGTTCTAGGTGTGGTGGCAAACTCTAGTGGAAGTTGACCAACGAACTCTGTAAGAATGACTTGAAAAGTATGCTTGTGTTACGATTTACATCTGACTGTGAACGTTACTCTGTCTTATATATGTGATATTTTACTTACTGAGTATATTTTTATATACTCACTCCGTTTTCTTATAAATTTTCAGATGATGATAATAGTGATGATGAGTTTATTGTTGAAGATGTCTAGAGTCTCTGGCATCAGAAGAGTGTCATAGAGTCCTATTTAAAAGTCCACAAAATTAGTTCTTTGTTGTTAGGTTTTATTTAAATTAAATCGTGAGACTTCAAACACATACTTTTAAGTTCTTGACCGTTTTATTAAGTAATATTTCAGTTTATGTATCTAAAAGTTTAATGGAGGATTTTATTTTCTTTATAATATATTAACCTATTTAATATGAGTTTGTTTCTACCTAAAAAAATTGATCAAGCTTCCGGATATTTTTGGGTAAATATTTAATTAAAACTTAGTTAAATTTTCGCGATGTTACAATTGGTATCAAAGAAAATACGATTCTGTTGACAAACACAATTATTTAAAAGTAGTATGCAAAGTTTAAGTCTTGTGACAAAATGATTTTGTGAAATGTTTTCTGAATTTAAGAGTCCGTGCCAGATTCTAGGGTCATGATGTGTCTTTGTCTAGGTAACAGTGTTAAGTTTTGGTATTGTGACTCTGAATGAATTCTATGATTGTCTTAGCTATGAACATCTTGAGTGACTCTGGATCGTCCATTAGTGAGGGAGAAATCTCTGACGCGGGATCTAGTATCCGACTACTTCCTACGAGATTTACTAGGAGAATGTTACTGGATCCGAATCGTAGAGGTCCATGGTATGGAATCCGACAATCGTAAGGAGGGGGCACTTAGATTAAGAAGAAAAACTTGCCCTGTATTGAGAGTTATCCCTCATGAGGTGAGAACCTACCATTTTCCCGCTAGGCGCATCGACAACGGAGAGGAATCTGCTGGGTCTAGCGATATGAAGGTTACCTAACGCATGCCTACAGCTCCCAAACGACCACGAGAATGAGTTTCTACAGTTAGGGACTTTCCACCTAGCTGCGATCCCAATGTACCTTCTATTCCTAGAATCCATAATTTCGAAGATGAACTAGAAGAAAACCCTAAGGAAGAGCCTTAATAAGGCCGAGAAGAAGACATTATAATGCTTATCACTAATTTATTTTTTTAGATTGCCTGGACTTAAGATGTTTTATTCTTCTTTGTTCCTGCCATTGCTGAATGATTTTGTTAATCTTGTTTACTATGTTTTTTTTACCATCAAGTGTTTCTAGAACAGTCCGGTATATTTTTGTTGTTTAAGAAAAAGGGTTATCAAATAAAATGAATTTATGTTACCTTTAATTCTTTCTTTTAGCATTGGTCTTGAATAAATGTATGTGTGTGTCTTTACTTATCCTTATTCGGTTTACACCAGTATGGCACCCCCAAGAAGGGAAAGACGAGCCGACATGAATCAAATGGCCACTGAAACCATTCGGGGTCTGCTACAGGAGCTCGTTGGCGTCAGGGAGGAGACTCCTAATCACGAGTGTCGTGCCAGGAACATTGCCCATATGGTAAAGCAATTTCGGGAGCTTCACCCACCAACTTTCGATGGAACCTCAGTTGACCCTCTCTTAGCAGAGGGGATTGAGACGACTTTCGCATTTTTGGATTGAACTGACCAACAAAAGATTTCCTGTGCAACTTTAATGCTGAAGAAAGATGCTCATCAGTGGTGGGTGATGACACAAATGACCTAGGATACTAATGGAAACCAGATGGCTTGGCCTTATTTCAAGGAATTATTCTATGAAAAGTATTTTCCTATCACCATAAGGCAACAAAAGGAGGCGAAATTCATACAGTTGACACAGGGCTACATGACCCTGATGCAATATGAGGGGAAATTTGAAGACTTGTCACGTTTCGCCCCACATCTCATTGATACTAAAGAACGTAATGCTCATCAGTTTGAGCGTGGTATCAGGCCCGATGTACATAAGCATGTTATGGTGATCAAGCTTAAGACTTATACCGAAGTGCTTCAAGCTTCACAAGTTCTATCTGAGAACACTATGACTTCAAACCATACTGTTCACCATAACTCAAATCCCCATAAAAGGAAGTTTCAAGGGATTTCTAGTTGGACGAAGGATCAATTCAGAAAGTTTAAGGACAAGAATGAGGTTCAGACTTGTGGGACATATGGGAAGGATCATTCTAGGAAATGCTTCAAGGCGATTGGTGCTTGCTTTCGTTGCGGTAAGACCAGACACTTTTTGAAGGACTGTCTTGAGATGAGAGACAAAGCTATCAATCAAAGGATCAGAAACGAACCTAAAGCACAGGGGAAAGTCTATGCTATGTCTAAGAGTGATTTGGAAGAGCTTCTAATGTGGTGTCAGGTACACTTCTCATTCATGGAGTTGCTTCATTTGTATTGTTTGATTCAAGCTCTACGCATTTCTTTACTTCTACCAAGTTCTCTAGGAGTTTAAATGTCAAGATAATACTTTTTGAGGTTGAACTGTGTGTGTCCACCCCTTCTGGTTGCATTCTATATACAAACAAGGCCATTAAATCTTTTCCTATGGTGATTGCTGATAGATTGTTATAGGCCACTCTTACTCTGTTAAGTATGCACGATTTTGATCTTATTTTTGGTATAGATTGGCTAGCTTCTAATTAAGCCAATATTCTTTGTCGCGAACGAGAGGTAATGTTTAACCCCTCAGATATGTCAAGTTTCAAATTTAGGGGATCACATTTTCACACAATACCTTGAATCATATCGTTGCTGCAAGCTAAACGACTGATTACCAAGGGTTGTTGGGGCTACTTGGCTAGTGTATTGGACATGCAAGAGTTGGAGTTAAAGCCGGGCAGTATCAGAGTAGTTAAAGAATTGTCGAAAGTCGTTCCTGAGATGTTGCCAGGCGTACCACCTATTAGAGAAGTGGACTTCAACATTGAGTTAATTCCTAGAACAACCTCAATATCTAAGGCTCCATATCAAATGACTCATGTGGAGATGAAAGAACTTAAGGGGTAACTACAAGAATTATTGGATGAGGGTTTTATACGCCCCAGTGTCTCACCCTGGGGTGCACCCATTCTTTTTGTAAAGAAGAAAGATGGCTCTATGAGACTTTGTATCGATTATAGGGAGTTGAGCAAAGTTACAATCAAGAATAAGTACCCTCTACCGCGCATAGAAGATTTGTTCGACCAACTTCAAGGAGCTTGTGTTTTCTCAAAAATTGATTTGCGGTCCAGATATCATCAATTGAGAATAAAGAAAGAGGATATACCAAAGACTACTTTTCGTACTCGTTAGTTCTTAGTCATGCCCTTTGGATTGACCAATGCCCCTGCCGCATTTATGGACTTGATGAATCGAGTTTTTCGTGACTTTTTGGATAGGTTTGTCATTGTTTTCATAGATGACATTCTTATCTACTCTAAGTTTGAGGGAGAACATGAGGAACATCTCAGAATCATACTTTGAATCTTAAAGGATCAGAGGTTATCTGCCAAGTTCAGTAAGTGCAAGTTTTGGCTATCCAAGATTGCCTGTTTCGGACACATAGTTTCTAAAGACGGTATATCAGTGGATTCGACAAAGATAGAAGCAGTAACAAACTAGAATCATCAAACAAGTGTTAAGGAAATTAGGAGTTTCTTAGGTTTGGCAAGCTATTATCAGGGGTTTGTAGAGGGATTCTCCAAAATTGCTGCACCGTTGACCAAATTGACAAGGAAGAATGCACGGTACATTTGGTCAGAAGAATGTGAGGAAAATTTTCAAGAAGTCAAACAAAGGTTGGTGACAACACCGATTCTCACACTAGCTTCAGGGAGTGATGACTTTGTTATCTTTAGTGATGCATCACATATAGGTTTGGGTTATGTGTTGATGCAACATGGAAAAGTCATTGCCTATGCTTCTTGACAGCTAAAGGATTATGAGCAAAGCTATCCAACCCATGATTTAGAGCTCGCAGTATTAGTTTTTGCTTTAAAAATTTGGCGTCATTATCTTTATGGATCGAAGGTAGAAATATTCACAGATCACAAGATTCTAAAACATCTGTT
Organism: Datisca glomerata; assembly: GCA_003255025.1. Taxonomy (NCBI): domain Eukaryota; kingdom Viridiplantae; phylum Streptophyta; class Magnoliopsida; order Cucurbitales; family Datiscaceae; genus Datisca; species Datisca glomerata. Next base: position 29,951 of record QANY01003043.1, on the reverse strand, counting down.
CACGCAGAAAGAGCTTAATATGAGGCAGCGCAGATGGTTGAAGCTCGTTAAGGATTATGATTGCGTCATTAATTTCCATCCTGGTAAAGCTAACGTAGTAGCGGATGCCCTTGGTAGGAAAATGGGTGTTTCGAGCGCTCTTATTATTTCTCAATGACCTTTTCAAAAAGATATTGAGAGGTTCAGAATGGAAGTCTTGTGTTATGGTGCTACAGCTAAGCTTGCTCATTTAACAATCAAACCTTCACTTCAAGATAGAATTCGTGAAGCCCAGCATGAGGATGCTACATTGATAAAGATTAGATCACAGTTGGAATGTGATAAGTGGAAAAATTTCTCAGTTTCGAGTGATGGAATCCTCAAATTCAATGATAGAATTGTGGTATCTGATAGCACAAATATGAAGAAAGACATATTAACTGAAGCGCACAATACCCCTTATTCTATTCATTCGGGTAGTATGAAGATGTATCATGATTTAAGATGACACTTTTGGTGGGATGGTATGAAACGTGATGTAGCAAAATTTGTGGATCAGTGTCCAACAAGTGAAGGAGGAGCGCCATCGTCCATCCGAACTTTTGCAACCTCAAGAGATACCCGAATGGAAATGGGAACATATTTCGATGGATGGTGTGCCTATTTCCATTGTATCATATCGTGATCAAAGATTTACCTCCAAGTTTTGGTGTAGTCTTCAAGAAGCTTTGTGTACAAAATTGAGATTTAGTACATCTTTTCACCCTTAGACAGATGGACAGTCGGAAAGAGCCATTTAGATACTTAAGGATATGCTCAGTGTGTGTGTTTTGGACTTCAAGGTTAGTTGGAGTAATCAGTTGCATCTAGTTGAGTTTGCGTACAATAACAGTTACCAAGCCACAATCGGGATGGCATCATTTGAAGCTTTATATGGACGAAAGTGTCAGTCTCCAATCCATTAGGATGAAGTTGGTGAAAGAAAGCTATTAGGCCCAGATATGGTTCAACAAGCGAATGATGCTATTTACAAAATTTGAGAAAGAATTAAAACTGCTCTGTGCCGCCAAAAGAGTTATGCGAATATTCATAGGAAGAACTTGAAATTTGAAGTGGATGACATAGTGTATATAAAGATATCTCCCATGAGGGGAGTTATGAGATTCGGAAAAAAAGGAAAGCTTAGTCCTCGTTTTATAGGTCCTTTCGAGATCTTAGAACGGAATGGACTTGTCGCTTATCGTGGGCTCTACCAACAGATTTGGTTGGAGTACACGATGTATTTCATGTCTCAATGTTGCATAAATATATTGCCGAACCACATCATGTTTTGAGTTATGAACCACTTCATCTACATGATGACCTAACTTATGAAGAAACACCAATTCAAATACTTGACCAAAAGACTCAGGTTTGTTTTACGGACTAAAGGAGGTCCATTTGGTGAAAGTGTTTGGAAGAATCATGAGGTTGAAGAAGTCACATGAGAATGCGAAGAAGAAATTTAGACTCGTTATCCAAACCTTTTTGAAGATTGAGTCGGAAATATTTTCGAGGACGAAAATTTTCATAAGGAGGGAAGGATGTAAGACCCGACTTTTATGGTCAGTATATTGGATAATTATTTTTCTTAGAATGGTTAGGTATTTTCTTAGTATAACTCTCTTTATTATTATCGTTGATTTATTTTTTTCGATTATAATATACACATTCTATTGTATATTTTAGATCATTACTCTACTATTAAATTAAATGATAGTTAACATAGCTTACGTTATAAATTAGTGTGTAAATTATCTAAATTCTATTAACAAAATTTGTTAACTCATATTTCAAATTAGATTTCTATTGAAACTGCTACCCTAACAATAGTATTAATAGTATTGTTTTTCTATTCAAATTGCTACTATAACATTACTTTTGATTTCTATTAAGTAAATAATATTAACTTAATTACAGTACAAGAAACGGGGGATTTCAAATTCCCCCACTTATTGCATTTTTAGTTGCTCATCCCTCACCTTCAGCAACCACTAAACCACCTCTTTGAAAACTACTCTAAAAAAATTTCTTCCTTCTTTGCTACCCCTGCCCTCCTCCATTTTGCCTCCTCTTTGTCATCCTTCACGTCGCTCCCATTGGTATTTGTGACTGAAATTTCTGCTGCCTCCCCATTCTCTTTTCTCTCAGTCTTTCTCATTAGTCACCCAATTGCCAAAATTCTCTAGGACTTGAACTTTAGGAACTTACAGAGGTATATAAGGTAAGTGAGATATCCGTATGTAATTGTTTGCATTGTATGGCTGAAAATTTATAATAGAACTATGTTTATGTTTTGTGATGTATGATGTACTACGATGCTTCTTTTTTCATAACATTGTTCAATTATAGTGCTGATGTGTTTTGTTACATTGAATGTCTAATGAGTTAATATATGTTGAAAGATAAGAATAAATGATAAATGAATGCTTGAAGAATTAATTATGTGCCATTAGAGTCACGTGCCCACCATTTTGCTATGTTTGCCTTGTCCTTCGGGAAAGGTCTTTGTTTGCCTAAATCTTAGGGTAAGGGTCTGTATTATACAGTTTGGTTAGTTTTGTGGGAAGACGTTAGTGCAACTAGTTCCACCTCTTTGAAGGTGCGGAGTAGTACTCGTGAGAAATGTCACATGTACTTACCTCACAGCTAACAATTATCGACTGGTAATGTATGGCGCATGTGGAGCCCGTGAAGGAGAAGGCCCCGTTGAGGGAGCCCAAGATCGGTATAGCCTACGTTCGTTACAATTAATCTCTATTCTAGGTATGGTGGTGAACTCTAATGGAAGTTGGCCAGCGAACTCTGTAAGAATGATTTAAAAAGTATGCATGTGTTACGATTTGCATGTGACTGTGAACGTTACTCTGTCTTACATATGTGATATTTTACATACTGAGTATATTTTTATATACTCACTCTGTTTTATTATAAATTTTGAGATGATGATAAGAGTGATGAGGATTTTATTGTTGAAGAGTTCTAGAGTCTCTGGCATCAGATGAGTGTCATCGAGTCTTATTTAAAAGTCCACAAAATTAGTTCTTTGCTGTTGGGTTTTATTTACATTAAATTACGAGACTTTAAACACGTACTTTTGGGTTCTTGACCATTTTATTAAGTAAGATTTATGTTTATGTAACTAAAAGTTTAATGGAGGAATTGATTTTCTTTATAATAATATATTAACCTATTTAATATGGTTTGTTTCTACCTAAAAAAAAATGATCAAGCTTCCGCGATGTTTTTGGGTAAAATATTTAATTAAAATTTAGTTAAATTTTTGGGATGTTACACCTTTACTTCTTCTTCACAAATTCTCGCGAAAGCTTCGGCTTCAATCCACTTAGTAAAGTAGTTCGTTGCTACCAACATAAAGCATTTTGAGTTGGCGCCATGGGAAGTGTTCAAACAATATCAAGTGCCCACTACATCAATGGCCACGGGCTTTCCACTGTGTTGAGCTCTCGAGGAGTCATTTTGGCTATGGGAGCAAATCATTAACACTTGTCACAATTTCTTGCATACCTCTTGGCATTTTGATGAATTTTGGGCTAGTAATACCCTTCGTTCAACACTTTATGAGCTAATGACCTTCTCCCGGTACTATTCCGCTTGTTCCTTCGTGGATCTTGACTAACACATATTGCGCTTCATTTTCCCGTAGACATTTCAAATAAGGTCCTGAAAAAGTGTTTTTATATATTAACCCATTAATTAAGGAGTACCTGGTACTTTGCTGCTGAACTTTCCTTGCTCGAAGTTTGTCATCATGCAACGTCTCATCCTCTAAGTAAAGGATTGTCATCTTGCCAGCTTGGTTCCCTCTCGACTTCTACATTTTTTACATTGTTCAACAAGAATGTAATACTTGGCTTTTCAAGAAATTCTACTGGCACACTCCTCTTGTGCGGGAGTTATAGCGACGACCTTAAGTTTGCTAAAGCGTCAGCGTGTACGTTCTCCGTTCTCAGGATCTGACGAATCTCGTAGCTTTTCAACAGACTTAATAGGTCATTTACCTGTTGTAAATAACTTATCATCCTTTCATCTTTCTCTGTAAATTCTCCTGTAACTTGTTTCACAATTAGCATTGAATCACATAATATTGTTTTTATGTCCACTACCTTCAATTCCCGTAGTAGGAAAATTCCCGTTATCAAGGCTTCATACTCTGCTTCATTATTTGAGGCATTGAAACCAAAAGAGATGGGGTGTTCTAGCATTTCTCTAAATGGCATCTATACTACTACTCCTGCTCTGACCTTTTTGTTATTTGAGGCTCCATTAAAGTGCAACTCCCAGGTCACTGGTAAAGTCTTCTACTAATGGATTTCATATTGGCCAAGCTAAATTGCCCATTTCCCATTCTTTCGCTGACTTCAGGTATGTGTAACAGACTTGTAATCGGTGAATGTGTTATTACTTTTATGTTATGCACTTGGACGTAAGGTCTTAGCTTTCTCGCAGCTGTTACAACGTCCAACACCAATTTCTCCATTCTTTTGTATCTGGTTTCAGCTGCCACTAGACTTCTGCTCACAAAATACATAGGTTTCTATTTTCTTTCTTCCTCTCTGATGAGAATGGCACTAACGGCCGTCTACGACATAGCCACATATAGATAACTGCTCACCATGTACTAGTTTTGTTAGCAGCAAGGGAGTTGATAAGTATTTCTTAATATTGTTCAATGCCTCTTCACATTCGTCATCCCAGTTGTTCACGAAATTCATTCTTAACTTTGAGTAGAAGGGTTTGCACTTATTTGTTGATCTTGAGATGAATCTGTTTAGAACTGCCAAACTTTCCATCAAGCCTTGTATATGCTTTCAGTTTTTGGGGGACTTCATCTCCATTATGGCCTTCACCTTGTCTGGGTTAACCTCAATTCTCCGTTGTGTAACCAAATGGCCCAAGATATTTCCCGCTGCTACGTCGAATATGCACTTCTTTGGGTTCAACTTCATGGAGATTTCCCTTAAGATTGAGAAGGCCTCGTCAAGATCCCTGATGTGGTCTTACTATTTACAACTTTTCACCTGCATGTCATCTACATAAACTTTAATGGTTTTGTACTGTTTTAATAATAAAAAAACAAAATTAACATTACAATAATTGATATGAAAATATGTAACATTAAATTGATGATCTCATTAATTACTTATAAGTATTCAAAGAAACCATTATGTGTCTTCTTCACATTCACATTTGTGTTAGCCATCTGAAATATATGTTAGTATAATAAAATTTAGCCCTCTGATGTCTTTTTATCATGATTATCCTTGACACTAATTTATAACGGATTGAGCATCATCCAGTAAGAATGCTAAGGTCCTATGCACCATTAAATTAATGGCATACCAAATGTGTTTGAAAGAAAATAAGTAAAACTAGCTATAAGATCTTTGATAAGTTGCACCAGCATTTTTTAACCCAAATGGCATTACCTTATAACAGAAAGTACCATACTCATTTATAAATGAGAGTTCTTCTTGATCAGGCTGGAACATTTTCACCTGGTTATATCAGGAGAAGGTATCAATAAAACTGAGGAGTTTATGTCTGGAGATGCGTCCACCATCTGGTCTATTCTTGGCAGCGGGTAGTCATCTTTAGGGCAAGCTTTATTCAGGTCGATGAAGTCCACACAAATTCTCTATTTCTCATTTTTATTTTTTACCCTAACTACATTGGCGAGCCAATCCGGGTAATCCACTTCGCGGATGAAGCCAGCTTTCAAAAGTTTCTCCACCTCTTCTTTGATCACCTCGTTCTGTTTCGGAGTCAAACTCCTCCTCCGTTGCTTTACTGGTTTAACAGTGGGATCTGTATTCAATTTATGACATATTATTTGTTCAGGAATACATGTCATATCTTGTGCCGTAGTCGCAAAGATGTCTTTGTTTCTCCGTAAGAAACCTATCGGACTTTCCTTTTCAGTTTGTTTAAGGTGGGCCCTAATGTTGGTTGTCTTTTGAGTTTCCTTATCTAAGTAGATGAACGTAGTCTTTTCTCCTGCCTTGTACCTTGGGCCCACCTACCTGTCTTCCTGTGATTGCTATTGCTCCATAGTCACGAATGCTTTCCTGCTTTCTTTTCCATTGGCATTTTCCTAGCAGATTCTAGTACGGTTACAGTGCAAATACGGGCAGCTGCTTGATCTCCCTTTATGGTCTTGATTCCTTCTGGGAGACAGATATTTTAACACTTGATAAAAGGTAGATGGTACAACTTTCATCTTGTGTAGCCAAATCCTTCCCATAATTTTATTGTATGGGGATGAGGTGTCCAACCCCATAAATTATGTTAGATGATTGAAGGCTTCACAATAATTCCTTAAGAATAACTGATAGCCCCGTTGGAGCCTATCAGTGGTTGCGACGGACCTTGCTGCCAATCTCCCATGGACATCTTCACAAGGATGGAACAGTGTAAAATGTTAACAGAGCTCTCGTCGTCAATTAATACTCTACTCAACAGACAGTTGCCAACCTGTATTGAAATGACCAAAGCGTCATTATGACATTAGTTGTGTTCCAGATCCAATTCATCGAATATCAATGGAAGGTTCCCATTGTCACTCGAAGAGCTTCCTTTCTCCCAATGCTCCTCTAACATAGGAGTCTTACAATATGCCTACCTCTCCTTCTTAGTAGTACATTCTTACTTAGTCAATGCGATAATTGTATTGACAATCCACAGAGCTTGTTTCCAGTTACAACATTTTCCTTCATCATGGGCTTCCTTCTCGATTTCCCATTTCTACTCTTCTTCTTCACAAACTATTGAAGATATCCCTCTTTAATCAATACTTGTATAATGTCCGTTGCTCCTATGATAAGAGAAATACTTGTCTTTGTCTTTATAGTGGGGTTCTTTAGTGATTGCGACTGGCCTCTTCAACCAAGGTTTATCCTTGATTATCTCCAGATTCTAATTCAGGGACATCGTGATAGGTGTATATAGACCTTATCTCTAGGATGGACCATGTTAGCATGTCTCCCTCGGCTTTTAGTATTTACCTATTTTCTCTTGCCCCTCTCATTATCTTTTCCCGTTCTCTCTGGCCTCTTCCTGTCAGATCTGGAACCCCGTTCTCCTTTTCGTGGTTTGTCAGTCCTTCACTCTGCTAGCTTCAACAAGCTTCTCATTTCTTCTTCTAAAGTGATGTAGTTCTGTACCCATTAGAATGTCTCGGCCATAGTTAACAGTTACATCTTTGACAAATCTTCAGAAAAAGGGGTGAGTTTGGATCCAACCCTCGTCTGAAAGCTAGTCTAGCCACACGGTTATCACAGTTCTCCATCTTAGTCATCTTGTCCTTAAATATATGAGTATATTCTCGTAGGGACTCTATTTTTTTAGTGGAGATATTCAGGAGGTATTTTGTGTCCTCCATTATAGGCCGTTAGGTAGAGTACTGCTCGAAAAAGACAGAAGACATAACAATAAAGTTAGCAATTGAATGTGTGGGGAGAGAATGATACCATTTCAAGGCGGTCCAGTCTAGACTAGTGGGAAACATTCTGCACATCAGTTCATCTTCATGTTGATGCAGCACCATCACTTGTTTAGATCGCCTAAGATGATCCATCAGATCGGATTTGCCTTCGTAACATTTGAACTTGGGCACTAAAAATTTTTTCGTTACTGGGGCTGCTAGGATCTCCGGACATAGTGACATTCGGGTGAGTGATTCGAGGTCAGCTTTTCCCGTATTTCCCAAATTTCTCATCTCCATCGTCGGACATGCTTCTCCCCTTATCTCCTTTGTATGAAGTTTGGACTGGATTTCCCCATCTTCGTGCTTCACATTTCTACTATTCTCATTATCTTCCTGTCTAACGTCTTATCTTCCATTCTTCTGAATGGTTTTCCTGTTACTCATTGTTGGTTCACTGGCTAACCTCTCCATATGTTTGCGGTAATTCCTGTTGTTGAGTATTGATCTGGTCTTGTATCGTTTGCCAAGCGTTGAGTAGCGTTTCAGAATTTTACTACTCCATCTCCTACATTCTAGTCAGAATCGTCTGGAGTATCTCAACTGGTGGAATGGGCTGATCAACGTGATCGTCCTCATTCCCCGTTCTGTTTCCCTTGTTGAGGGCAAATTTCGATATGGTTCTATGCTTTTTTGGTTTTTGGAAGGGTTTTTCTTGAGTTTTCTTTTCACTCTCAATGAAAGCACCAAAATGTCAATGATTTTTTCGGCGGGGAAATAACCAATACAAAATAACTAAAACAAAATTCCAAAGAGTAAAAAGAATAAGAACTCAATAGTTTAAGATCTTGTATTTGACTCATTCTTGTGGGGTGATGTACATCCCTATTTATACATAAATTTCACAATAAAGATCACAACAAATTCCCCTTACTCCATAGCTGATAGAGGGGAACTGATAAGCATCTAAAGAGAATATTCACAAATTAGATCCCTATCTTAACCGCCTAGTTGATCTCACAGTTCCTATTCCTTTTTCCCATTGCGTTGATTCCTCCAGACTCTTGACTAAGGGGACAATAGGCTTAAAACAATATCATCTTCCATGGCCCTCGAAGGTATTAAAACCAAAAGAAGCAAGGAGAAGCAAAGGAGAACTTAGAAGAACAAAGATGAAATGTGAAGAAGAAATGGAGAAAGAGAGTCCTTAAATAAACCATGGATGCCAATGAGAAATGAAAATCATTTAATTCAAAAAAGAGGGCAGTGATGGAATGCCTGCAAGCACCTGAGTGGAAAAGCTTTTGAATAGATGTAACTGATAGTACATGGGGACAAACCGTCATGACCATATATGAATGAAAAGGTGACAACTGGAAGATAAGGGAGGCGTGCTCTGGCAAAATAAAGATTTGGAGGTCACATCGTGCGTTTCCAATAAATATCAATTGAAAATGGGGAGATATAAAGGCAAAGGAAAATGATGAGTCATGGCAAACAATAAATAAGTTACCTAGGGAATCGAGCTAATCATTTTCTACGAGCACGCTAGTGAAAATGGGAAACGAAGCGACGGACAAAGTAATTATTGCTGGCCATTAAAATACGTCGTGGTGCGAACAATGAGAATAGAAGACACGACAATAGAGGTGACAATCATTACACCTCAATGAATGAAATTTTATTGAGTGTAATGGGGGCAATGAACGGACTTAGTCCAATCTTACACGTGGCAAGATCTGGATTGAGGAATCAACGCAAAGGGAAGAAGGAATGGAAATCGTAAGATCACTTAGGCTGTTAAGATAGAGATATCAGTTCCCCTCTATCAACTATGGATTAGGGGGAATTTTTTCATAAATTTTTTTGTGAAATTTGTGTATAAATAGGGGTGTGCATCATCCCACAAGAATCAATTAAATACAAGCTCTTAAACTATTGAGTTCTTATTCTTTTTGCTCTCTCAAATTTTATTTTAGTTAATTCATAATTGATTCTTTCCTTACCGAAATATCCTTTACAGATAAAAAATTGACATTTATCAACTGTAAATAAACTTCTACATTCATGTGCAATACAAGAATATGCTTACTATGGTCAAATATCAGGAAATACATGAAATTATTTTAACCTGTTTGTACTAGATTTAACTTCTTCTATGTCTGGATTTATTTCAATGGCACATGATATTTGTTATTGACAGGCTCAACTCATCTAATAATACAGAGTCAAAGGACCATATTAATAATGATAAAAATCAAAAAATGACTTTATGATATTACTTTAATATAATAATATTCTATACCAAGTATAATTATTTACCTTCATAATTATTTGCCCTCACGTTCAAAGCAATAATTATTGGTTTTTCAACGACACTATCTTCTAGAATTTTTCCTTCATTTTCTACCAATTTAACTGTATTTGAACTGTAAAAAGAACAACAATAATAATAACTAATTTAAAAGAAATGAAATGAAGTTGTATGAACCTTTTGTTTGTTTTAATTGTTTCTTTTCATCTAGAAGAACTATTCCACATTTTTTTTTGTTTTCCTTTCACTTGGCCTATTTACTTTTATTGGGATTGATGGTTTTACTTTGATTACCATTCCTATGACATCTGAAAACACATTGTTAGTTTCTAAAATTGGGAATCTTTATTTATATATCCTTACTTTGATGATGTAATTATAAAAGTTAGGAGGTACCTATAACATCATCTCCATCAATGAATTTGGAAACATCATTGAATTTCACAAATGTTTCCGAAATTCTGTTGTATAGATGTTCTTCGAGTTCTTCTACCTCAGTCGGCATTGTGAACGTCAATTCAATTTGGTCATTGCATTTTGATACTTTCCTTTGACATGCCTGATATACTTCATTCCTAATAATGTATGATTTTTCCTTTTCAATTGCATCACCGAATTTTGAAATCACATCGTTATACAACATTGCTTAAATTTTATTTCCCTGAGAGAAGAAAATTCAATGCTTCTTAAAGTATTGTAAATTGCATTATGAAATAAAAGGGTTGTAGGATATACATTACCTCTTTGTCTATTAGTATCAATCTCATAATGTCCAGTCTTCTTGTTGCTTTGGTATACGATTCAGCAAAATTTTTTAGAGCGACTTTAATGCACCACTCCTCTTCGAAAGGAGACAATTCACGTATAAGCTTTACCTCCATTACAGGTAAACAACAATGTTCTAGTGGTACAAAACAATAAATTAGATTTATCAATAAGAATTTGTTTAATTATAAAATGAACGCTCATATGGATAAAAAGGAAATGGAGAACTATTGTTATCTATGAAAACCACAAATGTATTTGAAGACTTTCTTCTTTAGCACTTTCATCCATCAAACTATCTGTATTTATAGTTTTTGAAATACATGAATCTGAAGGGGAATTTGAAGGTATTTAAACAAATGAATAGAACAATTTATTGAACATGAATTTATAATATATCTTATAACTAGTTCGGACTAATAATTTCTGGATTTGCTTAATGGGTATTTTTTTTAAATGGAATGTGATGATAATAATATGAACACAAAACTGATCATTGAACTTCCTGAACCGTGGGCCTTCCTAAACAGTCCGTTAAGAATTATATATATATATATAATGAAAACAATTCATGCATTAGTAAATATAACAAATTTTATTGAAAACGGGTTGACAACTTAATAGACTAACTGATTATTAATTTGGACAGGAAAAGATTCATGTATGGTTGAATTTGTTCCAGCCAATTAGATTCACTTATAGTAAGGGTATATGTGGAACAATTTAATTTTGAATGGATTAAATTGTACAAAAAAAGATTCTCCAGGCATGATGCTTTTAATATATTATTGATTGCAGATTATATTGAAGCAGGGCTTGAAGGAAATTTTTTTTGATTGACCAAAGAGCCTTCACTTAAAAATCAATAAGACGAAACTAATCTTTCATTTTATTTAACTAGTAAAAAATTATGTGTTTCGCACGTGTTAAACAAGTTAAAATAGAGGCAAATTTTGAAAATTAAGAATAATATTAAAATAAATTTATTATTTTTAAAATAATTATAAAGATAAATTTAAAACAATATAATAATAATAAATACATTAACTTGTTAATAATATTAAATAGCTAGCTATAGTAGGTTGAACATGTTTAGAACTCATCTTTAATTAGTGCTCATCTACTATGCTTTTAGACTAATTAAATCCTCAATTCATTATTGTTAAAATATATTGTTGAAATTTTATTGTATAGAATTACTTTTTGAATAATAAAAAAAATGATTATTCATCAATTTATTCGATTCATTTATATTAAGAAATAATTAATCTTTTTAAAAAAATATTTCTATCAATTCATTGATATTAATTTTCATGTTCTAATACCATAATAAATATTATAAAATATTTAACTCTATAAGTTTCTAACTTATAAATAAGTATTACTAAAAAATAATTTCTAAATTCATATTTATGAATATTTATGTTTCTATATGCATAATATTATAAATTATATATATTTTTTAAAAAATTTATAAACAAATTATTATTGAATGAAAAAAATAATATCAAATGAGAAATGGCGTTAAAATCCTAAATTATACTATATTTTAAGGAGGATTGAAGGGTAAAAATGAGAATCAAAAGTTTCTCTCTTTTGAGGTTCTTTTAGTAAGTAAAAAGGCTCTTTTAGTATATTATTATGAATAAGAATAAAAATTAAGATTAAGATATTTTTAATTTAATTATATAGAATAGGCACTTAATACGGTGCATCATATCAAAAAAATAAAAATGTAATGTCTTAGTTTCATATTCATGAATGGTAATTATTATCTCTCATTTCGAAACGAAATGAGTTTTGGCTAGTTTGACCGCCTCTCTTATATATGCATGTTAGACAATCCTATTCATTCGTCTTTTTAGTTTACTATATCAAAATTTTCTGTTAGTTTTAGTTTTTCATTTTAAATTAGTATTTGCAATATATTTTTTATAATTTTGTTGTCTGACATTTTATAGAAAGATCATGCCTATTTAATAAATCCTTTATTGTCTTCACAATACTTAGAACTATCCAAAGTGACAAACAATTAAAGTTTTTATTTGTTTTAGTTTTCATCTTTTGATGTTAGTTTTAAGTTTTAATTTTAAATTAATATTTTTATAATTTATTCGGTGACATTTTATATAAAGATTGTATATGATGTTGACTGTCAGCATAGTTGATTCGCAAAGAATATACGTGGCCATTAAAGAGAAGACCAACTACCAACTACGTGACATCTTATTTGTGATGTGTAATTTATGAAATAATCTTTTAAGAGACATCGTCCAGATTTTATAAGGGCGATGGACTCAATAGTGTGCCTTTGTCGCTTTTCTCTTTATCGCTATCCGTCGTTGAGCTCAATGACAAAGGCTCATGCATTCTTCCTTGCTTGAGAATGTGTAGGTTTGGGTCTGAGAGTTGAAGGATAGATCACCTTCCAGAAGGTGACAAAAAGCCTCTCTTAAAACTCTGATGAAGATTTCAGAGTACAATATATTCTCTCTGGCTAGCCTAAGGGTCTAAATCATTTACAAGGAAGACAAATATTCCCTTTTTTAGTTGAAAATCGTGGGGACCATATGTAACTAATCCTCCTAGAAGTTATGATTTTTCTTAATTAATCATAATCATTCTAACTAATTATTCCTACAAGGCAACAAGCAATCGTTGCTTTTTCAAAAAACTTAACTATTTTCATAAAGGCGTTTGGAGAAAGACTCTCACTTACACTACCGTCACAGGGTTTGTCGTGCCCCACACGCCGTGACCATGAATATGGGGGAGTAATGAATTTCTCATTCTGTGATCATCTATATCATAACGATGCTCTAGTGATCTCTTCTTTATGAAGCGGTGCTATAAACTATCATCCCTTTCCAAATGGAAGGTGACACATCCACAACACCTAAGGAAGCCATGTTGGTCAAAGAGTTAATTTTCCTGACACGACATCATCTTGTCTAAATCCTAGTAGACTGCAACATTAAGATATTCCCAAGCAAGGGGGAATGCACGAGTCCTTTTCATTAAGCTCGGCAATGGACATAGATAAAGATAAAAATGATAAAAGACACACTATTGAGTCCACCACCCTTATAAGATCTGGACTACGTCTCTTAAAAGATTATTTCATAAATTACACATCATAAATAAGATGCCACGTAGATGCCAGTTGGTCTTCTCTTTTAAATGTAAATTTGTTCTTTGCGAGTCAACTATGTTGACGGTCAATATCATATACATTTTTAAACCCCTTTACAAGTTTGGACGCGGATGTTCACCCTAGTCAAAGTGATAAATTTGATGATAAAAAATAACACATGAACTAATATTTTTAAATAAGTGTGTATGTGCTAAATAATATGAAAACAAGTTTGAAAACACTTAATCTTAAGTGTTCATGCAAAAAAAAATAAAGGGTAATCGAAACCGTAAATGGTGAGATATGCGTGACATATTACGAAGGGCACAAAGCATATCAAATGAACTCCATTTTTGGACACCGAACCGCTAATGAACCAGACTGTAAGAGACCGAACTAGATAGAATAATGTGAAAATATCAAGGACCGCTTCACCCCCGATTCGGTGTCCAAATTGGCTCAATTTTGGAGGTCAATCCAGTTGGAAAATGGTGGACCGATTAGGAACCTATCAGACTGGTTCCCTAAACGGTGTGATCGATTTTGCAATTATTGTAATTTCTTGCCTTATTGCTGAAACCGGTTTGATCGATGGAGTAACCGGTGTGATTGGTTTGTCAAAAAGTACTTCCTTTTTTACGACCGGTCAATTCGGTTCTCCAACTGGTTGGACCGATTTCAATAGTGATTTTCCGTCACACCTCTCCATATCTCTCCACTCCTCTCTGATGAAGTTCTATAGTATTTTATTCTTTGAGAGGGTTGTATTTTGAGCAAAAATTTGAGATATTTTCTAAAGAGGAGCTAGTGCAATTGTGAGCGAAAAATTGAGAGATCTCTACTCTTTGAAAGAGTGAAAAATTTTGTAAGAGATTCGAAGATCTCGACCGAGCTGCATTGTTAAGGTCTGATTGGTACCATAAGACAATAGAGTTTGTAAAAGGTTTGGTCTCCACCCATAAGAAGACCGTGAGGAAAAAAATCTTCAAGGGGGGATCCTTGGGGCGTGGATGTAGGGATAGGTTTTCCCAAACCACGTAAAAATATTGTGTGTCAAATCTCTCTTCCCTACTCTTTTATTTACGTACTATTTACTTTCCGTACTTAATTTATCGCACATTTAATTTCCGCACTTTAATATTATGCATCATCATTATTTTATTTATTTAATTGCTCATTTATTAAATATTGCTTGATTGATTTAATTTATTATTCAATTTATATTTCAAGTAATTTTATGTTGATTCTATATCAAATATTTCTTTTTTGATATTTTCCCTTAATAAAATGGGGGTCATATCGATCGTGCAATTAGTATAAGAGTTTGGTGCTTGATGAGTGTGTTTAACACTCATATTTTAGGGAATATTAAATTTAATTTTGTTGGTTCTTTTAGATTTATTGTTTTTATTTTATCATGTATGTTTGATATTTAAATGCATTTGGATTGATTTCGAAAGATTTGGAAGTTAAAAATGTGAAGAAAACAAGAAAAGTATGGACCTGGGCAGAGAGTCAGTGTCGTGACACTGACGCGCGGATAGATTGATCAACATCACGACGCTGGCTTTGACGACGTGCACTGCGCGATTCTACATTTTTATGTGATTGTTTTGCTTTAATATTATCCTTTTAAAACCCTAGTATATAAATAAAATATTTTAGGTTTTTTTGGGATGACTTTTTGGATCCAACAGGGAGACGGATCTCAACTTCAATTTCATCCTCAAATCTAGTTTTTTTTTCTCTTTTCCTCTATGTTCATGAATATTATTAGGATGTTTTCTTATTCTAGTATGTTCTAATTTTCTTATCTATAGTTAGGACACAGCCAAACAATGATTGTTGATAAATTTTGATTTTCAAATCGATGTTTATTTAGTATTATTGGGCGTTATAATATGTTATTAATGTTTGTGATCGTCTGGCCAACTATTGCATGATTTGTATTTAATTCTGAGACTCAGAAGTGATGATTAAATTTACTCTTTGTTTATAACACCATTAGAATTTTATAAGTTAGTGATAATTATGGATCTAGTGTAGCAATTATAATTTCTTGTGCTTAATGAGTTTCAATATATTGAATCTTGACAGAGATGTGAGATTCCTATTTTTGATTCATTGTATCGATGCTTGAGAAAAGTAATAACTATATTAGAGAAATTCGCTATCAGTATTATGATAAAAATTGATTGATTGAGTTTTAGAATTTAAAGCATGTTTGGTTTGGTGAAATTGAAAACCATAGAGTTTTTAACTATTCAAGTTTGAATTAATTATCCTTATCAAGTATTATGCTTTTTCGTTTAAATTTTCATTAAAAGTGTAACGCCCCGATCCTCGAGGGTTAGACATGCTTGAAAGTTCACAAGTTAAAAATCCCCAATTCAATTTAAAACCCTAATTTGAGAAATCCCCAAATTGAAAATCCTAATTTTGCCCTAATTTTAACGTTAAATAGTGGAAGCATAAAATCATTTTAAGAGAATATTAACTCATTAAACTGAAATTAGTGATTCATTAAACTGTAATAAAATGAAGCACGAAAATCCCTAAGATATGAAAGTTAAACATGAATATTCATAAATTTCTAAAATAACTGAAATCAAACTGAAGTCATAACGTTATAATTTAACATAAAAATCATAATCATGCTTGCAATGGCAGTCCCTCACTCCTGTTGCTCACTATCACCTGCAACACAATCATTTATGGGGGGTGAGTATTAAAGATACTCAGTAAGTAAATTCATATACTAATAAGTTTCACATGCACAAATGTAAACATATAACTCACGCAAATTTAATTTCACACGGTCACTGGTTACATAAATACTTATAATAACATACTGATTTCATGGTTAACATATAACTTGAACTTGTACTTATACATGCCGATACTTATACTTGCTTGATCATAATTTGAGCAGGCATATCTCTCGATTAACAACCTAACCAGAACTAATTCACAACTTGAACTTGATCTTGTAACATGAATTTGAACATGACAGATTGGCTATCCTAAAACTTGATGTCACTTAAAGTCATCTGAACCTTAAGGATGCTAACATGAACATGGTGACACTCAACCGTATAACTTGATAATATGACATGAACAATTTGGTTACTTCATAACCAAGGGACATGACTAAGTCTACTTCTTGTTTACTTATCACTTTACTTGAATTAAGATTCATAATTTACATTTTCATATATACATGGGTAAACGTATAACTTGTTCATGAACATAAACGATATAACTATTACATGTATAACTCAAAATATAATAATATATAACGTGGTAAATAATTTTATCGTGATATGAAAAATAAATAAAAACACTTGATCATAAGATTGAACATAAAGAAATAATAAAACAATTTCACATTATACATTCTACACTTATAACATATGAACCGAATTATTATGTAAATTCACTTACATGGATTCACTACGAATTAAATTTAGCAACTAATGACCTGAAATCCAAGGATCCCAGATCACAAAATATTCATATAATATCTATAATTATATAATTAACTAGAGGGCGAGTGAGGTTGGGAACAGGTGGAAACTAAACCGGGTGTAAATTGATTGATCAAGCGGTACAAACCGGTTCATTTAGGTTCAGGTGGTCTGAACTGGCTTGGGTTGAGTGATTTTTGTTAGATCAGGTCGAGTCAGAATCAACTCGGGTCTAAATAACACACTGATTGGTAATAAATACATAGCCAAACAAAATGGGTAAAACACGAAATTCTTAAAAACACTAAGAAATCTAATAAGCATTGAAATCACTCCATAATCAATTCAATTGTTTAAAGAGTTAAAAAACTATTTGATTCACATAAAGGAACGTATATTAATTGTTTGAAAAGGTGACAAAATCACTTCATTTGAACCAAAGAGAGAACTTCTTTTATTATTGTGTAAAAATCACATAATCCGTTGACTACCAAAAACCCTCTTGGATGAATTATCAAAAAGGGTAACCTAGAAATACAGCCTCGCAAAATCAGTGCTCGTAAAAAGTACAAAAAAAAGACTAAAATAAAGAGGTATAAATCTTAATCCTTCAAAAGGATAATGTTAAAAAAAAGTGAGCACTAGTTCTGGAATGAAGCTGAAATATCTAAGCTGAACAATTCAGTAAAATAACTTAGCAAAACAATTTCAAAACTCCCATTTTTGTTTGGTTGGTAGAAAAATTGAGAGAATAGGGGAGACATATGTGAAGGAGAAAGAATCGAATATTGAAATAGAAAGCGAGAGAAAAATAAGCTTGCCGGACGAGCCCAACAATGAGGTGCTGCCAGCGAATGAAATGAAGAAGAATATAGAGGAAACATAGGGTTTCACTGGAAAAATTAGAACAAAAATTCAGATTGAAGCATCAACACATTAATTAAAATCTAAGTTGAATAGAGAGAGAAAATAGGAAAGAAAAATAGAAAAGAAAGGCAAGAAGGAAAAATTGAATACTTACTTAAATTAGAAAAAAAGAAGATGAAGTTGAAAGAATGAGAATCAATGGAGTTTTCGCCTGAGGGAGAGGGCTGCCAGAGAGATAAAACAAAGAGAGAATGGCAGTTAAAGGGAGGGTTCGTGAATTAAAAGAAAATAGGGAAGGAGGGAGTTGTGGGTGGTTACAGGGAAATGGTTCGCGCAAAAGAGATGGAGAATGGGGTAGATACACTAGGGTGTGTACACAATGGTGTGAGTGAGTGAGAATGGAGAGAGATATTACCGAATGCCATAAAAAGGTTAGGGTTGACTTTGGGTGTAAATACATAGGTGTGAGTTGGGGGGATTAAAATTATGAATCCACCCCTTATAATGCTTGGGGTATTACAAAAAGAATCCCCGCTTTTCAATATTTTTAATTAAAATTAGGATTTAGTTGATTTCAATATTTAATATCAACCAATCATGTTGACGATACTCTATTTTCATATAAGTTTATTACTTGGCGGTGATAATGTACATTTACACTATAAAAAAATTGTAACAAGTTTTTGGCGCCATTGTCATGGATTATTTTCTTTACTAATATTTGAATTATATATCTTTAATTTTAATTCGAGTCTTAATTTTTTATTTATTTATGATTATTTACAATTTTGATTTTTCAGGCATTTTCTAAGGTGTATGAGAAACTTTGGAATCGAAAATTTAGAAATTGAGTGAACTTATCATCGTAATAGAAAAGTGAGGAGAAAAGTTTCTAAACAACCTCAAGAAACCATGGAAGATGTCAGAGAAAATCTTGAAATTGTGAACAACCAGAATAATCAGGCAATTCGAGACTAGCTATGCCAGTAGTCAATGAGGTCGCATATGCGATTCAATGCCCTATTATTAATGCCAAAACTTCAAGGTTAAGCCTCTATCATTTACATAGTGCTAGCAAATTAGTTTAGTGTCCTGCTTAATGATGATCCAAATGTTCACATAGTCACTTTCCTCAAAATTTGCTAGACATTGAAGCACAACAATGTCTCAACTGATGCAATTAGGTTGAGATTATTCCCACTTTCACTTCGAGATAAGGCTAAGAGTGGGTTGAACTCTTTACCCGCTGGATCAATCACCACTTGGAATGGACTTTCTGAGAATCTTTTGGTTAAATTCTTTCCACCTGCTAAAATAGCCAAGATGAGGAACACGATCATTACTTTTGTCTAATATGATATAAAGACTCTTTATGAAGCTTGAGAGAGGTTTAAATAGATGTTGAGAGGATGCCTACATTATGAACTCTCTAGATGGCTACAAGTCCAAAATTTCTACAATGGTTTGGGGAATTTAATGAGGACACTAGTCGATACGACAACTGAAGGTGTTGTAATGGGCAAAACACATGAGAAGGCCTATGCTTGAAGAAATGGCTGCTAATGCCTATCAATGGCTGACTGAGATCAACATACCGAGAAAGATTCATGGAGTTCATGAAGTTAATGCTCTTACTACTCTCATTGCTCAAGTAGATACACTGTCCAAGCAATTGAGTTCTTTAACCACCAATTCTAGTGCTATTCATGCTACATAGGAGGTTTGTAATTTATGTAATGGACCTCATCCTACTACTAAATGTCAAACCAGTAATCCCTTTTCTCCTTCTCAGTTAGAACATGTTAATTTTGTTGAGAACTACAATAGGAATAATAATCCATTCTCCAACGCTTACAACCAAGAGTGGCGAAATCACTATAATTTCTCTTGGAAGAATAATCCAAATGTGATGAATCCACCAGTTGCTACTTAGCCTCGATTTCAGCCTCAACAACCTAAATTTTCTTTAGAAGATACTCTTGCGCAACTCACAGTTAATATTACTTAATTTATGAAAAGCACAAATGCTACATTTTAGAGGCAAGAAACAATTATTCAGATTCCAGTTGCATCTATTCAGAATTTGGTGCTTCAAATGGGTCAACTGTTAGAAATACTCACTCAAAGACCACAAGGTTCTCTACCGAGCAACAATGATAGGAATCTAAAGAACAAGTAAACACCATTACCCTACTGGCAAGGAGTTAGCAGAATCGAAGAAAGAAACAATTGAAAGTTCTCTACCAACTGAAGCACAAACTAAGGTTGTAGGTGATGATCTTGTCAAGAGCTCAGAAAAGAAGGAAGACAAGCCTAAGTCAAAACTCTTTCCTAATAATCCTCTACCGTATATTCCACCTATTACATACTCTCACTGGTTCCAAAAGCATTAATTGAACAAGAAGTTTTCAAGTTTCTTGATGTGTTTAAGAAACTGCACATCAACACTCCTTTTACTGAAGATTTGGAACAAATACCAAACTATGCCAAATTTATGAAGAAAATTCTCTCAAACAAGAGAAAGCTAGAGGAGTTTGAGATAGTTACGCTTACTGAGGAATGTAGTGCTATCTTGCAGAATAAATTACCTCTAAAGCTAAAAGACCCTAAGAGTTTTACTATTCCATGCACAATTGGGAATTCATATTTTGAAAATGTCTATGTGATCGTGGGGCTAGTATCAATTTGATTTCATATTCAGTATACAAGAAGCTAGGTATTTGAGAGATTAAGCCTACGACAGTCTTTTTACAATTAGTTGATCGTTCTATTAAATATCCACTGGGGATTATTGAGGATGTCTTGGTAAAAGTGGATAAATTTATTTTCCTAGCTGATTTTATTGTTCTTGACATGGAGAAAACTCAAGAAATTTTTAATAAATGTTTACTAGTACGGTTTGCTAAGCATTTTGAATGCATGTGATCTTGATCTGAATCACTGATGTGGATAGACATCTTAATGAAGATACTTTAAATAATTAGATTGTATAGGAGAAGACCGATGTGGATTAATATCTTTATTAACTTACCGTTTATCGTAAAGATTTAATACACATCAATCTGATGATCATATGTAGATCAATCTGAATTCAGAGTAGTCATGAACTCCAATACATAACTACTGGATCTTTTGATTCACTCGTTAAGGTTTATTTATAAAATAGACTAGTGACTTTTATTTTAGAGATTCAGTGATATGGATGGGTGAGAACATGATCTTACAAGATTTGAAATCCAAGCTTTCCTAATGGATCGTATATTGGTTCCCTTAAGTATTAATTCTGGAACTGAATAGTTATTGAGCTCAAATTTATAATACGACTATAAATTGACCATTCACTAGTGAATTAATGGTACTTAAGGATTAATAGGTAATAGAATGGTAAA
This sequence comes from Datisca glomerata, assembly GCA_003255025.1. Taxonomy (NCBI): domain Eukaryota; kingdom Viridiplantae; phylum Streptophyta; class Magnoliopsida; order Cucurbitales; family Datiscaceae; genus Datisca; species Datisca glomerata. Next base: position 8,554 of record QANY01003043.1, on the reverse strand, counting down.
ATAGTAATTTTGACCAACTCTAATTTACGAACCAATAATTGAAGGACATAATTATATGAAGTGATTATATCAATGGACTACACAATAATACTCTGTAAATATTTTGTACTCTCGAAGAGTACAATTCCCTATTTATAGTGGAGTAAGGATAAAATTAATAAAAAAATTATTTAATTAAAATTTTTAATTAACAATATGGTTTATTGGAGCTTAAGATTATAAGTCTATGGTCACCAAGTAACTTATGTACTATACAGTCTAGGGTGTGAATATTTCAAGACATGAGAAAAGGACTAACTTGTGAAAGGAATTAAATTTCTGGGGCAAGTATACAATTATAAGATAATTATGTGTAATTATTAATTAAATTATTTAATGTAATTTTTAGAAATTACAATTAAATAATTATATCGATTAATTTTGTGTTGATCGATAAGTGAGATAATATATCTGATTTGTGAAACTAGGTAATGTTAAATTATTATAAGATAATAATTCAACATTCGAATAAACTAAATCTATTATTTGTGAGTAACATATAAGCTAGTTGACTGGGATGATCAGATAAGTTAATTTTGAATTAACTAATATCTAGATAATTATCTGATTAAAATAAATAATAAATTTAGGAAAATTGCCACGTGGCATATTGGACTGCCACATGTCATTCACTAATTTTGAATCAGAGATTGACATGGACTAGTGTAGTGCCACATGGCACACTGTAGTACCTCACAACACTACAATGGTGCCGTGAGTCATCAGTGCCGTGAGGTACTATGGCTCTTCATGGCACACTACAGTGCCGTGTAGCACTACAGTGTTGCTCAATTGCAGTATGTTCCACTACAATGGCACATTTATAATTAATTTGTCAATTTTTGTAAATGCCTAAAAAATATGATGAGCCTTGACTTAGAAAATATATGTTGATATTATTCTATTGGCCTCAGTGTTGCAGCTGCTATCAATGTGCAATTGTGTGATTAAAAGTTAATAAAAAAGCTCTGTGAGTTTTCCTAATTCTCTCAAAGTTTTGTCTCAGAATAGTCATTTTTTAAAATCTCTAGATCTCATATGTTGAGTACATGTAGAGACAAAAAGTGTATTTGATTTATTCTATATGCTCACACACGTCTTAGCGTATTTAAGGATTGGCTTAGAAGATCTCTGTGTTGATCTTGCAGTCCATTGTTCATGAGATTACAAGTTCATTATCTGCAAGGACGCTTGATAGACTACAAGAGGTATAGTTCATATTTTTGTACGTCTTAGATTTAATGTGTGTATATATAATGGATCAGATCCGAAAAAAGTGTTTTGCAATTAAAAAGTTTCATCTTTGGGATCTACGACAATGCAATTGTTTATCATTTTGTAAATAACTTAAATTTTTTTAAACACCACCACGCCTTCCGCCGCGCGTCACCGCGTTCCAACAATTGATATCTTGAGCGATCTTTATATATGTATACATTAAATGCCATGTGGGTTTCTTGCATTACTCGTTATATATGTTGATATGTATGAATCAATGGATGGTTATGTTTTTTGAATGCATGCATGATGATGAATTGTTAATTGTATGGTGACTTTTGGGTTAGACTTTGTTCATTATTTTTCTTTAGATCTTATTTAAGCCGATTGGGGCATAGGAATTTTTGTATTTTTTATTTTGATTATCATGATGTAAAAATTCTGTACGCGAGAAGACAAAGGACACACGAGATAAATAAGGAGAAGAAAAGGGAAATAAGAGGTAAGGTGAGAATCATTGTGATTAGCAGGGTATGTTTTACGGATCCCTGATACCGTGTTGCCTTATCCCTGCGATGTTTCGCAAGAACCCTAATCTTGTCCTTTATCTTTAAAATTTTTAATTTTGAATTTTGAAATTTTAAAAGGATAGTTGTCCATTTTAATTTTTTAAAAATTAAAATTAATTAATTGTTTGACCCAAGATTGATGAATCATCAAATTATTTTTTACTAATCAAATTCACTTAATTATAAAAGATAATTAATGATATTATTTAATTAGGAAAAATAGTTTATCTTAATTAAAAAGGTTTTGATCAAAACTTAATGATTATTTTTATTTTTCAAAGGTTGTAATTAAAAATACTCAATAGTCACTCGGTATATCATTTATTTATTTATTGTATTTAATTAAATAAATATTTATTGATTTAATTGATAGCATGACCATGCATTAGTCGATCGCATGCCATACATGAAACTCCACACAATTTTATTTAATTACGCATCTCATTAGTAGAAATATGATTGATTAGGACTCTCCTAGTATGTTTATATGAATTGCTTTTGGAAATCAGTTGCATGTAAACTGCTAAATTTTAATTAGTTAAAACTTGGTAATCACTCCACTCTAAGGGTTGTAGTAACCTTTAGGATAACCAATTTTATAGAGGAGTTTTATTAAAGTTTGGGGAATGTAATTAATTAGTTATTCGAAGTTCACCTTATTTTGACTTAGACTCTTTAGAATGTTAAATGAAATTAGATCAATTAGGTTGGATTAATTGTTAATTTTACACTCATAGGGTTAACTAGTAAATAATTTGGAATTAATTGATTAGTTAAAATAGAAACACATTATCCTAAATAGTGAGTGGGAGAAAGTTGACATGTCAATGTAACCTATGGTCTCCATTATTAGTACTACACTGTGAGGTACAGTGAGGGCCTTGAGGTGACTTTGTTTTCATCCCCTAAGGAAGGTTTCGATCTGTATCATACCAATGTTGAACTTTTTAAGAAGATAGGATTGAGTGATGTAGTTTAGTTTTGACCGATCCTAAGACGGCGTATTCTAAATCAAGTCATGAAATCTGAAATAATAGATTACACTCACAAAGGCATAATTAATATTTGAGTGGATAATTGTGACTTGACCAAATAATCGATACCTTATTATTAAAAATATGAGATATTTTGAGTTTTAATTAATATAGATGAGAATGTCTCATAGACAGTCTCAAATTAATCAGACCGACCCTAAGACGATACATTAATTGTTAGATTGTCTTATCGTGGATTATTAAATGTTAAATTTATGTGTTTAATATATTAAATTCATGCATCACATTTACTTTCTGAATTCTTGATATTTATTTCAATTATATTGAATTATGTATATTTCATTTTTCAGTTATTATTATGTCTAGCATGGGTAACCCTATCACTGCTTTACTTACACTTGAGAAATTAAATGGTGATAATTTCATAAGATGGAAGTCAAATTTAAACTTGATGTTAATTTGTGAGAACCACAAATTTATTCTTAATGAGAATTGTCCTGAGGAGCCTGTTGCCAATGCCTCTAAGAGTGTTAGGGACAAATTTGATGCTCAGATCAATCCAATAACAAGGCTAAGTGCTACATGCTTGTGATCATGAATGATATTCTGAGAACCAAGCATGAAAGCATGACAACTGCCTATGAGATTATGGAATCTTTACAAGCGATGTTTGGGTAGCAGTCTGAACAAAGTCGTCATGAGGCTACTAGGAGCTACATGACAACAAAGATGAAGAAAGGTAGATTTATCTGTGAACATGTTTTGAACATGATCAATATAATGCATGAGGTAGAAGTACATGAGCCTACCATTGATGAGCGAACTCAAGTCAATATTATACTTGAATAGCTCACACCTGCTTTTTTTACGTTCACCACTAATTGTGTTATAAACAAATTGAAATTCAACATGACCTAATTATTGAATGACCTATAGACTTTTGACCAAAGAGGGTGAGACAAATGTTGCTGAGTAAAAACCTTCTTCCAATGTTGTTAAGAACAACAAAAGGAAGAAGAACAATGGTAAGGATAAGAGTAAGAACAAAAGAGGAAAGCCAAAAAGTCACACAAGGCCAAGAAGAACAAAGGCGACATCAAACCCAAGGGAAAGTGTTTCTAGTGTGGAGTTGAAGGTCACTGGAAGAGAAACTGTAGCAAGTATCTCTCCGAGCTGAAAAAGAAAGGTAAATGTGATTTACATTCAGTCTAATAATATCACGATTCAAGTTTTGTACCCCTGAATTGAGAGTTGTAGACGCATCCCTCTTAGGTTTGAGTTCACATTTAAGGGAGTACACCTCAACCCTCGATCACTTGATCTCATTATCAAAACTTTTACCATTGTACACCTAAGTTAACACACGACCAAGACGGGGGCCTGAAGGAACACCACACTCCACAACCTCAACTTAGATTGTCATCAATACATGTTAACCTCAGAGAAAGCACGCTATTTGCATTGCTGAACAGAAACATTATCTGCACATATAGTCATTACCTTTATGTTAAGAACTCTCATTCATCATTAATGTGCTTAATGGCATCCCAAGTGCTTGAGAATGCACTCAAATTGTTTAAAATTATCAAATTAAATTACGTTGTAATTAAATATTTTCATATAATTAATATAAAATTTTATTATTCAGAAAATTTAGTTTTAATTTAACAAAAAATATTTTTCAGGAAAAAATTCACTCGGGCCAAGATTACAAAGAAAAGAGATAGAATTTCATAAGAAAAGTCCAAGGATAGGAGCCAAATCAAGAGTCCAAATTAGAGCACAAGCCGAGTCGAGCCGCCAACTCCTTTCTCTACCTCATATCGCGCTCTACACCACCCAAACGAGGTGAGTTATGCCCAGCCAAATGAAGTAGCCTGTTCCACTTTCTCTACTAAAGGGTCTCACTTGCTTTATTGTTGGCATATCATATTCTGAAACATCAGCAAACCATTACTTTTTGTCTCCTAGGGTTCAGATTCGGTCCATCTCAAGCTCTCTATCTTCACCACGCGTCCCTCTTCAACTCTAAAGCCCCAATAGTGAAATTTAGTCATGTTCTTATTTTTCTCATACTTTTGTTTTAGAATTTGTGAGAAAAATTTAGCAGGATAGACAAAATTCCTTTAGTAAGGTTAAAAATAAAATTATATATGTAGTTTCTTATTTGGATTGTGATTCTTTTATGTTCTCTAAAGTTTATAAATTTGAGTAGATCATCTTTTTATCAAATTATTTGTTAATATAATTGTGTTGTCAATTTTCATAAAAATTTAATCAAGCTCTTTCTATGTGGAATTCTACATGATATAATTATATTGATAAAAATTGTGTTCATTTTATGAGTACTCTTTTTTTGCAATATTGTTTATGCTATATTTTCATTTTTAGATTTCTTATAAGATGATCTTATTTTTACAAGTGCTAAATATAAGAAATCAATTTACTGAAATACATTATCTTCCTATATGTTCTTCAACTATTTATTTTCCAATTTATTATTTAGGATGTGAATTTTTAATTGAGTAATTTTGTGAATAAAAACCAAAAATTTAAAAGAAGCATATAATAGATTCTATTCACCTTGCCACTTTTTATTATTAATTTTTCATTATGTCAAATGTTTTGAATTATTGTTATCTTCTAAAGATAATTTTTAATCACGAAATTGTATTTTCTTCCTCTTTTATTCACTTTGTCTAGCTCTAAAATTATTTGTCTACTAACTTTATTTACTTGTTTTTAGTTACCTTTTCGTGGATACCACCGTCCAATCTATACTACGCCTATCACTTTATTTCGATAAGTTTGGCCGTAATGAAATTTTGGGGAGGTATTGTTCAAGTAAAAACGATTGGTAGAATTGGGGATGGGGTGAACATTTCCCTCTGGGTGACCCTTGGCACCAATTGAGAGTATTGTTTAACAAATTTGGTAGATCCTTTATCTTTGATACTAGCTGGGATATCTGCACCAAGGTTAGCTGCATCATTGATAGGGGCAATTGGTCCTATCCTGCTACCAATTACGCTGGTCTTATGGCCATTGAGGAGGCCTCAATTAGCATGCCTCCTCCTCTAGCCCCCAGACCTGATAAATGGACATGGGATCCAGCTCCTAATGAAAACTTATCTACAGCTTCTGTCTACTGCTCTCTTAAGCAGCCTAGGTTGATTGTACCTTGGGTGACATTGTTTGATTTTCCTGGAATATTCCTAAGCACAACTTTATCTATTTGCTTGCTTGTTGGACAGGCTTACTACCAATGATAAAATGGATAACTGGCCTTGAATGTTAGTCTGGACTGCATGTTCTGCCCTACCCACCTTGAGAGTAGGAATCATTTGTTCTTTGTTTACTATTTCTCCTATAATGTGTGGAATGTCATTACTCAATCTTGTGACTCTCCTACCCTTGTTCTAGATGGGATCAAAATATTGAGTGACCGGCTCAAACCATTAGAAATAAAAACTTAGAAGCCTTATCTTGAAAATTGCCTTCAACTGATTTGTATATAATATCTTGATGGAGATAAATGTCAGGATTTTTTAGCGTAAGATTAGAGAGAGTTTGTATTTTAAGATCCATTATTACTTCTGCTAGGGTGGCCTCATTCCCTACTCTCCTGTCAATAGAAAGCTATTAGTCAAGTGGAATGTCCCTACTCATCCCTACTCACTTGATTGACCCCCCCCCCCGTGTTTGCGGTGTCCTTGTTTGGCTTTGACTTGCGTATGTCCTTGGCTCTAGCTTGTTGTTTGTCCCTATTGTTTTAATATACTACCTTTTATAAAAAAAAATTAGTAGAAGACATTTTTGGTAAAGAGGTAAGTAATTTTATTTTGATTTTTTTTTTTGTGTTTCTTAGCATTTTATCTAGTTATCTTTTTATTTATTGATATCATTTATATTTTTTTAGTAAATTTTTTAAGTTTTTCTTAAAAAAATGCTTTATTTTTCTTAAACCTGCTGTAATTTTTTGAAAAAAAAATCTGCTTTATTTTTTTTAAATTATATTACACTTTTTGTTTTGAATATATTGGAAGTTTCATTTCTTTTAACATTAATTTATCTATTAGCTTTGAAATGTAGTAAAAAAATTCCGTTATTCCTTGTCTTTTAATTTCATTAGTTATTTCTTTTGCTTTAACTTATGTTTTGGTTACAAATTTTTAAGTTTTTCATTTAGTTAGTAATTTAGGTCTAACCATTTGTGTTACTATAGAATTAACTTAACTTTTAATTTCTAGCATTGAATTTCTATTAAAGTTTAAAAAACCTGAAAATTTATATAATTGATATAAACCATTATTGTTTTGTTAAAAAGGCATATGCTTATGGAAGATTGGTTATGTTAAAAAAGGTTTCTTGCTATGATCCCTCCACACTTTCCTGGAACCTCGGGGAGTTCTATCTAAGGATAGTTTGGGTATTAAGTGGGACCTTTGAAACCTCCCCAATTCAAACTAAGAACATTATTGGTGTCTTATGTTGGGGTTATACCCTCAAAGTATGTGTATCGACATTTTGATATGAAATTTAGTTTAGTATTATATTTTTCTTATAATTGTTCTTTTAAATTATTGTTGAATAATTTTTATAAATATTTGAAAATTTCATATTCATTAATGAGATTATGATCTTGTATTGGTACGAAACGATTAAGATCCTAGATAATGAATAAAATTGTTAGCAACATATTAAAGTATGAAAATTTTAATGAATGGTTGCTAGTACGATTCACTAAGCATTATGAATGCGTGTGATCTAATATAAAATATTGATGTGTATATACATCTTAGTGAAGGTACTTTGTATATGAAATTATATATGACTGGACCGATATGAATTAATATATTTATCAACGTGTCTTATCATAAAGATTTAATCCACATCAATTCGATGATCATATGTAGATCAGTCTGAATCTTGAGTAGTTATGAACTCATATGCATGTCTACTGGATCTTTTGATTTACTCGTTCAGGTTTGTTTGTAAAATAAGTTAGTGACTTTTGTTTCAGAGATTTAGGGATATGGATGGCTGGGAACATGATTTTGTGAGATTTGAAATCCAAGCTTTCCTAACGGATCTTATATTAGTTTCCTTAAGTGTTTATTCTGAAACTGAATGGTTATTAAGCTAAAATTTATAATAAGATTATAAATTAGTCATTGACCAGTGGATTAATGATACTTATGGATCAAAAGGTATTTAGAGGGGTAAAATGATAATTTTGATTAGTTCAAATTTATGAACCAATAATTGGAGGAAAAAACTACATGAAATGATTATATCAGTGGACTACATAAGAATACTCTGTAAATACATTCTATAATCACTAAGAGTTCAATTCCATATTTATACTAGAGAAATAATAGAATTAATAAATAAGATTATTTAATTAAAGAGTTTAATTAATAATCTAATTTATTGGAGTTTAGGGTTATAGGTCCATGATCCCCGAGTTATCTATGTACTACACAGACCATGGTGTGAATATTTCAGGAGATAAGGAAAGGACTGACCTGCAAAAGAAATTTTTATTCTATGGTAAGTACCTAATATGAGATAATTATGTGTGATTAATTAATTAAGAATTAAATTAATTAAATTATATATATATACATATGTATAAATTTTGGAAGAACTATGCATGGGAACTCGTTTTACTTCCAAAAGGGCACAAGGCGATATGTGTCAAATGGGTGTACGAAACAAAGTGAAATGTTA